>JALIRH010000054.1:3310083-3601799 GCA_023055505.1 Callipepla californica brunnescens
TGCTCTGCTTACCAGGCTTTCTGCAGTGAGCTCAGGCAAGTCATGGACTGTACAGTGTGGGTAATCCAGGACGGAGATACTGTGGAAGATGGGAAAGAAGGGACTCGTTAAGGAAGGTCGGTGTGTGAATCTAACAAGCAGAGCCCTCCCTGCTCCCGGACATGCATTAGTGGGGGCTCAGAAGAGGTGGATCCATCAGGGCATGGCAGATCAGTTATTTGTGTGCGTATTAAAAAAGCCCAACCAAATAAAAGCACACAAATAAAGCAAAGTGTGGGTTAAAATGGAAATATCTGGCAGCAGGAATATTAGCAGCAAGAAAATGCATGGGCAAGGCCCATGGTCAAGTCTTGCCCAAGAAGGTTTTTAAGTCTTCTAGGTCTACTGCCTTTGTAAAAGTAGCCAACCAAAAAACCCTCAAACATACACGTATATTACATATATATATTGCGTGAATGTATGTATTTACAATAATAAAATGTAGTCTGCACATACATTTTATTTATACATAAAAATGGGGTTTTTCTGTAAAGCATCCGGCATGGAGAGTGTTCAGTGCCTCTCATTGCCCTTGTATGAGCATCATGCTGTATTTCCCACTGCAGCATCACTGGCCATGACAAGTGTGGCTATACCTGTTTTTGGCAGTGATATAGGACATGATGTTTTGGTTGAAGAACTTCAGGATCAGCGGGATGCAGTTGGCAAACACCAAATGCTGGGACACATACTCAAACTGGGGGAGAGAAGCAAAACGGGTCAGCATCAACAGGAACAACTGGAAGCGTGTGCTGGGAATTTCCATTTCCAGTTTGGATGGTTTGCTCCGGACCCGGCAGACCATCTTCCTCGTGCAGAACTCTGCTGTGTGAAGCCTGCATCTCACACAATGACTCCCAGCAGCTGGGAAAGTGCATTGCCATGCAGAACTTCATGGCAAGACTCTAGAAGAGGTGCACCCAGTGACTGACGGTCGCTTTTCAAGGTAAAAACTGTGGAAAAATGTTATATGTGGAAGGAAAAGGAGGAGATTAACTACTACAAAGGATATAGGGTAGCTTCCCTTCTACAGATCACAGAATTGAAGGCTGGAAGGGACCTCTAGAGATCATCTACTCCAACCCTCCTGCCAAAGCGGGCTCCCTCTATCAGCTTGCTCAGAGTAGCATTGCCAAGAGCAGCTAGGATCCTGATAAGCTTGGACAGCTCACCCAAAATCAGAACTCAGGGGAAAAAAAATAAAGAAAATCAACAACACACCTTCTCCAGCCCTAACAGTGGTCTGCAGGAGTGCTGCTCCCTGGGGTAAGAAACGCCAGGAGCTGCTTTGGTGTGAGAAGAGGGACTGAAATGCAAACTAGGATGTGGGGGAACCTGGAGCAAAGGTAGGATTGGAAAAATGTTGTGGGTTTTTTATTATTATTATTCTATTCAATCCAAAATATGGATTTCTGTTAATCCTCCTATTTATGTCATAGCATACATGGATTTGTATCACGCTGAAACCTCTACAAAAAAAAAAGAAAAATCACCTACTAATTGTTTAGCACAAATCAAACTGAACCCTGAGCTGGTTCTCCTGAACCCAGAGCCCTGAGAGCTCAACCCTGCTGAGGACCTCATGAGTCCTGCCCCACTGCTCATCGTGGAGGTTGGGCAGAGCAGGAGGGATCCTGCCTAACTCCTCCCCACCCCTTCTGTCAGGAGAGGCTCTTTCTGCTGAGATCTCCGGAATTCTAACCTGATTAGCCACAGCATGCGTTCTTCCATGAGTCTGAGAGCTCTTTCCACATGAGTGGAAACCATCCTGTCAGCACACAGCCGAAGCTATATTGCAGGCAGATTATTCCTGCATGAGTAATGCTCTGAAAGCCATGTCCCAGGGCTAGGGTTCATCTCTACGATCTGCAGCTCCTCTTGGATACATTTCCTGGAGAGCTCCTGTAAGGTTGTGCTGGCCCTGTGAGCACCGTGACCCCTTCCTGGCACTCACCTGGTAGATATGGTTCAGCTTGAAGTGCTTCAGGAGCAGCAGCAGCACTGCCGAGATGCTCTTCACGATAATCTCCTTGTGCCTGTTCACATCAATCCCCAGCTTCATGCTCTGCAGGACGGTGATGCTGGCATGGTGGGGGAGGATCAAGGCCAACCATCAACCTGATGGCACCATCAGTGACCCACGTCCCTTGGATCATCTGTCCATCCCCACCTCTGAAGTCCCCTGAACCTATTTGCAACCCCCAGCTTTCCCACTTGGTTCGAGGCTGGAACAGCTGGAGGCACCTCCTTAAGGACTTACGGCATCTCCTCAGGCAAGACATCTGCCAGGATGTTGATGGAGTCGGTCTTGGCCTTGGAGGTGGGCGCTGCAGCGAGGAGGATCTTCAGCAGAGCAATCTGCAGAGGAGGCAGATGTGGAGGCAAAGGGGGAATCCCTTTTCCTTGAGACTGGGCAAGTTCAAGCCAGCTCTAGAAGGTTCTGCCAGCCCAAGGTCCACTCGTGGTGATGGGCCGGCCATGTACCCGGTGATGGTACCTTTTGTACCCAACTGCAGGCAGCAGGGAAGCTCAGCTTTTGTATTAATACACTGAGCTCTGGTAGGATGGATAAAACAGTGCTGCATCTTAATGCATGTAAATCCGTTTGTCTCTCCTTACAGACAGACTGTAGGTGGCCCAAAACACATCTTAACGGAGCTGAATTTTTATTTTTATTTTTAATTGTATTGTGTGGAAATTTCTTAAGGCCATGGGAATAATAGAAGGGATGTCCCACTGTCCTATCTCCAAACACTGGACCATGCCCCTGGGTATCTGCCCTCCTTAATCCTCTGCAGCCCTCCTCTTGAAGATGACTTTCCACCCAACTCTGCTCTGGATTCCCACCAAAACCCCAGCGTTCAGGTCCCAGACACCCACAGGCTCTATTTTATTTTTAGGAAACACAAGCTTACCATATACTGCGGGAGACTGTACAGCATTGCTCGATACAAGACCTCACAAGGGGTTTCTTGGACTTCCTCTTCCCCCTAGCAGAGGGAAACATCAGAAACAAGGGGGGAAAAAGGTATTTCCATCTGCACACTTGAGATATGTCAGTTACCTGCCCAAAAATCAACCTGGGGACTTAACTGGGTCACAATTTGGTATTTGAGAGCACTGGAGGTGCGACCACAGATTTCTGTGACATCTCTTCCCTTGTGTCCATGTAGTGATGGGGAGCATATCTTACCAGAGACATGGGACACTTCTCCAGCTCCTCCTCATTCTTGATTTGGACATCTGAGATGGAAACGTACTTGTGCTGGCAAAAAAAAAACACAGAGGCAGAGCAATGATACAACTACAGGATGCAACACTGAGCAACAACAGCATCTGCTGAGCTTGATGAGGACTGAATCTGCATCAGATCTTTCCTGTGGGCTGAGAGCATCCACACGAGCAACTCCAAGCCTTTTGTGAATGAGGTATCACCAAGCTGATGCATATGAAACTTGATGCCCTGCAGTCTCTCTATGGTCACGGCGATCTTGGACAAAGATACCCTCATTTCTGTGAGATCCTCACTGGTCTGATCCCATCTTAGGGACATTGTCTCACCTGCTTCAGCGTCTTCACACTCTCATGAATGGGCCGTGGCAGCCCTATCAGGGTCTCAGTGTCCCTGGAGGGGAAGGCAGAAGGTAAACACAAGGCTAGGATGAGATAACACCAGAGGTACGGCCTTAAGTTGTGCCAGGGCACACACGTGACACTCACTGTCCCAGAGTGAAGCCGATGAATTTGTTCCGCCTCCAGGAAATGCTCAATGTCCTTCTGCCTGATGGAGCAGCAGAGAAATGAAAGCAAGGAGGGAAACAGACATATATCCAAACTGCTTAGAAGAAACTTTCAGCTTTCTAGGATCGATTTCTGGAGGTGTTTATAGCTGTGGACTACAGCCACCATTGCTCACATCGGTCAGGAACAATGTGAACCAATTGTTGACATGGAGTGTTGACACGGAGTGCAGTGGCACTGTGGTACACCTCTGTGTTTCACGTAACGGATGAGATTCAGGCTTCAGATCAGCAGTGAAAGCTCACATGGGTGTGAGGGAGGGGGACTGAGGATTTCTCCTTCTTTTCCAAGCCCCCCTCCATATCACACATGGCAGAATTTTTCTTGGAAGGATAGCACCAGTCCTTCAACCTCTGCCATGCCTCTTGTTTCTCACCCTGCTGCAAGGCCCCTTAAGGCTTCATTTGGCCTTACATGAGTCCCACTCAGTGCGTAGGAACCATGCCCATTAACCACACAATTAACCAAGGACACTGCCCTACCAAGACCCATCGAAGCTGGCTGGGAAAGCTCCCAACCCACGCTCCCTGCCCCTTCCCATTGTACCTGGGATTCCCCAAGTGGCATTTCCACACATTGTCCAACCTTGGCCACACTTGGCTAGGGCTGGGGAGGATGGCAACAAAATCCCACGGATCTACCTGACTTTGGGGGCCCAGGGCAGCCCTTTGGGGAACGACACCCGCTCAATAGGCAGGCGCTGGGCTGGCATGGCAGGGAGGAGCGCATCCCGCTCCATCAGGTCCAGCTCCCCCTCAATCCCACCATCCACTTCATCACCCTCCTCTTCGTCGACTCCTGCTTCATCATTCTTGAAGGGATCCCTCTCGTTGTAGATATCCAGGCTGTCTTGTTTCATCAGGGGCTGCAGCAGAAGGGGATGGAGAAATCAATGTCATGCCATGCATTCGAGTTTCCTCCCAGCCAACAGCTCCTGACATCTCCGTCCTAGAAGGGCCAAGCTCCCAGATGTGCCCTGAGTGAAGATTGCCCTTCTGGCTACCATCAGAGCTTGGACAAGGAACAACCCCAGCCTGTACAGCAAACTAGGAGGTGTCACCCCCTTTTCCATTTTAATTATTAGAGCTACCTTCCAACATCCCCCCCAGCAAAAGAGGGCGTTTTCATCCTCTGACCACACCACCACCACACCAGGAACCGAGCTACAAAAAAGACGAGTTAGCTGAGAGCAGTTTGGTCTCAGCACTTATCAGCCCTTTGCCATAGGGTCAGAATTATCTGCTCACTTCCACCATCCTGAGCGCTTCGCAGGGACTGATCTGCAGCAGCTTTTAAGAGCTGAAAAAAAATGCTTAGAAAAGGGGAAGGAAAATGGAATCCCAAACGGATGATGGATCCCACTGAAAAAGGGTTGGCCGTGCCCAAGGAGGAGGCCCTTACCCGCCGGCTGCGGTGCCCACGCCTCTGCTGCTGCTCAGCCAGCTCGATGGAGCAGGCAGGCGGCGATGCGGCACGCATGCTGCGCATCACCTGGATGCTGTCCTCCGGCAAGGGCGGCAGCCCCAGCTCCTCCCTCCTCCTCACCTTCATCGTCTGCAGGGCTTCAAATCCTCCCAGCGTGAACTAGGGACCAAAGAGAGAGGTGGCAGAGTTGGGAGGGGATGGACCCCAGCGCTGCGCACCAATTCGGGGCTACCAGGCAGAGGTTATCGAAGTGGGGAGTTGAGATCTAAGGTAGCACAGCACTTTCTCCAGCCTTCTTCCACACCCTGCATCCCAGATTTCCCAAAAGAAACGGTTCGCTTTGGATCATCCCCTTGTGTCATCCTAACTCACAGAATGGTTGGAGCTGGAAAAGACCCTGAGAGGTCACCCAGTGTAACTGCAGTGACACGGATATCTACAGCTCTATAACGTTGCCCCATTGTGCTTGGATTAAGCGTTAGGATGCATCTGGAATCATCCCCTGCGTTCCCAGTGCCTGGAAAAGGAAATTGGGCACCCACCAGCAGCACCTTCCAGAGCAGGAGCAGGACCTTCTTCATGGGAAAGTGTGGAGCGTGACCACTGCAGAATTTGGTCACCATTGTGAAGAGCAACAGAGCGAAGGGCTCATCGGAGCGCACAGGGAAACCTGGCAGAGAGGGAGCAGGAGTGGGCTCGGGGCTGCCCCCATCCCTGGGGTGTCCCCAACTGAAGGACACCGTGACCCCCGTGGCTCACTCAGCTCCGTCCTGAAGGTCTCCCGGCAGGATTTCCACTCCGGGGGATCCGTCTCCAGCTCCACGCGGATGTTCTCCACCAGCAGGTACATGACGCTGAGCAGCACCCTTATGGGACAGCGCAGTGGGGATGTCACACGTGGTCCCCAACCATCGTCCCCAGTGGATCCCGGTGCCACCGTGGGTACCTGAGCTCGGTGCTGTCGGCCAGTGAGATGGCCGGCTTCCTCAACGCGCTGCTGCACGCCTGGGTGTTGCTGCAAGGAAGGGGATGAGCTCAGCGGGATGGCTCCTCATCCTGAGCAAAATACGGCCACGGTGGTGGCCTCGGGGAGGAGAATGCGGGGAAGGAAGGAGATGAGGAGGGTGAGCAGGACAGGGAGGAGAGGAAGATGAGGAGAATAAGATGAAGAGAGGGAGAATGAGGAGAGTGAAGATGAGGAGGAGAGGAAGAGGATGAGGAGGATGGGAAGGAGTGAGATGAAGAAGAGGAGGATGAGAATGAGATGAAGAGTGTGAGGAGGATGAAGATGAGGGCGAGAAAGATGAGGAGGAGAATAAGAAACAAGAGGGGGAGGAGGATGAGGAGAAGGAATATTATGAAGAGGGCGAGGAAGACGGAGAGAACAAACGAGATGAAGAAGAGGGTGAGGAGGATGAGGAGGAATAAGATGAAGAAGGTGAGGGATGGGGAGAAAGAATGAGATGAAGGAGAGTGAACAGGATGAGGAAGGATACGATAAAGAGGGTGAGGAGGATGAGGAGAAGGACTACAATGAAGAAGAGGGCCAGCAGGAAGAGAGGAAGATGAGGAAGAGGAGGATGGAAGAAAGTCAAAGAGGAGAGTGTGGAGGAGAATAGGATGAAGGAAAGGGTGAGGAAGGTGGGAGCTGGGTGCCCTCTCACTCGATCTCCATGCTGAGCAGCTCCAGGAAGGCGCTGAAGGTGCCCAGCTGGTACAGCAGGAAGCTGTTGTGCCGTGACCAGTGCAGGACATCACCTTCGCTCTCACAGTCTCCAAACACTCCTGGGGAGGCCCGGGGTGGGAGGGGGGGGAGCTGAAGTCAGCAAATGCTGCCCTGGAATCCCCCCCTCCCCGGGACAGAGCTGGGCCAGGTGCTCACCCTGTGCCAGGTAGAGGATGGCCCGCGCCGTCCGCAGCCGCCGCTCCCTGCTGACCACCTCCAGCCCCTCCAGCAGCCGCAGGACGTGGGCCCTCTGCTGCACTGTGTCCAGCTCCGGCCACTGCCGGCCCCGTGCTGCAGAGGGGACGGAGCGATGCTTGGGCCATGGGGCAGCTCCGTGCCGTGGGGAGCTGAGCACCGAGCACATACCTTGGGGGCAAAACTCCTCCTCGAAGCATCGCCGGTTGGTGCCGAGCTCGGGCTCCTCGGTGTAGCTGTACAGCTCTGCTGGAACAGGGTCAGCGGTTTCCAGAGGGCTTTTCACCCCTCTTATCACCACCAAATTCCTCTGGATATCCCTGTGTGCCCGAGGAGATGTGGGGCAGAGCCCTAACGTTGTGCTGGAGCTCTGTTGGGCACTGGGTCCCCACTCACATCGCTTTCAGTCCCATTTCACGTTGCCGTAGGACAGTGGGGACAGCACTCGGTGTCCCTGAGCTCCGTTGGGTGTTGGCTTCTGACTCAACACCCCCAAACCCAAAGCGTTCGGTCCCATTTCACACTGAGGACGGCCCAGAAATCCCAGTTTGGCATTAAAACCTGACAGAACCAAAACGGGACCCAGAGCCATGGGGGAACCTCCCCCCAATCCCCCCTCACCACCGCCCCATTGCATCCGCAGTGCCATAGCAGTTTCTTGGGAGTTAATTTTGCCCCATTTCGATCCATTTACAAAAGGAGAAACCTCAGGAGCACAGCACAGATCGTGCACAGCTTTCAACCAGCAGCTCTGAGGTTTGGGGGATTTACGCCTTACCACGGTCCCCGCGCTCGGATCTCACTGACCCCTCTTAATTAAACCCTCCTCTCTCTTCCTGCCAGGACGCTGCCGCCCCATCGCTGACCCCAAAAAACCTCACCTGCCAGCTCCGCACCGCGGCTGTCGGCATCCCCGTACTCGAACTCCACGGTGGGGAAATCCACGGAGCCCTGCGGAAAGCGGAGCGCCGCGGTGCGTAAAAATAGCAGCGAGCCCTGGCTGCAAACGGACCGCGGTTCTTCCCCTCTTAAATCCATGGCTTCCATCCAACGCGTCCGCCCTACAAACAGCCCCACGCGTGCTCCCCAGCTTAAATTCCGGGGCCGTCCCTTTGCCCCACATCCCTCCCCAGGGCCTCTGATCCTCCCCATCCCTTTTTCCCCCCTCTGCTCCCCCGTTTCCCTCAGCGGGCGCGGAACTGGAGCGTGAAACCCCGGGGAGGGAACGCATGAATGGGTCATGGATGGCACTTCCATCGCTCCCCTCTGGCTGCGGGGTGGGGGAAACGTACGTCCCCCCTCCCCCCACTCCTATGGGTACCCCCGAGATGCGCAGCACCGGGCGGAGCGCTCTGCTCCAAAACTCCGCTTTTTTTTCGCCCCATTTCTGTAGCCCCGGGGCTGCGAATCCCCTTCAGGATCCTAAATCCCGGGAGGAATTCAGCACTAATCGGATCGGGGAGGGGGGGGCCCAGCGCACCCAACGTGGGAGCCCGCCGTGGGTCGTGTCGTGGCTGCTGCCCACCGATGGGGGGCATTGGGGGTACGGGGTGGGGGGGGAGTGGGGGTCACAACTGAGGTAATGAGTGCTGTGACCCTACGGGGGGGGGGGGGGGGCTTCAAAAGGGGCCCCCCAACCCGGACCAGGACTCCTCATCCCATGCCTGTGGGGTGGGGTGGGGTGGGGTGGGGGCGCGCACCCATAGGACAACCGACCCCCCCCCCAACCCGCAGCCCCTCAGCACTCCCAGCCCCATTTTGTGCCCCCTCTTCCCTACCTCGGACTCCTTCCGCTGTCCCCTGAAGAGCTCCCGGCCTTTGGGGGGGGGTTGCCCCATTCGGGCCCTCCCCGCTATGGGGTTGGGGTTGGGGTCTCCCCCCGCCGCCTCCTCCATGCGCTGCGCCCTCTGCGCCCCTCCGCGCACGTGGGGGCCGCACCTCGAGCCCCACCCCCCCTCCCTCCCCTGCTCCTATTGGCTGTTCCGTGGAGGGGGCGGGGCGGGAGGACACACCTCCTCACCCCGTTCTGCTATTGGGTGGGGGTGGGGGGGGGGGGGTGGGGGGGTGCAGGGGGGCACCGTCGAGATGATGGGAACGTCGGGTGCTGGGGAGGCACGTGTAGGTAGGTAGGTGCCCCACCCCCATTTCATTCTCTTAGATTCATAGATTCATAGATACACGAAGTCGGAAAGGACCTACAAGATCGCCTAGTCCAACCATCCTCACACCGCCATCCCTACCCACCAAGCTACTAAATCAAATCCCTCAGCACCTCATCTAAACGCTTCTTGAACAGCGCTTCTTTCCCATCCCCATCCCAACCCCATCCCCATTCCATTCTCTTTCCCATCTTATCCCAACTCGACCTCTATACCCATCCACGTCTCCATTTACATCTTCATTCCCAACTCCAACCCCGTCCCATCCCCATCCCATCCTCATCCCAACCCAAACCCCATTCCTGTCCCCATTCCAATCCCCTCCTGAACCCCCCTCCCCCCATTGCATCCCACCCCTCATCCCCAGCTCTGGAGCACATCGGTTTTCCAATGTTTTATTTCTGTTTTGAGATTACAGAGTCTTTATTGCTGCTCTAATACAATCACTCAGACATCAATAATTAAAACATCCTTTTGAAAATGTTCTCCCGGCTTTGCTGCCCTCACTGCAGCTGACGATGATGGGTTTTGTCTCATTTGTTTCTAAAGATCAGAACTGAACTGTTTTCCTTACGCGGTTTTGCTGGTGTTACCTACATCTCCTTTTCCTAATTCTTTAAAAATGTGTTACGTTAGAAAAAACAAAAAATAGAGAGAGAGAAGAAGAAAAAAATAATTACGTTTTAATTTAGAGATGATCACAGAATATTATAATTCCAGATTGATTAGGAAAAGCCAAGCAAGCGGAAAAGCTGACAGGAGAAGCAGAATGACACGGAGAAGAACTTTAAAAATAGAGGTGGGAAAAAGTGGGGCCATTTTTGGGGATGGGGGGGGGGGGGTCTTTATTTTATTTTTTGTCCTATCACCTGGAAGGTAAATCAGGGCTTAGAAATCGGCACAGCCGCAGGGAGAGACGATCCTGGGGCAGCGTTGAGCTCAGCGTGGGGTGCTGGGCTCCATGTGGGGATCCAGAGCTCTAGGTTGGGGTGCTGAGCTCATGGTTGGGTGCTGAGCTCCATGATGTGATCCAGAGCTCCATGTTGGGGTGCTGAGCTCCATGTGGGGATCCAGAGCTCCAAGTTGAGGTGCTGGGCTCCATGTGGGGATCCAGAGCTTCACACTGGGGTGCTGAGCTCCATGATGGGATCCAGAGCTCCATGATGGGGTGCTGAGCTCCATGTGGGGATCCAGAGCTCTGTGTTGGGGTGCTGAGCTCCATGTTGGGGTGCTGAGCTCGTGGTTGGGTTCTGAGCTCCATGATGTGATCCAGAGCTCTGTGTTGGGGTGCTGGGCTCCATGTGGGGATCCAGAGCTCCAGGTTGGGGTGCTGGGCTCCATGTGGGGATCCAGAGCTTCACACTGGGGTGCTGAGCACCATGTGGGTTTCCAGAGCTCCACGTTGGGGTGCTGAGCTCCATGTGGGGATCCAGAGCTCCATGTAGGTTTCCAGAGCTCCACGTTGGGGTGCTGAGCTCCATGATGTGATCCAGAGCTCCATGTTGGGGTGCTGAGCTCATGGTTGGGTGCTGAGCTCCATGATGTGATCCAGAGCTCTGTGTTGGGGTGCTGAGCCCCATGTTGGGCTGCTGAGCTCGTGGTTGGGTTCTGAGCTCCATGTAGGGATCCAGAGCTCCATGCTGGGGTGCTGAGGTTCATAATAGGGTGCTGAGCTCCATGTGGGGATCCAGAGCTCCAAGTTGGGGTGCTGAGCTCCATGTGGGGATCCGGAGCTCCACGCTGGGGTGCTGAGGTTCATAATAGGGTGCTGAGCTCCATGCTGGGATCCAGAGCTCCCAGTTGGGGTGCTGGGCTCCACGCTGGGATCCAGAGCTCTATGTTGGGGTGCTGAGCTCCATGTGGAACTCCAGAGCTCCGTGTTGGGGTGCTGAGCTCATGGTTGGTTGCTGAGCTCCATGCTGGGATCCAGAGCTCCGTGTTGGGGTGCTGAGCTCCAGGATGGGATCCAGAGCTCATGGTTGTGTGCTCAGCTCAACGCTGGGATTCAGAGCTCCACATTGGGATGCTGAGCTCGGCACTGGGGCACTCAACGTGTGGATGCTCAGCTCTGGGAAACTACGGCCCACGTAGGGACGCTCTGTGTTGGGAAGCTCAGCGTAGGAACACTCAGCACAGATGTGCGCTGCGTCCAACATAAAACCTCCAACAGCTCCGAGAACTCTTCCCAAAATCTCACATCTCGACAGTTCCTCCTTTCTTGTGCGTGAGCGACGTTGAGGGCACCGCGAGGATCTCTGCTGGGGCAGCAGCCGCAGGCGGACAGAGGATTCTTTGGGAAACCGTTTGGATCGAGCTCCGCTGTCCCATTCTCTTCCAACAGTTGGCCAACACCTCCACCGCGTCCAGCTACCTCAGTTCCCAACTCCGCACCAGCGGGGAGCAGATGGTTCCTCACCCAAAGGGGGTTGGGTGGATCTGATGGAGGGGAACGTCACTGGGAAATCAGCCTCCCCGTGTTCCCACTGAGGCTGCGGAGGACCTCGCGTGGATGCCGTCCCATGGTTCAGAGCA
The DNA here is from genome assembly GCA_023055505.1 of Callipepla californica brunnescens. Lineage (NCBI taxonomy): Eukaryota > Metazoa > Chordata > Aves > Galliformes > Odontophoridae > Callipepla > Callipepla californica. The sequence goes on from JALIRH010000054.1 coordinate 3,321,961, forward strand.
GCGTGGGCAGCGGGAAGGAAACTTTGGTTCACGGCAAAGCTTGGCACTGGGAATGGAGGAGCAGTAGTGCAGCGCCGGGGCCGGGGGGTCCCCACCCCACCAGCTCTCCTTCCTCGCCCTCATCCTCACACAGCCCCGAATGGGAATGACCAAAAAGAGAGAAACGAAACGAATGGGAAGAAACGGAGCGCCTCCCAGTCCGCGGCAGCACAAACACGAGGCAGAGCCGCGCACAGAACTCTAATTCAATAAATAAATAACCTAACACACGGTCTACTACAAGAGCAAGCCCGGCTCGAGCGTAGCAAGCTTGCGCTGCTTCATCCTGTACAGTAGTTGAGAAAGGATTTGGGTTCTGTTCCTCATGGCTGCAGCGGAAGGAACTTAATACCTGGGAAAGAGAGAAAACAAGGGTTCGGCGCACAAAAAACGTGACATTTGGGGCTGGACATTAGGATAATGATAGAATATCCTGAGTTGGAAGGGATCCACGGGGACTGTCGCATCCAACCGCAGGACCTGGCTCCTTCCAACAGCCAACACCAATCTCCTCCCCTGGAATTCTGAGTTATTTTTAGTTGGGGTGAGGGAAGGGGAAGCCCGGCGGTGCCAGGAGGGCCGAGGGCTGGGATCAGCTCAGTGCACTGCCACCTCCAGCACCCGAACTTGGCTCGGAGCGGCGGAATTTATCAGAAAGAGGGGAAATTCTGGAAGAGTCCACGTTGGTTTTTGGGTTGGATGGTTTTGGTCACACTCTGTGTGTGTAGAGCTGCGTTGGCCATGACACCACCCCAAATCCTGAGCCTGGAGGGAGAAGCGAGCCAGAAAAACATGGGGTTTTTCAGTGGCTCATCTCTGGTGTGAGCCCAAGCGCTGCTGAGTGCCAGCCCTGGTGCGTCGGGCTTTAAAAATAACGCGGTCACCCGAGAGCTGCCCGGGGGCACCGCAGCAGGGACAGCTGCCACCCAGCGAGTACTCAGCCCGGGTGCAACTAGGGCAAGACGAGGTGCTGGGGAGACCTGGAGAGGAACCTGGGGGAAAGAGCACCTTTGTACACAGGCAGATAGTGACAGAACAACAGGGAGCTGCTTTGGACAAAAAAGAGGGGAGACTGAGGCCAGAAATCCTGCTCTCAGAAGCGATGCAGCCCAGAGCTGTGGGTGCCCCATCCCTGGATGTGCTCGAGGCCATGGATGGGGCTCTGAGCAGCCTGAGCTGGGGTAGCACCCAGCCCACGGCCAGAGTGGGGCGTTGGGGTCCCTTCCAACCCAACCGTGGTTCTACAAAGTTCCTTCTAACCCAACCCATTTCACGATCTTTGAGGATTCCTCCTACCCAACCCAACCCTGTGACCTCTAGGGTCCCTCCAACCCAACCGTTCCACGATTCCGCAGTTCAGTGACCACAGGAGCCACACCTGTAGTAGTTGGGTTTGAAGGGCCCGTTCTTGTTCAGCCCCAGGTACTTGGCCTGTTCGTCCGTGAGCTCTGTCAGGTGTGCGTCAAATGTTGGGAGGTGAAGGCTCGCCACGTACTCATCTGAAATACGTCAAGCCATGAGCAGCAGCGAGAGCACAGCTCTAAGCACAGCTCCCCGCGGCCCTCCTGAAAGAAGCAAAGAGCTCCCACCACCCATCCCCTGCACAAAGCATCGATGGCTTCACAAAGCATCACAGCATGAAATTCGCCTTAGCTGCTGCGGAACGGAGTGGCTTTATCTTCTTTGAGGAAAAACAAACCTTTGGGCAAGCTGTTCTGCAGCCCAGACAGAAGCTGCCCTCCCCCTGACCTTCTCAAAACATTCATATCTTGGAAGCACTCCACGTCCCATAAACACACGCTGTCGGAACTGAGACAGATTGAGAGAGGAGCCTCAAAACACACACACACACAGAATCAGATTTATCAAAATGAGACTGAGTGTCGAGTCGTGCCTCTGCCAACTTCCAGATTTGGGTCTGGAGAAATGAAGTGTCCGACAGCACCTCCACTCCCCCCGGGCCACAAGGATGAGGATGGATGAGGATGATGCCCAACATGGCAAAACCTCCTGTCTGCTATACACTGATGAGGAAATAAAGAACAAGAGAAGGCAACCAGCACGTCCTTACCCATTTTCTTAGGCAGCAGGTACACATCTTGCTTGTAGCGGCCCTCAGGAGCATTGTATAGCTCTATCAGAGCCAAAGCCTGCAAGGAGGAGACACTTGGTGAGTCAGCACTGTGTGCTATGGGGTGAGCCCTCCCCAGCCCCACTCACCTGCGTGGTGGCGGTGATGGACAGCACGAAGGTGGGCACTGTGGAGCAGCTCAGGTTCAGCAGGCGACCCTGGGGAGGAAAAGCACCAAACCCTGAGGCAGTGCCTCCCTCCTGGGGCGAGGCAGGGTCTCCCCATGCTCCTGCAGTGGGAGGTGGTCTCCTCGTGTGCCCCTCACCTCCGCCAGCAGCACTATTCTCTTCCCATCGGGCCAGATGACGTGGTCCACCTGGGATCTCACCCGCTCCCAGGTCAACTCAGGTGTGCGCAGGCTTGCCTGAAAGATGGCATACAAGTGGTCAAAGTCACAGAATCATAGAACCAAGGGATGGTTGGGTTGGAAGGGTCCTTAAAGATGACAGAACCGTGAGATGGTTGGGCTGGAAGGGTCCTTAAGGATCACAGAGCCATGGGATGGTTGGGTTGGAAGGGTCCTTAAAGATCAAAGAACCATGGAGTGGTTGGGTTGGAAGAGACCAACCTTAAAGATCATAGAACCATGGAGTGGTTGGGTTGGAAGGGTCCTTAAAGATCAAAGAATCATAGAATGGTTGGGTTGAAAGGATCCTTAAGGATCACAGAGCTATGGGATGGTTGGGTTGGAAGGGTCCTTAAGGATCACAGAACCATAGGACAGTTGGGTTGGAAGGGTCCTTAAAGACCACAGAAATCCTTTTGGATTCCTGGCAGTGCCGTGCAGTGGATGGTTGGGTCATTTTACCCAATATTTCGTGCCGAATTGTGGCTGAGATGCCCCCACGGCCCCGCAGAGCCCACCCTGTGCTGCACAGTGCTCACCACATCGATCTCGGTGTTGGAGTGCCCCATGTTGCAGACGATGCAGCTGTTCTTCATCCGGTCCAGGTGCTCCCTGGTCACCACGTTCTTGTTGCCTGTCAAAGGGGAATGCAGAAACACCAACAGAAATGAAAATCATTGGTGTTTCTTCCCCTGTTTTTTGTCCTTTCCTTCGGATTCGTCCATGGGATGCATATCTGCCCGCCCCGGCACCGCGTACCTGTGCAGGTGATGACGATGTCCACCTGTCTGATGACTTCGTTGAGTTTCACGAGCCTGAACCCATCCATGCTGCGAGGGAAAAAAACAGATTATTGGAAAAGCAGCAAAAAATGTGCCAAAAATAGAGGAAAAAAAAAACCTCTCTCTGGTCCTCATTTCAACTTCCTAATGCTGCACAACAGCAACGCTGTGCCCCAAGCATTTCTGGGGCGAAGCACAGAGATTTGAGTCTCCTGCACAAGACGTGACACTGAGAAGTGAATTTCTGGGCTTTCACATCTTCCGTTGTGAGCTCAGCAACCAAAAATGTCCTTTTTGGTTTGCTCTGCCAAGGAAGGTGCGCTCTGCACCTGGCAGAACCAGGGCAGGATTTGGGAGGATGTGTCAGCAGTTCCCCAGAGAGCTCATTTCTGTCTCTCCTGAGCTACAAAATCGCAGTTACTTATTTTTCCCACCCCCTGCTGGATCTCTGTTTGTCCCAGTTACTGCATTTTCCCACTGCGAATCCCTCCTGGGGGGTCAAACCCAAAAGTTCTGCAGGGTGATGGAACCCAAATGTTCTGCTTATCGAGGGTGGTCAAACCCAAACATCATGCGAGCTCTCCCCACTGCTCCGTGGCCACGATTTTCATGCAGCACATCCCCAGGAAGGAGCAGGGCCAGGCGCTTACCAGGCCTGCAGGGCACAGATGGGATCGATCTCGGTCACGTAGACGATGGAGCCCATGGCCTTCAGAGCTGCACAGCAGCCCTTGCCCACCTGGGAGGGAGAGAAGAGCAGGGAGGAGGGAGATGAAGGACTTTCGGGGCACGGGAAGGTAGAAGAGGTGCTAAAAATATAAGAGTGCTAAACTCAGGTTGCCCAAAATGCTCAGAGTTGGAGCAATCTAGGCCGTGGGGCAGGCTGCAGCTCAGCTAGAAGCTAAAGACACAGAAGTGCTGATTATTTGGGCTTCTGAGAGCTCTTCCTTCTCCCAAATCATCCTTGTGTCCTGACGGGCAGACAACACTGAGAGATTACACTTATCAGGGAACGTTCCAGAGTTATGTACGACCTCTGCTTCGTTTAGGATGTGTTACACTTCTATCTCTGAGGGTCAGCCACCCCATATCACACAGGGAACGCAGCATAAGGACCAACATTTCCCCAAAACAGGATTGCTTTCTCGAGAGGATCCCTCCATTTGAGAGCGAAGACACATGAAAAAGGCAAAATTCACTTATTTTTCTTGAGCAGCTTTCAGCACACAGAGCTGCAGCTGCGCATCCGCAGAGCCAAGCTCCCAAACCTCATCATGCACAGATTGCTTTGTGTCACCTAAGGCTTTAATATTGGTACTTTAACGTTCAGGTGCTCTGAATATTCAGCAGTGAGACATTTTAAGGCTCAGGTTTGGTTTCTGACAGACATTTCACAAGGAGAGCACACACTCAGGTGCTGGAGCCCCTTACCTCCCCATAGCCACACACCACCACCTGCTTCCCTCCAAACATCATGTCTGTTGTCCTCTTCAAGCTAAGGAAAAAGAAACAAAGCATGAAAATCCAGCAGCAGGAACAGGAATCACTTCTACCCCCAGGTGGGCACCTCTGGGTGCTGAGAACTGGGGCACAGAGGACCGATTTCGGGTTTGAGCACATGGATGTTTTGTTTGGGTTTGTGGGTTTTTTTTGGTTCAGATCTCTAAAACCTTTCCAAAATCACTTTTTTTTTTGTGAGTCTCATTTTAATAAAAATGTCTCATGGAAACACCTACGGAAGATGCAGGTGTTTTCTTCCCAGAATCCTGGTGCTCCCCCTCCCACCCATTCTCCTTCTGCCTCCTCCCCAGGAGTGCCCTACATCGCAGGCTATTTTTGGCACGTGAGAAATAGGTCAGCAGTGCAGGGAAGGTGAAATTCCCCTGCACTTCCCAAGGAGTTCAGATTAAAATTCCAGCAGGTTCCCTCGCACCTTGGCTCAGATTTCTCTCATCCCCATTTCAGTGCCCGCCCTGTCGCAACGGAGGCAATAAACGAAAGGCAAAACCACAAGAAATAAAGAACCTGTTTAAGGACTCCGACCGTTTCAAGCCCGCTAAAAGGGGCAGCAAAATAACAACAGATTTGGTGGTGCAATAGCTCATGTGGCACTTGCTGATGTTTTAAGGATCACGTTCTCTTACTGGGACACATATTGTAAACATGGGTCCTCTTCCCTTTTGGTCAAGACAACCACGACCAAGAAGACAAGCTCCAAAGCTGTGATGAGGCACTCCATGAAGATTTGGGAGAGAGATTGTGATGTGGTCAATGAGAAGCCCGCTTTGGGCTCTGAGATGCTCTCCCGCTATCAGGTGGGAGGAGAGCAAACAGCAGTGCATTCAGCAGGAGGAGACGTGTCTGCATTTCTACACATTCAGCTCATCCCCAAGCGTGTATCTCTGCTGCTGTGGGAAGTCCCATTTCTCCTTTCTGTGGGGCTGACTGAGCTGCTGGGATCACTACCACGCAATCCCAGAATATCCCAACTGGAAGGGACCCATAAGGAGGGGTCCAACTCCTCCCACAAGAGCCACCAGACCCAGCACGCAACGGTCTGAACCGTGGGAAGGCAACTTGTCCTCACCTCACCCGACCCTGATGAATTTGGGCCAAAATTTAGGGGGACAGACACTCCATTCCATAAAAACAAAGAAAACTAGAGAGGAAGAAGTGTTATTTTTCTGCAGGATAGTTCTACAAGCACAAAATTGGAACTCTGAAGCCCGGTGTGCACATGTTTACGTGTAATGGTACAGAGAGCAGCACGTACCCATCCAAGATGGACTCTCTGCAGCAGTACAGGTTGTCAAACTTCTGCTTTGTCACTGAGTCGTTGACATTCATGGCTGGGACGCAGAGCTTCCCCGCTTTGGACAACTGGTAGAGCCTGTTAGAAATAGGGGAAAAGCACAGGATCAGTAGAAAATATTTCCTTTTGGTCTACTGTTGCGTGTGCTCCAGTATTTCAGTTCGCCACTGCATCTGGAGGGACAAATATAAACTCTCAAGGAGGTGTGCAGTGCCCTGATTTCAGGATGACTCTGTGATGAGGCCACACCTCTGCAGCTCTCCCTTTCTGCAATCACACCCCAAAAAGATCACCATTTCCTCTGCCACACCTCACTCCCTCCCAGAGGCCGAGCTTAGGACCAAGCCTTTGTCTTTCTCCAAAGGTCGCCCCTTTCTGCAGCTCCCTCTGCCATTTCCATCAGCACGAGGAGGAGGGATGAGCACTGCTCCACCTCTGGAGATGGAAAACCACGACGCTGTGCACCTTTTGCAGCCAGGCAGGGCCACCAGTAGGCACTTCTGCTCCTCATCCAGAACTCACAGCTCTACCTTTAGCTCTACTGCTTTCTCCATATGAGATTTAAGTGGCTGCTATAGGAAAGCCAAGCTCAGCCCCAGCAGCTCCATGCTCACAGTCCCGTTACCTGTGCACCCCAGTGACACTCTCCTCTACAATCCCCTTGATCTTCTTGAACATGTTGGGATATTTCTTGTAGATCCAATGAGTGAGATCTCCTCCGTCATCCAAAATCTGGAAGAAAAGCAACCAGAGCGTCACCGTGCTGAGGATTCCTGCTGACCCCAAAAAGGCTCAAAGGGAGAAATGCTGCACTCAAATCCTGCCTGGCTCCCACCTTTAACTACTATTTGTCTCATTGAGATCACAAGCCCCAGGGCTAAAAATCACAATGCAAACCACACGCTTGGCATCTGCAAATGATTCCCCTCACCTCCCCAAAAAGTTGGGTCTAAAATCAAGAGGAAATGCAGTCAACCCCGCAGAAAAGAGGGCTCCCTCTAGCTCGGAGCTCCAACACGACCACAACATCTCACCATGTTGGGCTGCCACCCCTCCACGTTGACACAGCGGTCGATACACCACCAGAAATCGTCTTCAGATTCTCCTTTCCAGGCGAAGACGGGGAATCCTGGCACAGAGAGGGAGATGGGTGCTACTCCTCGGTTCTACGATCTCTAAGGACCCTTCCAACCTTCCATTCCATGACTCCTTCAGGTCCCTTCCAACCCGAACCAATCTACACTCCTATGATTATATGAATTCGCCTGGGGATTGGTGAAGATCTACCCCAGGTAGAGCAGGATTGGAATTAAAGCATCTCCCAGGTGAACATCAACAGCTCCCACCCTTGGGAATGGCGGCCCCAGAAAGTTCTCCCTCACCCCTCGTAGCCAAAGCTGTGACTGAAACTTCAGAACTGCTCATCTTCGCAGAACTGAACTTCACACAGAACTGAACTGCACCCAACATGCGCTCCCAAATGGAAAGAACCACAAGAAGCGATTTCACCCTCCTATAGATTTATTCTATGTCTAAAAGACAATATTAACAGCTAAAATTAAAAAAAAAAACAACTAGAAGAGAATGTAAGAGAACACGTAAGACAGTAAGGGAACGTTAAGTCGCATCAGTATTGTGGGGGAGGCAGAAATCTTTTGAAAGCAGGAAAAGCAGAGCAGGTGACATCTCCTACCGCTCTCGGCGAGGGCAGCAGCCACTTCGTTGAGGGTGGAGTAGATGTTGCAGGCAGCCCACCTGCACTGGGCCCCCAGAGCACCCAGGGTCTCCATCAGGACCTGGATTGAAAATAAAAATAAAACAAAGCCAAAATATCAACTTAGAGAATCACGGAGTCGTTAAGGTTGGAAAAAGACCTCCAGGATCGTCGAGTCCAACCATCAACCCGTTCCCTCTGACACTCCTGTCCTGTTTTTTGGAGGAGAGCCGACAGCTCTCAGCGTATCTGACAGAGGAAATTTGATTCTGTTACCACCGCCCACAGCAGTGCCTTACAGACGCCTCACACCACCTCTGAGCACATCCAGTGATGTCCACAGAGCTCAGGGGGAGCACAGCATCACAGAACCACGTTCAGGACCATGTCCCATCCTCAGAGTTAGGATGAGCTACAGAAAACATCTCTGCTACGCTGCCTGCAGTTACACAAAATGCATCTGTGGTGCTTCAACAGATCCACGGACAGAGAGTAATTCATTTTCACCATTGGCAATCTGAAGATTGGGTTGGAAGGGTCCTTAAATGTCACAGAACCATGGGATGGTTGGGTTGGAAGGGACCAACCTTAAAAATCATAGAACCATGGGATGGTTGGGTTGGAAGGGTCCTTAAAGGTCATAGAACCATGGAGTGGTTGGGTTGGAAGAGTCCTTAAAGATCATAGAGCCACAGAATGGTTGGGTTGGAAAGGACCTTAAAGACTTCCAACCCAAGTGTTCTCTCAGCTCCAGCAGACGGCCACAGCACTCAGAAGCCCCATTCCCATCAGTCCCCCACCGAAATAAAGCAGGAGGAGTTTAACAGATGGCATCTCACCGCTGTCTGAGCTGTGATGTGTGTGCAGCCCACAATCTTGGCCCCAGCCAGTGGCTTTTCTCCCTGAGCTCTCTTCCTCAACGCCATCAGTGCAGGCATTTCTGAAAGGCAAAATGGAGAGAGGTCCATCAGTGCCACAAACGAAGGAGCAAAAGGCTTCAACAGAGGCATCAAAGAAGTCGGGGAACTGCTGAAACAAATCCTGTAGCCCTGTGAGGGTCTTTTCTTACTACTCAGAATGCAATATAATCGTATTTTCCAAATTTCTACCTGCAAAGCAGCTTCTTCCTACAATTTGGGACTCAAGTTTTCCAAATTTCCACCTGTAAAGAGGCTGGAGGCAAGCTGCTTCCAGCAGAGGACTCGCTGCATATCCTCTAAATGCCATCTAAATTCCGCACTGCCTTTGTAGAGTGCTGGAGACAGCAATGCTGTCCTGAGTCCTGCAAGAAGAGGATTCGAGGGAAGGAAAAGCAGTGCAATGAACCCCAAACACCACAGAGCTGAAGGAAGGCGCCGTTTTACCTTGCTCGGCGATTTCGATCTCTCGACGCCCAAATTCCGCCTGTTTGATGTTCTTCACGCAGAAATCGCTGCTGCCTTTGGAGTTCTTCTGCTGCTTGTCCCGGGGGGACGTCTCATCGTCGGAGCTGTCGGTGTAGGAGGCGGCTGGGGGAGAACAGGAGGCAAGAGAGGGGGAAAAGCGTTCAGATTCACAGGAGCATTAAGGTTGGAAGAGATCTCTGGGATCCCTAAGCCCAACCACCAACCCATCCCCACCATGCCCACTAACTGCGTCCTCCTCTTCCTCTTGCTTGTTTGATAAGGGGAAAGGGAAGAAAGATTCTGCCACTATTCTGCCTCTTCCTTCTGTTTCTCTTCCTTCTCTTCCTCTTCTCCTTCCCCTTCCTTCTCTTCCTCTTCTCCTTCCCCTTCCTTCTCTTCCCCTTCCTTCTCTTCCTCTTCTCCTTCCCTTTCCTTCTCTTCCTCTTCTCCTTCCCCTTCCTTCTCTTCCTCTTCCTTCTGTTCCTCTTCTCCTTCCCCTTCCTTCTGTTCCTCTTCTCCTTCCCCTTCCTTCTCTTCCTCTTCTCCTTCCTCTTCCTTCTCTTCCTCTTCTTCTTCCTCTTCCTCTTCTCCTTCCTATTCCTTCTCTTCCCCTTCCTTCTATTCCTCTTCTCCTTCCTCTTCCTTCTCTTCCTCTTCCCAGAACTGGAGGTTCTTTGCACCCAGCATCCGTCCTGGGATGATCTCTGAGAGGGAACGATCTCCAGGACGTTGTCCTGCCCAGCAGCCAGAACAGATTTGCATCTTTCAGTCCCAATTCTGTGCTTAAACGATGCTGGAGGAGTAGGGTAACACAATGGGTGGGTGCACTGCACTGTGGAGACAACATCACAGCTCAACCTGTTCCACACAACCACAGTGCTACGGAGGCACCCAGACCATGGGAATGACCCAAAAAGGGATCTGAAGCACCTTCCAAGAACTCAAGAGCCCATGCAATCCCCAACCAACAGCTCTGGTTGCATCTCCACGGCAGAAGATCCAAGGCACAGCCATCAGGGAGCATCCTGAACCTAATTCCTTTCTCTTGTGGCTCCTGGGAAACCCTCCAGCGACCCCAAGGACCGAGCTCAGTGCCGGGCTCCCCACACCCACTCGGTTCTAATGCTCTTAGCAGGAATTAAGCATTGCTGAAATGTCTCCACCAGAAGCCTGTTCCCAAACCCATGCGTGGGTCCAAGGGTGGGCAGGAGGGCTGCTCAACCCCAAATCCCATTGTGCAACACTGAGGGCTCTGGGAGGATCATAGCTGTGCAGAGGTCTCTGGAGAACTGCACTGGGGCTGAAGGCAACTTCTGTAAATCAAATCTCACCTGGACGTGAGACAGATTCCTGTACACTGATGGGAGAGGAGTGGAAAGAAGAGAGGAAAGGGGAAAAAAGGGGGAGAGAGAAGAAAGGATGGGGAAGAAAAGGGGGAAAAGGCAGGGGGGAGAGAAAGGAAAGGAGGGGAAGAGAAAGGAAAGGGGAGAGAGAACGGGGAAGGAAAGGAGAGGAGAGAAAAGGGAAAAAAGATGGGGGAAAGGAAGGGGAAGGGGGAAAGGAAGGGGAAGGGGGAAAGGACGGGGAAGGGAGAGGGACCTGCACTTCAGGTAGTGAGCAGCATTCCCTCTCTGTGCCACAGACCCTGAATGGGCAGATGTTGGGATGCACTGCCACGGGGTCGGGACACACGGACACAGGATGGCACCAACCTGAGCTGTAGCTGTCCGTCGACGACTGCGAGATGGAGCGGGACAGCGAGCGGCGGCCGATTTTCGTCGGGCGCTTGTTGAACTCTTGCTTCTGGTCAGCAAACTGGATCTGGGGAGAGAAACGGGGAGTTAGAGCCGGTGGAAAAACACGAGGACCGGGTAGAAGGAACCTGAACCCTCCTCCGAATTAAGTGATGCACCTCCTTGAGTCTCCTTTAAGCACACAGCTTGGATGCTTTCCATCCCCGTACCACGCAAACTTATTTTCCACATCAATAAAAGAGAGCACGACTGCTCTCCCCAGCACCCACAGAAGTGATGAGGGACCGACCCACCCCGCAGTGTTCTCCGCAGTGAATGGGAAACCCCTTTGCTTGCTGCAAAAAAAGAGTACGATAAACAACACCAAACCATCCCCAAGTCATGAATTCCAGACCCGCTCTGTGTGAAGGAGCATTTAGGATTGAGTATTTCTATCACCCGAGGCCGTGTAGGGAGAGAGCACAGCTGAGCCCTCCCCTGCCTCAAAGATGGGCCACACTGGGTCAAGCTGGGGCCCACTGCTGTGGTCAGTACTGCCAAAAAGAGGATGTGAGCAGCACCAGCCACTCAGTGCCATTAGGAGTAGTTACTCAGATTCGTAATGTGCAGGAGGGATAATTAGAGCAGCGTCACCTCTATCTGGATGCTTTTTAGGGTGAAATGAGGTTTTAAGAGATGCATTTACAGGGTGGGGTCCTGCCTGAAGCTTCACACCCTTTCTGGCCAAAGCCTCTTGTGGTAGGAACGCTTTGTTGATGTTACATTGGTCCCCACTCTTGGTGGGAAAACCCACAACTGATCAGTTTGGGACAAATAAGACCAAATAATCAATGCTTGCACCAGTTCCAGGTCTCCACCTGACCCAAACACCTGCTCTTGCAGATGATCCTACTGTTGGACCACAGAGATTGCGTTTGTCCTCGTATCCCATTTCCAGGCTCCCAATAGCGGTCCCACCAGGCTCCCTTGTTCCCAGTGCTCTTCTGCAGGCAGTGGGGCTGCTCCGTATCAGTGCTCTTTGACCATTAAAGCCCCTTCCAACCCAACCATGCAATGAGTCCACGATCTATTAAGTCCCTTCCAACCCAACCATACAATGAGTCCATGATCTCTTAAGTCCCTTCCAACCCAACCATTCAATGAGTCCATGACCCATTAAGTCCCTTCCAACCCAACCCATTCTGTACAATTGGAAACATGACTCGCAAAACTCCTTGGACTTCGCTACGGGCAAAATACGAGTCAACCTGGTGCAGCGAGATTAAATATTTACATCTCCAATTTACTGCCAACCATTAGTTGAGTCTATTAAGTGAACCCTCGGGGTATTCTGAGAAGGTGGTTTTGCTTCAAGAAGTCACCTCAGCATACGGAATTTGACCCGCTTCTGGGAACACAGAGCTGAGTTCAGGGGGTCAGGCAGCAGCGCTGTGCCCATGCAGTGGGTTGTCAGAGCTCCTTTTTGGGCTAGAAACCAAGAAAAAAGGTGATGGGAGCCCTGGAAATCACGGCAGGAGCAGATTCACACCTGTGGTCTTGGTGGGACAGGGTACTTGAGCACACACAGACAGGTTTACATTCCTTTCCTAAGAAGCTGTTGGCCTGAAATAACCTTTCTTCTTTCGTTTAAACCCAATCCCCCGAGAACAGAACCGCTCCACAAAAGCGCCAGGTTACCGCCGTGCCACGATGGGATACACTGCAGATAGCTCACAGGGGAATAGCTGCTACTACAGAGCTCTGCTGGGATTCCCCTTTCCCACACCGCCTATTCAAGGTGCACTTATTCTGAGCAGCGCAGTAATTGCATTCAGACCTCTCAAAGCGTTTCCATGTGCAGGAGCATCTCCACCACACTGGCTCCGTTCATCGAGCAGCACTGCAGAATGGGGAACCTGAGCTCCAGGAGAAATGCCTCTGCAGGTGGCAGCTGGCTGGGCTAATTAGGAAGGATTAAGAAGGCTTGAAGAGGTGCAAGTTTGTGGCTTTGGAGTTACTCTGATGCTGTGGTTTTCCACCTCCAGCTGCTTCGAGCTGAGAAACCTGAGCCACCGGTGTTAATGAATTCTGCACGCTCCTTATGTGCAAATGAGAGAAGCTTTGCTTCTAGCTGGGGATGTTCCTGGGGCTTTGCACTGGGGTTCTGGTGCCCAGAGCTCATCCCAGTGCAAGGTGGACCAGCCCCACTGCACCGAGAGAAAATAAAGAGGAGTTCTGCAGAAAGGAAAGGCCCAGCCAGCTCCATAAGAGGAGACTTCAGGGAAGGAGGAAACAAAGTGAGGGGACAGCAAGAGAAAGAAAGGGATGCTGGGGGCAAGAAACAGCCTCAGGGTGCCTGGGTGCTGCCCTCACCTGGGCTTTCCTCCCTGCATCGCCATCGACATTGTACTTCTTCTTGTTCGGCATGCTGCGGGTGCCGGCGGCTCCTATTGCGGCTGCGGGGGAAGGAGGCAGGGAAGGTGCTGCAGCAGGAGGCTCCTGGGCTCCCTTTGGGCTCAGGAACCTGGGCTCCGTGTGACGTTCTCACCTCCAACCCCGCTCTGAGAGCTCGGAGCGGTTTTTACCGTGGGTGCGTAACAAAAGCTGATTTATATAACCAGGCCGTTTCCTCGCCCCGCTATAATTAACTTGCTAATTAGGCTCTTTTTAAACTCGGGTTCTCCCCCAGCCTTCTTTTTGCCCGATGTCAGATGATGCCATTAGCACAGCCTCATTAGAACAACATTAACTAACGAGCAACTAAAACAACGACGGCGTTTGTTACGAGGCAAAGCGGGTTCTCATTACGGCACTCCCAGAGCCCAACCTGGCCTCAGTGCTGCTGACGTTTTCATTTCATTTTCAGAGCCCTTTCCCAAACATTTTGCTCTGGCAATGCACCCGAGATGACTCCTACAGAGAACCTTTATTGCACAGAGAATCAAAGAGAGAGAACCTGAACTTCTCTAAGGAACCAAAGAGGCAGAACCTATACGCGGGCGATGGAACTGGATGGTCTTTAAGGTCCCTTCCAACCCAACCATACCACAATTCCATGATCATTAAGGTCCCTTCCAACCCAACCATACCATGACTTCATGATCATTGAAGTCTTTTCCTACCCAACCATACCATGAGTTCATGATCATTGAAGTCTTTTCCTACCCAACCATACCATGAGTTCATGATCATTAAAGTCTTTTCCTACCCAACCATACCATGATTCCATGATCATTAAGGTCCCTCCTGACCCAACCATACCATGACTTCATGATCATTAAGGTCCCTTCCAACCCAACCATTCTGTGATTTATGATTCTTTATTTCTCTTTCGAGGGCACTGGGAAGCAACGGCCCAATGGCCACTAACCTCAACACTGGTTCCAACACATCACTAAAACTTAATAAGCTCTACGTGATTAAAACCTGCTCTTAAAATAAGGCTGGAAAAAACCAACAAACCATGAAATCCCACATGGATCACGTGTTTTCTGATGTTTGGTTAATAGTAAGAGCTGTGCTTTAGCAAATGTAGAGGCTTGGTGTGAGCATTAAGGTAAGAGTATACAAAGCTGCTTGAAATAATGACCTTAATGAGGATGAGCATTCAGCAGCTTAGGCTGATCATTATTTAAAGCGTGACTGTTCACTTCCACACTGACCCAAGAAAGCACATAGAATTCAAATCAGTCCTGTTAAAATCAGGATCACAAATTCCACTCAGAACTTAAATTGAGAACTTCAGTGAAGATACCCCGTGCTCATCTCAGCAGCACCATCATCCACGGTTCTTAAAGGAGAAAATCACAGAGGGGGATGGATCTGTTGCTCTTCTCTTCATGAGGCACCGATCAGCAACAAAAATCCACCAAATTTCGAGCAACAAACGAAGCTGCACATGATGCAAAGTTCACCACTACCAAGACGACATCGCCAGGAGTCGGACTCAAAAATCCTTACGGGTCCCTTCCAAGAGATTCTGTTCTATGAAAACTCATTTCCTCATCGCTGATGTACACGTGATGGGGGTGAAAAGCTAAAGAAATTAAAGAGAAGGAGAAAGTGAGGCACTGAGTGGTAAACTGTGATCTTATGGTAAGAAGCTGTGAGATCCACAGAGCCTCAGGGAGCTCTGCTGAGGGCACCCGATGCGGGACCGAGGGGAACGATGAGTTCGGATCCAACCTCCACACATGGGAGGTTGCACGTGTAGACAAAGATCAAGCACTAAGAATAGCTCTGTACGAGAATATAAACCTCTTATTCTCGTGACCTCAGTATTTTTAGAAGAAATACCAAGGGGAGTGACTCCAAAATTAGAAAGAGATGAGCAGAAACCCAGGAAAATGAGTCCTGTGGACAACGCTGAGATCCAGACACACACCCTCTGCCTCCCAGCCCCGTCTGTTTTTTGGAGCAAGGTCAATGTATTTTCAGCTGCTTGGGGAATTCTTTCCATCAGCAAAACCAAGCAGAGATAAGTGTATTTTCCTGTTTCCAAGCCCCTCTGCTACCGACACGAAGCACACGCTGCCCCGAGGTGTGGCTGCAGTGTCAGAGGTGCTATGGCAACGTCGGAATCTGATTTGATTGTAAGAATTAATTTGATAATGAGAACTGAAATAGTTAAAGAGATCGTAATTGCTGTGCTGATCTCGTAGCTGATGAAACACCAGAGTCCCCTGGAACGTGCCACGGTTTCTCCCACTCCTCCTCCCTGCCAGTCCCAGATTGCTATAAAATGGGCCCTTAATGCAGCGCAGCCATGAAACGGGGTGGCACATGGGGACCATGTCATCAGCCACCTGCAGTTTGGCAGCTGATGTCGGAGAAGGGTCCTGGCAGGGGAGCGTGTACAGGAGATCTCAGACTTCTCTGATTTTCCTGCCAGCTGTGTGCCATCACGTCCCAGTGTCACCATACCCCAATGCCACCGTGTCCTCATGTAGTCATATCCCCACACCACTGCATCCCAATGCCATCACACCCCCGTGTCATTGTACCCCAATGTCATCATATCCCAACACCTCCGTATCCCATCACCACTCGCTGTATCCTGACACCCTTATATCACCTTCTGTCACCGGACCCCAACATCACGACACACCAGTGCCACCACATCCCACTGTTATTTGTAACCCAGTGCCACCACCACAGCACCCCAAAGCCTCCGTGTCTGAGTGCAGATCAGTGAGACCCGAGCGTGTCCAGCTCCTCCCAAGACCTCCAGCTCCCTACAGCAGCCATCAGACAGCGATGTGGGAATGAAAATAGCACAGAAAGTAACTCACCATCCATGCTGGCATATGGAAAGCAGCAGTGTGGGTGCTGCCACATCCCAGCTCCATCAGTGCCGGCCCCGCACCCAGCTCCAGGAGCTTGCTGGGTTCCTCATTTCTGTCCCCAGTCCCAGCTCATTTCCCCAGCTGCAGCCAGCCAGACGCCTCTATATCTGGATTTAAACCCAATATGGTTGCAAACAGACTTTGTAATCCCATGGCTGGATG
The DNA here is from genome assembly GCA_023055505.1 of Callipepla californica brunnescens. Taxonomy (NCBI): domain Eukaryota; kingdom Metazoa; phylum Chordata; class Aves; order Galliformes; family Odontophoridae; genus Callipepla; species Callipepla californica. Next base: position 3,338,410 of record JALIRH010000054.1, read on the forward strand.
AAGAATCAGAAATATTCTTAAAGGAGTTGTGTGTCGCTCAGTCCCAGGGAACAGCAGAGGTGGAGCTGGCCGGCTCAGCTGCAGCTCCCTCTACTGCTAGCAGGCAGAAAAATCCAGTGCTAACACACCTTAGACGTTCCTCTTTTCCTGCAAAGCAAATGCATTTTGTCTGAACAGCCTCGATGAACAGAAACTGGGGAAAGTTTGTTGGGATTTTAGTGAGATTTTCACGCTGCTGGCAACGCTCCTCCTCCCTGAGTGAAAGCAGCTTCTGTTCAGCACTGCCTCTGAGCTTTGGGTCATTTTATCCTCAGCTCCAATCAACACTCAAATACCTCACCAGCAAAAATGCACAGTAGTCTGAATGCTGCAGCCCCGAGGGACAAGGAGCTGAGATTTTCCAAACCTACAGGATTTGCTCTTGCAGGATTCCCAGGTGAACTGCAGCTCACTCCCACCATTTGCCGACACCGTTACCCTAAGGAGGAAGAGCTGCTGATTTACAAACCATGCTGACACTCCAGGTTCTCTCTCCTGTGCTCTTAGCCTTCAAAATACTTAAATAGGGAACAAGGACACTAGGCTTTCAAATAGGAATAAGGGTGAACAGTTGGGAGAGCTAACTATATGGGGTCCTGTCCTGGTGGACACCTGCATCACCATTTGGCAATCATCTGCACCCAGGACCCATCACCCCAGTGCAGATTTGCATCAGGGACCACCACTGTGCTGCACACCAAGGATCGCTGTCCCACTGCACATCCACGCCAAGACCAGGCCATGCATTTCTAGCCTGCCCACGTCAGTGTTCAAGAGGCATTTGGAATCATGAAGGTTGGAAAAGACCTCCAAGATTATCGTATCCAACTGCTGACCCAACACTGCTCCGTGTCCCTTGAACTCCTGGCGAGCTCTGAAGCCCTTGGACAGTTGGACTCAATGATCTCCGTGGGTTCCTTCCAATGGAGCTGTTCTATCCTATGCCCTTTACTGGCAAAAAAAAAACCCTACAAAAACATGTAGCCTGGCTGCTGTAGATCCAAGGGATGAAAAAGGTTCAGAAGAAGCTTCAAAAGGACCCAACTGGCAGAGACGAGATGGGCACCGGGCTCAGGGAACCAAGGACACTCTTCTCGTGGAGAGGAGGCTGTGCTCAGCAGCTCGTTAGGCTGCTCAGAGAATTAAGATAATGAGAGTTTAATGCAGACGATGGGTTGCAGAAGCCACGCATGGACACGAGGGGGAGTGAGAGCCCGAGGAAAAAGCACTCGAGCCTTCAGCTGTGAATAAAACGAGAAGGCTGAGTGGATTTGTGGTCTGCCCAGCTTCGTATTAACTTGCAAGCATGAGTTCGACAAGTTAATTAACACTGGGCTGCTCCCAGCTGCCGGGGCTCACGGATCTCCTTTCCAAGAGGAGAGAAAACAATGAATTCTGCCAATTTAAGACTTTTTCTCAAGTCAACACCAAAACAGATGCAGAGCCTTGAATGGAGCTGCCCAGCTCTTACAAACCGAACTCACGTCTCATGCTCTCATTAACTTATTCCACCATTGTTTGTGTTCCACCCTTTGCCTTCCAGACAGCCCAGATCTGGAGTATTTGAGAGCCTGCCGACTATCTGAACCACCAACTTCACTAGAAGTGTTTGCTGAAAATGAAAGTTGGGGCTTTGAGGCAAGGAACGTCTTCACAGGGCATGTGTATCTCCTGGTGGTCTGGAATGGGATGGAGGAGGAGGAGAACAGAGGAGGAGATGGAGAAGAACAGAGGAGAAGAAGAATGGAGGAGGAGGAAGAGGAGAATTGAGGAGGAGGAGAAGAATGGAGGAATGAGAAGAATGAGTGAAGGAGAAGAATGGAGGAGGAGAAGAACAGAGGAGAATGAGGAGAATGGAGGAGGTGAAGAAGAACGGAGAAGGAGGAGAACAATTACGGAGAAGAAGGAGGAGATCGGAGGAAGAGGAGAAGAACGGAGGAGGAGGAGTAGAAGAATGGAGGAGGAAGAGTAGAAGAACGGAAGAGGAAGAGAAGAAGAATGGAGGAGGAAGAGAAGAACAGAGGAGAAGATCGGAGGAGAAGAAGAACGGAGGAGGAGCAGAAGAAGAACGGAGGAGGAGGAGAAGAAGAATGGAGGAGGAGGAGAAGAAGAATGGAGGAGGAGGAGAAGAATGGAAGAGGAGGAGGAAGAGAAGAACAGAAGAGGAGGAAGAGAAGAATGGAAGAGGAGGAGGAAGAGAAGAACAGAGGAGGAGGAGATTGGAAGAGGAAGAGAAGAAAAGAGGAGGAGATCAGAGAAGAATGGAAAAGAATGGAATGGAGTAGAAGAGAGTTACTCAAAAGGGACCCACAAACTCATCAGGTCCAACTGCCTGCCCAAGTCAGGGTTATAACCACACATTAAAGCACGATCCTGAGGGCATTACCTAAATGTTTCTTGAACACTGCCAGGCCCGGGGCCTCACCCACATCACTCACGGTCTGTTCAGGTGTTTGACTGCCCTCACAGTTAGGCCATTTTGTTAATGTCCTGACTGAATTTTTTTAGTTATAACCATATACATAATGTGAATAAATTTAAATGTAACAGTTTTGGTCATTTAGGCAAATTATTTTCCACTCTAGAGTTTATCACCAGATAAATGGAAACCATGAGGCTTCCAGCACTCTGGGGACACAGAGCTTTCTGAATGGTAAAACATCAGCGCTGGGTAAAGCTGCAGGATCCTCCAGGAGAAAGAAGTTGCACTCAGAACACCTGGCATGAGGTTCTGCCACGAAGCATGCAGCTTGAAATTGCATCTTTAAAAGGGAAAAGTGCAGCTGGGATGATGAAACATCCCCACATGTTCCAGCAAGGGCACGTTCTGACACAGGGCAGGAGAGTGAGAGCAAGTCTGCACCAGCTTCAACTGACCACGTCATCATTTGAATCAGGGAATGCTAGAATCCTAGAGTCAAAGAGCCATGGAATGGATGGGTTGGAAAAGGACCTTAAAGATCACAGAATAAAATAATGAGCTTCTCTTGGAAGGGGCCTTAAAGATCACAGAGTCACAGAATTGTTTGTGTTGGGAGGGACCTTAAAGATCTCAGAATGGTCGGGTTGGAAGGGACCTCAAAGGTCACAGAATGGTTGGGTTGGAAGGGACCTCAAAGGTCACAGAATGGTTGGGTTGGAGGGGACCTCAAAGGCCAAGGAGACCTTTGGTCATTTGATCCATGTGACTCACAGCAAAGGCTCTGCACATCCCTCCGCAAACACGGTCAGCCAGAAGAGAAATGCTACAAGGGAAACAAAAATAAGATGATAATCTTCTTATAAGCCGCTCCCTCGCAAGCCTAAACCCATGTTGTATATGCATCGCCCTGGGCAGGCTGACCAGTCCTTTGAGAACATGCCAAAAAACCTCTGATGGCAGAATGCTTTGCCCATACACCAAGCACTACGCCGCCAGCAGCAGCCCACAGTTTTAGAACCATTTAACACTGGTACACTGCCATCTGCTGTGCTCTTGCTTACTCCTGACAGCAGCTTTAGGACAAAGAAAAAGAAACGAGATTCCAATTCTGAGCCACAGCGTTGTATTTCTTGGGCGCAAGAATAAGGAATGAAAAAAAAAAAGAGAGATGAAAAGTTGCTTCAAGCTTCATGGAGAAAGGAAGGGTAAGAATGCAGAATAATAACAAAAAGAAGTGAAGAAATGAGTAGATGTGGCACTTAGGGACACGGATAGTGGGCACGGAGGTGCTGGGTCAGCAGTTGGACTTGATGATCTTCAGAGTTCTTTTTCAACCTTCACGACTCAACAATTTCAGGGCTCTCTTACCAAATCACTCAATAAAAAACCCCAACCCAGTAATAAAACAAGAACAGAGAACCCAGAACAAAGATATTTCATAGAATCATAGGGGTTGGAAGGGACCTCAAGGGATCGTTGAGTCCAACCCCCCTGCCAAAGCAGGTTCCCTACACCAGGTCGTATTTCAGATGGAAAAGCTTCCCTGCTCAGCATCCCAGAACATCCCAAGCTGGAAGGGGGCTGTAAGGATCACCGAGTCCACCTGCCTGCACGCTGCAAGCTCCCGGGTTCACTGTGAACGCCCCGAACTGGTGCTGGAAATGACACTCGCTGCGTCACGCGCCGCTCGGCTGTCAGCGAAGCAGGGAAAATGAAGTTAACGAGCACAGCTTTCATCAGCAGACCTCGGCGTAATTGGAGGTTGAGCCGCTTCAATAGGCAGCGACAGCCACCTCCCCCTTCTGTTCCATTTTCCCATGGGAATTAAGTGACAGGTCCTCCAAGGGACACGGAGAAGCTTTCCCAGGGGGGATTACCATCGCCCCGTGCTGCGTCCTGCTACTCTTCAGCCTGGCTGAGAATCATGGGGACACAAGGGACACTCTCAGTGGGCACAGGTTGAGGTGATGACCTTGGAGCTCTCGTCCAACCTCAACGATTCTGTGATCCTACAAGCTGGGATCCACACGCTCAGCAGCAGATGCGGGCACCAGGTGTTCACCTTCCGTGCTCCGAGCGTGTGCTCTGGGTATGAAGGATCTCAGGATGGATCGGCTCAGCTGGGAAGGGCCCCTCTGACCCAACCACCGTGCCAGGAGCCTGTTCCAGCACATGACTGCCTCATAATAAAGAGATTTTTCCTTACTGAAACCCTAAAGATGGAGGTGACACTGGCCAGCAGCTGCCACCACACCCTGCCCTCACGTCACATCTATGTCACATCCATAGGGCCACGCATTGCGAAGGGGGATCCCATTCCACCTTTGCCTTACACCCCTCCAGACGTGGTACTGCAGCTCTGGTTGGCCAACCCCTGATTGTGGCCATCAGAGTGAGGAAATCCCTGACATTTATCCCCCTGTTACTAATGAGTCCTCTTAACGACCTCACGCAAAGTGGGCTCTTGGCATTCAGGAACGCCTGGAACACCCAAATACCCCATAACTCTCCTCATGTGCCCTACGGAGCGCTGCCATCAGAAATGAAAACGTACAGTGAGCAAAACAAGGCAATCCCACCCCTCCCCACATCGCATCCTTTGCTCGAGGATGACGTGAGCTTCCCGGTGCCGCGCTCATCCCTCCGTCTCACCAGGACTATGGAGTGTAACCTCATGTGTTATTAATACAGATCTGATGAAAAAAAAAAAACAACCCAAAGCTCTCAGCACAGAACAAATGTGCCCAGAGAGGAAAAGACGCTGTCACTGTCAATGAGACGGCAGCGTCTCCAGGTTCATCAGGACTCAGTGAAATCAAGTTTAACGAGCACTATTACCATCTGCTAATTGACGTGTTTTAATCACTTAGCAGCATGCCGGCAGCGATGCAGGCTCCATGGCTCCCAGAGGAACCATTTGTCAGAAGTGCTCGGCGCCTCGGTGCATGGAAAAGCCCGACTCATGAGGACAGAAATGCTTTCTCCATCTCCATTCTTTGTCTGACCCAGGTTCAACATGCCAACACCAAAAACAGAACCTGCCCAAAACACGGCCTGGGTGACAGCGTGGAGAACAGCACTGACGGTCCGAGAACATCGTAACAATCAGATTTACACTTCTGTTTCTGGAAGTCAAACACAGCAGCACGCTTCTACTGCACTTGGAGCACTTTTCAGTGCCACTCAGTTCCCTATCAGTGCAACTAATACGTCTGGAGCCATTCTATAACTTAAAGAAGCACTGAGGATGGAAAAGACCTCTAAGGTCAACACGTCCCACCCCAACTTGACCCCACCATGCCCACTAAACCACGTCCCTAAAGAGAATCAGAAAGGTTGGAAAAGACCTCTAAGGTCACCACATCCAACCCCAACCCATCCCACCATGTCCACTAAACCATGTCCCTAAAGAGAATCAGAAAGGTTGGAAAAGACATCTAAGATCACCATGTCCAACCCCAACTTGACCCCACCATGCCCACTAAACCACGTCCCTTCCAGTGCCACATCTCTATGGTTATTAATTTCAAAGTCTTCGAGTTTAAGATCAGATTTTATAAAAGGATGCACTGTCTTAAGGGCAATACAAGCACCAGCATCAGATCGCCCACAGCTCATGCAGTTCAGGTCCAAACCATAGGGATACCCAAATTCTACATTCTTGAGGCTTCCAAAATACACTGAGTTCTCCTTCTGTTCCAATCTATGAGTTATGACAGCACTGAGCAGCCAAGAACAAGAGCTGAAGTGGTATTTATTTGCTTGAAATCCTGAATCCTTTACAGGAAATGGATTCAGAGTGCCAAGTAACTGTGAGATAGTGGGATTTTTGTGCTCTGAATAAATGCACCAATGTGTGATGTGTGCAAGGTACTGTGAGACGTGGCTGGATGGAACCCTGGGCAGCCTGAGCTGGTTGGGAGCAGCCAACCCACAGCAGGGGAGGGGCTGGGGAGCTCTGGGGTGAAACCCAACCATTCTGTAGCTCTATGATCTTTAAGGACCCTTGCAACCCAACCATCCCATGGTTCTATGATCATTAAGGACCCTTCCAACCCAACCATCCCATGGTTCTATGATCATTAAGGACCCTTGCAACCCAACCATCCCATGGTTCTATGATCATTAAGGACCCTTCCAACCCAACCATCCCATGGTTCTATGATCTTTAAGGACTCTTCCAACCCAACGCATTCTACAGTTCTATGATTCTATAACATCACTGAATGCAGTTAGAAATAATCCATCCACAACACAGGATGAACCATGCAGCTGCATTCAGGGAACTTCACAGGGACACATTTCTACCACAGATCACCTGTCTTTGTTGGAAATAAATGTCCCAGTTTACTTTCCCAGTCAACAAAACCGGACCAAAACGACGTGTCACATCACAAGAACTGCAGGTATTGCTTCTCTCCAAATTCAACGAGGGAAAATGGTCAGAAAAATAAGTAGGGCATAAGCAGATGGACTCCCATTACAGGAGCTCAAGTTTGATGCTTTTAGTCCCCAAGAGCAGTGACTGCTTTGAGCGTCAGCTGTCCCAGAGCCCTCCCAAACTCAGAGGCTGCTTCATGGTGTTTTTTTAAATGAACTCTGAGTCCAGAGCTCACCACAACATAAGCGATAAGTAATTGTTGGTTCTGCTCTGCAGAGTGCTCTGCGTCTTTCTCCAAAGCTCTCTCTCATCTGTGTTCCCCTCAAATCCTCCTTCCTTCTGTCTATGTAGACAGAGTCATCCCCTTATGTACCAACGCCTTATGGAAGAAAACATCATGAAAAAAAATCACTATGGGAATTGAGCAGATGCTCCACATATCACTTCTTAAAAAGATACTGATACGAGCCCAGCACGCGAGCTGCTCCCCTCCTTTCAGGAGAGACACACACTGGGCAGTACCTCCTCCCCCAAATCTGGGATCAATATATAACAGCACAACCTCTCTCTCCCAGTTTAGAAGCTCATGTCATCAAACAGCATTTCTCACTTCTTTTTCCCCTTTGCTTTTTGGGGGCCATTTATAGAAGCAGTAGAATGAAAACACTGTTCCATAACCATCACGGACTTCCATCAGCTGGGGTTCTGGCTCATTCTTCTCCCATGCAGATGCAGTGAGCATCCTCTTTGTTGCTTATCCCCAGAGCTCAGAAATGGTATTTAGTGAACAGGGCATAAGTGAAAGGAGCCATTTGAAAGAGAAAAATTTCTATGCAATGCCTGTTTGAACAAAGAATGTCCACGCATTTCGACGTACCCTACTGAGATAATGGGTGGAAGTGGGAAGAAGTAAAAGTGGGTGGGCTTCTCTGCAAAGAAAAAAAAAGAAAGAAAGCTGAGTGAAAAGTCCAAGCTAATGGGAAACGTGGGAAGGAAGCCATCAAGGCTGCTGCCAGCTCCTTCTGCACGCAGGTTAACAGCAGAACCACCCCAAGCCTCAGCCAGCTTCTCACTGCCATTTTCGTGGTACCAGTAAATGGGAACGAGGTGTGATTCCCTCCAGGCCTGAAAGGACGGTGCCTCAGGGTTAATTAAATCAGATTTCACACTGCTCTGATGGAGAAAGAATAACGGGAAGCACGACCATGGCTCTGACCCCATACCTGGGATACCAGCAGCGAGGACGGGGCCCTATTTCATTTGCACCTCATAGACAAACTGCCAGGATTTCTGAGCTCCCACTTCGGTGAAATTCCTTTGATAAGAACGTGGATGTCAAAGAGCTCCGACAAAGCAGACAGAATGAGAAGGATCCAGCCAACTTCACCAGTTCCCCGCACAGAGAATGGCACGAACCAAATTCCAGCGTGCAGCTGTGAGCCAACAGCTCTGCAGCACTTCGTGTAGAGGTGAGATAAGCATCTGTCCCAGAACTGCTTCTAAAGGTCAGGACAGCACTCACACTCCTTCTTTTAACAGTTATATACGTTAGAAACAATGCCGTGCTGTGTACAGAAACAAAGCAGCTGGTAACACCAAGGCCACCAACCTAAAGCAGAAGAGCTTTAGGTTAGAGATGTCCTTCAAGCCACGTCTTCTTGCCTACACCCAGAACACAACATTCACATGCCAGTTTTAAGTCTCCCAGACCTGTCATAACATAAAAATTCTGATCCTACATGAAGAAGCACGCACACAAAAGGCCAAATCGTTAAACTGAACGCAAAAGCAGCTAGAAACATGTATTTGTGATTTCAATTGCCCGTGGCACTCCAATCTCATGAGTTAGCTATGCCCCAGACGTGTTGGATTTTAAGAGAAATTTCTTCTCCTAAAACGTGGTGATGCATCGAACAGGTTGTCCAGGGAGGGGGGGCAGCCACCTTCCCTGGAGGTGCTCCAGAGACATAGAGATGTGCCAACTGGGGACGTGGTTTAGTGGTTGTAGTGGAGGTGGCTTTGCGGTTGGACCCGATGGTCTCAGAGGTCTTTACGATTCTACGTGCACTCCATCCAAAGCTGGCTGTGACAATTTATCTTATCTCAACTGCTTCCCGTTAACCGAAGTGATGATACAGCCATAGAACTGTTGGGTTGGAAAGGTCCTTCAAGAATGATTGAGTTGGAAGGGACCCCAAAGCCCCCCAGCCCAACCCCTGCTGTGGGTTAGGTGCTCCCCCAGCTCAGGCTGCCCAGGGTCCCATCCACAGCCTTGAGCACCCACAGGGATGGGACACCCATTGCTCTGGGCAGCAGTGCTATGGCCACAGCACCTCAGGGGAAATAATATCACCCCCACATCTGACCTCAAACTCCTCCTCTTTTAGTTCAACGCCATTCCCCCATACCCTACATACAAAGCCGCTCTCCTCCTGTTTGCAATCCCCCCTTCAATCCTCGAAAGGCCTCAACGAGGGCTCCCTGGAGCTGGCTCTTGTCAAGCTGTTCGTTCACCAAAGGGTTAAGTGTGTTTAATTGTGCACATAAGAGTATGGCAATTAAACCCGTGGCGTGTCAAATCAACTTGAAATCACTGCAGGCTCCGTGTGCCCGCCACTGGATCCAAGTGCCCTAAGGGGTCAGGAACAGCCTCGGCGTCACGATGAGGAACACAGCACTGAGCAGTGCTGGGCAAGAAAAGCTCGGTCAGATATCGATCTGTTCAAACCTGTTATTTGAGGCAGACCTTGCTCTGAAGCACAGCACAAAGGCAGCCAGACAGCAGTGCCTGTTGCAACACGAATGGAGGCCAATGTCATTTTCGGTGCAGAGTTCAGACGTGCGTCATTCCGCTCCGAGAAATGAAGCAGCTCCGTTCTAAACTGCTCCAAAAAATTACTCCTCATCCCAAATGTTCTTTCCCCAACCCCTCGAGTTCTATTTAAGAGCATCAATTATCTCTTTTTTTTTGTTGTTTTTTTTTTTTAAGGGATTTCACAAAACTGAAAATTGAAAGGAATACCAAAAGATGACTCTTCTCCAACCTTCAAACCGGGAGATGACAAACTCATCACGGGGCAGGGGTTGAAGAGATCGCCCCCACTACATTTCAGTCCATCAACCACATGACTGAAAGCCCTTTTCATAGAATCATAGGGGTTGGAAGGGATCTCAAGAGATCATTGAGTCCAATCCCCCTGCCAAAGCAGGTTCCCTACACCAGGGATTCAGCAGAGAACAAGGCTGTTATCCCAGATCACAACTACAGCAGTTGGGCCATAAGAACAGCAAAAGACACAATGCAAAGCCTGGGAGCACTGCCCTTGAGACAAGAGTAACCCAAGCCAATGGGTGTAGCATTACCCGTAATTATGCTTTTTTTTTTTTTTTTTTGCAACAGAGCATTAAACACTGAAATGGATTTCAGAAATGCACACTGTTGCTTTCAATTCAGACCAAGCATCAAATCCAGACTGTGCTTGGAACAGGCTAGTAATAACGAGCCCACTTCACTCGCTCTATGAACCTAAGAATAAAATGTCTTCTTTCTTTCCAAGCATCAGAAATCCAAACCCAACAGATTTTGGTGGCAGAGGGTGGTGCTGAAATCTGCAACAGGGCTTCCCCAGGCAGAACCGAACGAGAGCAAAAGAAAAATCTTATGTCTGAGTCTCTTGGAAGAACTGCATTTAGGCCACATGGGGAACTTTACCTACAGCCAGCTCACGGCAGCCTACAGTTCCATCACGGTCACTACAGCCTCTTCACATCAGCTTACAAACGCCTCTTGGTGACCTACAGCCATCTCATGGTGATCTACAAGCTCTTCATAGCAGCCTACAGCCACCTCATAATCATAGAATCACAGAATCATAACAGTTGGAAGGGATCTCAAGAGATCATCGAGTCCAACCCCTGCCAAAGCAGGTTCCCTACACCAGGTGACCCAGAGCCTCTTCACAGCAAGCTACAACAATTCCATGGTGACCTACAACCACCTCATGGTGATCTACAACCTCCTCACATCAGCACACAACCACCTCACATCAGCCTGCAACTTCCTCACGGTGACCTACAGCCTCTTCACATCAGCCTACAACCACCTCTTGGTGACCTACAACCATTTCATAGCAACCTACACCCATCTCATGGTGATCTACAAGCTCTTCATAGCAACCTACAGCCACCTCAGAATGACCCAGAACCTCTTCACAGCAACCTACAACTCCATGGTGACTTACAACCACCTCATGGTGACCTACAACAACCTCCCATCAGCACACAACCACCTCACATCAGCCTACAACCTCCTCCCATCAGCCTACAGTTCCCTCACAGCAACCTACGGTCTCTTCATAGCAGTCTACGGTCACCTCTTGGTGACCTACAACCATTTCATAGGGACCTACACCCATCTCATGGTGATCTACAGCCTCCTCACATCAGCCTACAACCACTGCATGGTAACCTAATCCACCAAAGAGCTTTCCACCCTGGGCTCAGCCTCCAAAATAATTTTTTTGTCAAACACCACCAGGAGAACTGCAAAGTACCACGAGCAGATTCCAAAGTTAATGAATAAGCACATACTTCCTAAAGCCATTCACCCATGTTAGCAGATTATGATCTCATCGCGCTGTGTTTTCAGCACTATTATCCTTTAGAAGATTCTCTTTGTTGTCACTTTAAAAGAAAAAAAAAAAAAAGTTTAAAAAAATACTGAATTGCTTCATGGCAAAGGGCAAGCTTCATGGCTAAGGCATGGGAATACACAAAGCTGTGACTGTGGCTTCCAGGTCTGAGCACAGAGGCGTACATCCCATTTATTGTAGACATGATGCGCAAAGATTTGGAGTCAAGTGATGTCAGAAACCCAATGAGGACATCATCAGGACAGAAAGCACTGGAGCTAATGAGATGGTCTTACACCTCGCTGCTCCATTCGCTTTTACTTTGTTGGCACGGTCAAAGCTGAATACAAACTAGAAAGGAAAAACCTCAAAGCGTCAGTTCATTTAGCAGGTGGGTACATGCTTCTGGTGATCACCCTTCTGTTTTGGTGACCCCATTCAGGCTGGATGGGGCCAACCTGGGCTGTAAGGACCCCTCCAATCCAAATACTCTGTGGTTCTACAATCTTTAAGGACCCTTCCAACCCAATTGATTCATGACTTTGAAGGACCATTCCAACCCAATCGATCCATGACCTTGAAGGACCCTTCCAACCCAATCAATCCAAGACTTTGAAGGACCCTTCCAACCCAATCAATCCAAGACTTTGAAGGACCCTTCCAACCCAATCAATCCAAGACTTTGAAGGACCCTTCCAACCCAATCAATCCAAGACTTTGAAGGACCCTTCCAACCCAATCAACCCATGACCTTGAAGGACTCTTCCAACCCAATCAACCCATGACCTTGAAGGACTCTTCCAACCCAATCAATCCATGATTCTCTGATTCATGGCTGAAGTGGAAATAGAGCACAGCAGTGCGGGAAGGAACATTTAAGGATCGTTTACATGGTGTTTTGAGGAACGTGGTTTAGTGAGAATGATTGGTGATACGTGGCCAGTTGGACTAGATGATCTTGTAGGTCTTTTCCAACCTTGGTGATTCTATGAAGGCCGTATTTACAGGCCTGGATAAGCACCCTAGCACAACCCAAACACAGCAGCAAACAGCACTGATGGCAGTACAGGAAGAAACATCAACAGCTCCACAAACTTCCAACTCCATCCCTGTAGCTCTATCGCTCCCAGTATTACAGTCTCAGCCGGAGGAGAACCCTGAGGAGTGACTCTTGTGATGTGCCACTGCGAGCACACACCTCACACCTCCAGAAACCTGGAAATCCCACAAAGCACAGACTGTGAGCAGCAACACATCAAGTGTAAGTGAGTCATTCACACCCTGGGCACAAATCTCACAGCATTTATCACAGTGGCAGCATGCCTGCCAATAACGGGGGCTGGATTTTGCTAAACGTCTGTCAGGTTTGTTTGCAGTTCCTTCCCAAGGAAATACGTCTTGCCTTTTGCACCACGAGGTTGTACACAGTGGGGTCTGTAGGATTACAGAACTACAGAACAGTTGGGTTGGAAATGACTTGAAAGATGGGAGAATCACAAAATGGCTTGGGTTTGGGTTTCAGCAATTTTTTGACACTGATGGGAAAATCCTACACTCGAAGCCTTCCAGCACCTGAAACCCTTTAAGGCTCATGAACCATCCCCTGAATGACACGGTTGTGGTTTCCCAAAGAAGATCACGTGAAGAACAACCCTGAAGTTAAATAACTGAAATAGCTAAAACCCAACACTGTCCACTTCTGCATTATCACATCCCACAGCCCTGACGCTGAAGCAAAGGAGTTCCAGGAAGGAGAGAAAAGAGAAACGTGGAGAGAAGAGAATGTTTGTCAAACACCCAGACCTGGAGGCATGCTCTTCTCAGCTGTGTACCTCTGTGAACCTCTCTGCAGGTGGGGGTGGGTGACAACCTGAAAGCACTTTATGTGGGGGGGAAACAGAAGGAGAGGATTGGTGAGATGAATGATGGAGCAAAATCCTCATGATGGTAATAGATGCTCTGTCCTGATGCACTGTGATTTGCTGAGTGGTTTTTTTCCACTACAATGTGGGGAAATGCCAAGGATCTGTATCAGGAATGGTACTAAACCAACTCCAAGGAGGAAGTGAGGACGTGCCAGGGTTCATCCCAACCAAACACTAAGATTGGCACGCCACTCTCCCCCTAAAACCAAGGAGAAAGAAGTGATTTCTACCCTCAGACTGCCATGAAAAAAACAGAGAAATCACCAAAAGAGTAGAGTCCATCTGATCCTAACAACAGTGCCATAGCACATTTCATGTCCTGGATGAAGGCAGAGGACACATTCCTCAAAGATGCTTTGAAGGGCACTTGAACTCATTTGGGAGATCCTAAATTCTGCTTGGCACAGCCCTGTGGTTATGCATGTATGTCTGGGGGAAGGCTGCCTCCCTGTCCTACCATATTTCAGTAACAAGACTGAACACGCTTTTGTTTAGAAGAATAGAATGGTTGGGCTGGAAAGGTCCTTCAAGATCACAGAATCCCAGAATGGCTGGGTTGGAAGGGACCCCAAGGCCCCCCAGCCCCACTCCCTTCACGGTCTGGGTGCCCACCACCAGCTCAGCACACCCATGCCCCATCCATGGCCATGGGAAGCTCCAGGGATGGAGCACCCACACTGCTCTGAGAATTTCTCTTTTATTAGCACCACAATTAGTGACTTGCTGATCCTTCAAACTAACGATAAAAGGGCAGAAAGCACAGAACACACAAATCCTGAGCAGAAAGAGAGTGCCACTGGGTGATGTGAGGTAAAATAACCCCAAATCCCATCCCCAAACCACGTGATGAAACACCCTGGGCATTGCTACCACCGTACAAGTCGTTCCCCATGCAAGGTCTCAGTGGGCACAGTGGGGATGGGTTGGCAGTCAGACTTGATGACGCCAGCGGTCAGTTCCAACCTTTATGGTTCTATGAATTTAAGGTCCCAAATACAGCTTGTCACCCTCCACGTGAGCTCCTGCCACTTTGCAATCCCCACGCCAGCAGCTAACATCTCCCCGCACAAAGGTGAAGCAACAAGAACATAACAGGGAAGCCACATCACGAGGAACGTCAGCTCAAAATGCTTTGCATGTTCAGACAGCCCAGTGACTCATTTGTGGTCATTTCGTGCTGCATCTGCTGCGGAGAGACCAGAAAATGTTTCAGACGATTTATATTAAGAATAAGAAGTCAAGGAAAAATGAGAAGCCAAGCACTGAAAGATCAGATCCACTCTCTCAGCCTTCTCTTCTCCAGGTGCACAGCTCTGGGGCTCTCAGTCTGTCCCCACCAGGAGGTGACTTCAGCCCCCCTACATCTCTTCACTTGGCTCTCCCAGCAGTTCCCAGTCTACCTGGAACTGGGGAGCCCAGCACTGGGCCCTGCTGGCAATGCTCTGTGCAGTGCACCCTGCAGCCCCATTGGCCTTCCTGGCCACCAGGGCACACTGCTGGCTCACACTCAACCTTGGGTCAACCTGTTGGCAACCAGGACCCTCAGGATCCAGGTTGAAACAAAGCACCAGGAGGATTATCCAGTGGATTACTGGCCCATCTCTATCTTGTGGTTACGAGAAGACTTCAAACAGCGCAGATGAAACATCCACCAGCCTCAGATCTGCGGAGAAGAGATAAGTGATAACGCCTCAAGACAAGAAGGACACGAGGAAGGCACTGACAGCCAAAGCCATGTGCCCACGATCATCTCCATATCACAAGACAGCCAAGTAAAGCCTCTTCCTCCTCTCCTACTTCCCAGCTTCTCAAAGTCTCCTCCTACGCAGAGGTCAGTGGGAAGGTGTCATCATTCTATATCCCTTTTTAATTTTATCTTTCCCCTCCTCCCTCTTTCTCCTCAGCCACACGGTCAGGGATCAAGGGCAAGCCATGGAACATGCCAAGAGAAATCCCTGGCTGATTCTTCACTCAAAAGTAAGACAACGTGAACCATTAGTTCTGTACATTCACAAGATACAACAGTTGGATGAATGAGTTCGAACGACAGGAGCTGACCGTGCACAGCCCACAGAAACGAAGGGTTTCAGAAGGGCTGAAATCCCAAGCTCTCCCTTGTATGATGCAGTGCAAGGAGAAGGTTCTACTGCTCCCACTGCCTTGCAGGAGAGTGGTCCTATTGCTGAAGACACGCAGCTGCAGTGCTGGGGGGTGAACACAAGCAGTGAAACACACAAGGCACGGTGAGGTGAAGTGGTATTTTCTGACCATGTCCCACAGCAGGTCCCCTCCATCGGGATATCCCACGGTTCTAATACTCCGCAAAGCATTAAACAAGAAAGTGAGCCACGTTCACCACCTCAAACCCACTGCCTCCACACTCCAGACTGGAATACTCTGGGAAGAACCCTTGTGCTGCTCCAGCACGGGAGGGCTGCAAGGAATGCAATAAGAGGAACCTGATTTTAATGACAATGGTTGCCAGGGTTACCTTAATTCCGTCGCAGCTCCAGTAGTCTCCCAACTCCAACTCCACACCACTAATCAGGAGCCTTGCGTAACGTTAGTGCTGAATAACCCAATTTAAACCGAGTGAAAGGCCTGGATTGTTGCAGGGATTGTTGACGCAAAAAAGAAAGGGAGAAAAAAAGAAAAGAAAAGCAAAACACAAACCTGTTTTGTTCTGGGAAGTGCTTCTTCCGTATCTGTCACCCTCGTCCTTCCCAAAGCTTTGGGTGAGCCAAAGCCAGAACAGAGCCAGAATTAAATACATTGCTTTGTTTGGACAAATATGAATCCCTCTATTTCCTTCCGAAGGAAAATAAAGCACAGCGACATGCCTTCAGATCTTCAGCACAAAACCTCATTTTTCTACACCTTCTGATCAACAGAGCTGTGGAGAGCTGCAGTCCACCACCTGCAAATCGCCTTCAGTGAGCACCAGGCAGAAGTGAAGGAACATTTCCACACCAATAGCCCACACTTGGCTGGGGTGAGGCAGGACACGGCTCTGGCAAGGAGACATTGAGTTCCCCTCCTACAATTCTTGTATTGAAGCCTAATTTGTTCTGCTTGCATTGTGCTCATCTGTGCATTGCTGGAATGCGTTATGAAGCCAGATAGCAGAATCAGGGAGCACGGGGCTCTTCCCACCGTTCTGTTGCTTGCTTATTCTCCCGAGTTCTTCCCACCAGCTACAACCCTCTCTCATTGCAGGAGAGATGAGGGGGAAACAAACGAGAAATAAATCATGGCAGTACCGATAAGAAACAGAAGAAATAGCTGATGTTGTCATAGAGCTTCTGTATGCTGTTAGCGCTTCATTAACTGATTGCTAGGAATCCTTTATTTCTGGGCAGCTACAAAAAAATCACTTAGCTTGAGTAGGTATAACCATAACGACTTACAATGTACGGTCCCAACGTAGGAAAAGGAACCTGTGTGGCAGGATGGAAGCTGTGGGGTATTGAAATTATGGAATGCTTGGGTTGGAAGGGTCCTTAAAGACTGTAGAGCCATGGATGGTTGAGTTGGAAGGGTCCTTAGAGACTAGAGAGCTATAGGGTGGTAGGGTTGGAAGGGACCTTAGAGACTAGAGAGCTATAGGGTGGTAGGGTTGGAAGGGTCCTTAAAGAGCACAGAGCCATGGGATGGTTGGGTTGGGTTGGAAGGGTCCTTAAAGAGCACAGAGCCATGGGATGGTTGGGTTGGAAGGGTCCTTAAAGAGCACAGAACCATGGGATGGTTGGGTTGGGTTGGAAGGGTCCTTAAAGATCACAGAATGGCAACCATTCCTCTCATGCTTCCCTGTCACAGTTCAGGAATACCAATCAAAAATCGTAAAACCATGACATGCCCCCACACAAGCACCTCTACAACGCACTGCTGGTGCCTAAGAAGCCAAGGGTGCACACAACCGTTCCTATTTATATCACATTTTTCATCGTTGGAATCCAAAACACACTCCTGAGCATGCTGAAAGAGCACAGAGCACCAATACCTCACGCATCGGAATGAAATATTCAGGAGCTTTACTTGAAACAGGAGTTGCTGGAAAACAAAAGGGGCTTTCTTGTTGACTCTGGAACCTCAGATGTCAGCAGCAGAAGTGCCGGCGTGGGGCTCCTTCTGTTGGGAGGGCACAAAGTGCACAGAGAAAGGCATAAGCAGGGACTGCTCTCCTCTCCTTTCGTGGGATCCAGCAGGAATCCTGCTGAACATTTAACCCTGAGATATCCCCAGAAAAAGGTCGCTGCTTCATTTCAGGGCAGAAAGCCCAAACCTAAGAGCAAGCACCTTAATTTTGGAGTGCTGTGAGCCAAGATGAAGCAGAGTTACCTTGCAACAGCAGCAACACACGACGTCTTCCTCGGGGAGCGCTTCCAGGCTTATCCCTGCTTATCCCACACTATTCCAACGTTCTGTTTGCAAAATGCAGTCTGTCCCAGGCAGGGAAAGAGCACGGTGTCACCGGGTCAGCAGCACAGTCCCTGCAAATGTCACCGCGTCACGGAGCCACGTGCTGACCCCGAGCCACTCTCCATTTCACTCAGCTACACCCGTGCCCATTTCTATCGCAATAAAAAGGATTTTGGTGTGCGTGCCTACTCCACTCATGCACTTTCTCCAAAAACAATAATAAAGCGTGGCAAAAAAATTCTCTGTAATGCAGGAAAGCTTTTAGTTTGGGGGAAAAGCAGAACAGCCACCTGACGGAGTGGATTTTTGTAGTAGAAGTAACACAACTTGTGAGCATTCCTCATGCACCGCGTTTCCCAGGCATCTTCATTTCCCCTCCCAGAACACACCCAGAAACAATAACGTGGTCTGAAGGCATCCAGCACACAGAAGCACAGCAGCAACTCAGCAATCCAAGGCTTTAAAAGCAGAAGGGGTCAGCTGAGAAATGCCCTCAAATCCAGCTATATATTTCTAATTGTTGACCTCCTGTTTCTCGTGCTCCCTGCAGAACCGCCGCCTCACATTCCTCAGCCTCATTTTCCTGCTTGCTGCCTTCTCCCATTTCAGTGCATGGGTTGACCTGGCAGCCCACGCAGATTTCCACTGGATTCAGCTAACAGAAGAGGAGAAAAGAAGGAATTAACTTAATTATGGATGAAAGTGAAGCATCTCGGTGGGATTATCACTAAGCAAAGCAGATACTTCTGTGCCCTGCACCGCCACAGCTCTGCGCAGAGTTTGGAGCGACTTTCTTCTTTCAGTCACGTAATTCCCAGCGCTGCCCCCGACTTCCTTCCCTGTTACCCAACCAAAATTCAGGATCTGGCTCCTCACAGGCAGCCACAAGCACAGCATCTCCTGAAATCAGACTCCACCAGGATACAGGCCCAGGGGTGTTGCGTGCAATAAAAGCGCACAGCCCCCAGCGGCGAGATTTAACGAAGCAGCGTTCATCCAGCCGCGCTCATTAGGAGAACGCAGCCTCAGGGGAACACTTATGGCCTGGCAGAAGCAATTGCCACGGGTTGGAGGAATGCAGGGAGCAGAGAGCAGTGCTCAAGGAATGCAGAACGCAGTGTAGGGCTCCCAAGGAATCCCTCTTCTCCACCACGCAAAATTCACACGCATTTACGGGGTCTGTTCCGAAGGTATTATAAAAACATATGGAACGGTTGGGTTGGAAGGGTCCTTAAAGATAAAAGAACCATGGGATGGTTGGGTTGGAAGGGTCCTTAGAGATCACAGAGCCATGGGATGGTTGGGTTGGAAGGGTCCTTAAAATCACAGAGCCGTGGGATGGTTGGGTTGGGTTGGAAGGGCCCTTAAAGATCATAGAGCCATGGGTGGTTGGGTTGGGTTGGAAGGGTCATTAAAGACCACAAAGCAATGAATGGTTGGGTAGGAAGGGCGCTTAAAGATCAAAGAGCCATGGGATGGTTGGGTTGGAAGGGTCCTTAAAGATCACAGAGCCATGGATGGTTGGGTTGGGTTGGGTTGGGTTGGAAGGGTCATTAAAGATCAAAGAGACATAGAACAATTGTGTTGGAAGGGTCCTTAAAGATCACAGAGACATGGGATGGTTGGGTTGGAAGGGCCCTTAAAGACCAAAGAGACATAGAACAGTTGGGTTGGAAGGGTCCTTGAAGATCATAAAGCCACAGCAGGCTGGAATGACGATAAAGATTATAGAATACTGAAACAGCACATGCTCACCACAGGCTGAGAGTCGGCAGAGAGAAAGTTGATGAGCTCCAAAGGGACGAATGCAGATTCCTACACCTGGGGAGGAACAATTGCACACACCAGGACAGGTTGGGAGCTGAGCTGCTGGAAAGGAGTACTGCAGAAAATGAACTGGTGATCAACGGTTGGCCAGGACCACGAAGGCCAATGGAATCTCCTTCTCTGGAGATACTCAAAACCCAACTGGACACATTCCTGCCACAGGAAACCTGCTCTATCAGGGCTTGGATTGGGGAATCTCCAGTGGTCCCTTCTGACCACTACAGTTCTGGGACTCTGCAACAACAAAGCCACCAGCTCCACCGCTTCTAGACACCCTGACCTAGGAACACGCACTAAGAGATCACACAAAAGACAGCAACCACCCACCCGGCAAAGCCAACAAGCAAGCGTGCCACCACCCAACCATGGTACAAGCACAAACTCGGGCCAGCAAGCAGACAGCGTGACTCAGGGCCCTGACTCACACCCGCAGGTGTAAGTTCAGCCGTGGCTGTTACTCACCCAAAAGCTCAGCCTGCAGCGTGAGCGAGGAATAACAGCCCCAGACACAGCTTTGGTCAGAATGAACCTGGGTGGAAAGGCTCTGGGAGCCTTGGGGTGAGGTTTGCTGAGTACCTCTCTAAAGCCACAGTCCCACGCTCCGTGTTTGTCTGGCATTTGGGAGAATTATCTTCTGTTTTCACACAGCAGAGAGCGCAGAACTATTTTAGCAATAATTATGAGTGAACTTTAGGAAAGGGTATGGGAAATGGGAGTAATTCTGAAGATGTCCACTCATCAGCGAACGTCTGAAAGCAAACGCACTGCGATTTGGCAAGATTCGATGCAAGGTCCCAACATTTCTGGGTCAGCAGATGGGAAAATAACCCAGAAAAGTCAGACTCGCACGTTGTGTGTGAAGTAATTTGGCTGTGGAGCTCAATGCCCTGAGTGCAGCACTATTTGGGATTAATGCACTACATAGGCATCTCAGTGGACAGCAGGGGCTGGGACAAGACAGACCCTTCCAACCCAACCGTTCTACAGCTCCAGGATCTTCCAGGACCCTTCCAACCCAACCATTCTACAGCTCTACAATCTTCCAGGACCCTTCCAACCCAACCATTCTACGGCTCCAGGATCTTCCAGGACCCTTCCAACCCAACCGTTCTCCAGCTCTACAATCTTCCAGGACCCTTCCAACCCAACCGTTCTCCAGCTCTACGATCTTCCAGGACCTTTCCAACCCAACCATTCTACAGCTCTACAATCTTCCAGGACCCATCCAACCCACCCGTTCTCAGATTCTACAACACGCAACCTCCCCTTCGATGTGACAGCACTATGACGCACTGAGGAAAACACAGAAGGGCAAGATTCTGACCAACCAGGGCGATAAGCCTGCAGCAATCACCGTGACACAAACTTGCTCCCAATCCCGGAACAGCTGAAGATATAACGAGATAAAAGTTCGCCAATACACATTCTAACAAGATAAGCCATTAATTACCCTGGCCAAAGGGGTGTGAGGAGAACAAGGCGAGTCTGAACGAACACATAGGTATTCACATCCACACAGGAGTGCACGTTCACCTGTAGGTAACCCTGGAGGCACACA
Organism: Callipepla californica brunnescens; assembly: GCA_023055505.1. Classification (NCBI taxonomy): domain Eukaryota; kingdom Metazoa; phylum Chordata; class Aves; order Galliformes; family Odontophoridae; genus Callipepla; species Callipepla californica. Next base: position 3,359,612 of record JALIRH010000054.1, read on the forward strand.
CATGTGCAAACAACATACACACCTACAGGCTACGCACGCCGGACACACACCTGGCACAGCCACACACCACGTCACCCCTCCCATATTGTCGCCTGTTGTTGCACCCGGGGCGTTTCTGTGTCCCCAAGATAACGGTGGAGACGGGAAGTGAACCTGACAGGCACACCTATAGGGCAATGTCCCTATCAGGGGTCACACCATGTCCCCAAGCATAGGTACAGATGCAGTTGTGGGGTAGGGGAGGGTCACCAAGCACTGCATCTATCTGTGTGTGTGGAGGGGGGAGGGGGGGGGGGGTTGAAACCCTGATCCCCAAGAACCATAACGTTGTCCCTAAGGGGGAATGACCTTGCCACCAAGCATCAGCACTGCACAGGATCCAGGGGGAGGTCACCCCATATCTCCAAGCACAGGAACAGTCCCACTTCTGTGGGGGGGTCCCCCCCAGCCCCCGCGAGGGGACGTTCAACCCCTGCAGCCAAGAACCATAGCAGTGTCCCCGTGAGGGGAGGGCACCCCCTGTCTCCAGATACCAGTTCGGCTTCGCTTCAGGGTTTCATCCCACATCCCCAAACGCAAGGACAGCTCCACTTTGGGGGAGTCGGGGGGGGGGCAAAGGGGGAGGGGGGCATTTCCTGCCCCCCAGCCTCAGTCTGTGGGAGTCACTCCTTTTCCTAAGCAGGGAAGGTAGGAAGGGAGGGAGGGGAGCCCCACGTCCCCAAATACCACCACAGCGCCTACTTCGGGAGGGGGGGGGGGGGGGGGGGGGGGGAACGAAGACAACCCCCGTCCTCGAGCACAGCTCCAGTTTGTGAGACCACAGCCCACGACCCCAGACACAGGGACAGCCCCACGCTTCGGGAGAGGCTGGGTCCCTCTTCCTCCCCCTCCTTTTCCCCCCCATACCTTCTTGACGGTGCGGGGCGCTTCGCTGACGGTGCCGTCGGGGCTGACGAGCGCTTCGGCCGCCGCTCCTCCGTCCGCAGCCCCCCCCACGCCGACCCCCCCCGTCGCGGTGCCGGTGCTGCGGATGGTGGGGGTCGCTCCGCTTCATGGCCGAGGCCTGAGGCACCTTCACAGCGCCCGGCGGGGGCCTCTCGGCCGCCGTGGCCGCCTCTCGCTCAGCTCCGGAACACGGAGCACCCGGGGACGGGTGGGAAACGACCCCGGCTTCGCAGCCCTTCTCCATGGGACCGCTCAGCTCCTTCAGCTCCACCGCGGGGGCCGCCACCTGCACCGACATCGCCGCCGTCCGCCGCCGCCTCCGCCTCCCTCAGCGCTTCGGGTCCGCCCCGCCGCGGGGGGCGCTGGGACTCGTAGTTCCCCCGCCCCCATCGGTCGGGCGGGGAGGAGGGGCGGGAGGACTACGACTCCCAGCGCCCCCCGCGCTCCCACGCCGCCCCGCTGCGCTCGGAGGGAACTACCGCTCCCAGCAGCCCCCGCGCGGCGCAGCGCCGCCCCCCTCCGCGCGGGGGATGCTGGGAAGTGTAGTGCGGCGGCGACGGAGCGCGGAATGGCGGCCCCGACGGGAGAGCGCGGAACCGTTGGGGAGCGTCCAAAGAGGGGGTGCGGGGACGGGGAACCGCGCACCGACAACGCGTGGCTTCCAGGGGGAACGCTTGAGTGCACGGTGCCGTCTGCTGGCGAAGGGCACGCGTGGGTCCCCGCCCGAAGGCGATGGGGATGCGAAGCGGTCCGGAACCGATGGGCGCCGGGGCAGCTCCGACCCCGAGCGCTTTTAGGATCGGGATGGATTGTTCCGCACAGAACCCACAGGGCAGCAATGGAAAAGCGGGCAAATTTAATACTGAATACAGGAAGGTTTTCCGCTCGACACGGCACAAATTCACCCGCGGAGGTGGCGGGGGGGAGGGGGGGGGAGGGAGAAAGCCTACCGGGGTTTCATAAACACTCAGAAGACATTTCCAAAGGGCTAAGGGGGCAGATACAAAGCACCAGCGAGGAACAGGCGTCCTCCTACGTCAGGGCTGGGATAGAACTCGTTCCTTTTTCTTTACAAAAATAGTGAAAAGTTAAAAAAAACAACGAAGCTTTGCTCGGGGTTGCTGCACCCCAGACGGCAAAGGGGTCTGGAAAGGCACTTTGGGATCCCGAATATAGGGACGCTGCCGTACCCCACACGGAGAGGGGGGGGAAGAAAACAAACCTCTATCGGATCCGCGCGAGCGTTGGGAAGCTCTACGTACCATCCAGATGTGGGGCGGTCCGTGCGTGCGGGGCAGAGCACCCCTGAAAGCCACAGCCTCAGCCACCTCAACCGGGTGGGCACCCCCAGCCCTAAATCCTCCACCATTCCTCTCCTCGCAGCGAGCACCCCGAAATCCGCCGCTGTTGGGCCCGGCCCCGGTGTCGGCTGGGATCCGGGGTCCCTTTTTGGGGCACTGCTTTGTCCCCTCAGTGTCCTTGCGGGGTTCAGAAGTCCGAGTCGGCGTCCAGCAGCTCGGCGTTCACCAGGTTGGTCCGGGAGTGGATGGGAGCCAAGCCGGCGCGTCGACCCCGAGTCCTGGTCGCCCCGTTGCCAACTTGAAGGGGTTCAGGGGGCCATCGGGGACCCCCGTTTTGCTGCCGGTGCCCGACGCTGGGGCCGGGGCTTTCTTCGTCCTCCGGGGAGCCGCTCTCGGGGCAGAAGGGGTTGGTGATGAGGTGGGGGACGTGGGCTCGGCACCGGCCATCCCGCAGTCCCCCAGCAGCATTGGGGAACCCCGGGAGGACGGTGGGGATGAAGGTGTCCCCTCTACGCTGGGGGACGGCCACCAAGCAGGGCTGCTGGGGCAGCCGGGGCAGCCGAGGTACGGAGCTGGGGGCCGGGGGGACCACGGGGAGCCCGGCACGGCGCTCGGGGCACACCTCCTCTTTCTTTTTCTTCCTCCGCTTCTTCTTACGGCCGCGTTTCTGCAGCTCCGGAGGAGCGTCGGCCTCCGTCAGCCACAGATTGCTCCGCTCCTCCGGCGGCACTGTGGGACACGGGGGATGGTGAGAGAGAGCACAGCTCACAGCGTCTCAGAATCAATTAAGGATCTGCGGGGAATATCCAGCCATCACGTTCCCTAGGGCGGGCAGCCCTCTGCTGGACTCTCTCCAGCAATTCCCTGTCTGCCTCCAACTGGGGCGCCCGGAATCGGACACGGTTCTCCCCAGCGCAAAGGGGAGGAAAAAAGAAAGGAAGAAATGGAGCAGTGCTCGACCCCCAACCTGGTCCTTCCCCTCAGAGCTCTTTTCCCGAAGCTCAGCCCCCAGTCCGCGTTCCTCCCCAGCTGCAGCACCCTCCACTTGCCCTTGGTGAACCTCACTGGGTTGCTCCCCACCCAACTCTCCCCTCTTCACGTCCCCTAGACTTGCCAGGTGTCGCCACCGGAGTGACGGAGACGTCCTGGGGGAGGATGGCCCCTCTCCTGGCCACCATCTTGGTGACGTGCTGAGCCCACGCGGAGGACACATCAGCTGACGGCTCGTTGATGTCAAACGCCAAACCGGCTGCCGAGACAAAAGGGGGAGAGCCATCCAAAAGGTGGGGGAGGAATCCACCCCAAATGTGGATAAGAAATGGCCCCGTCCCTCCCCGTCACCACGCGTACCCACGGGGCCGTCGTGTGAGACGGTGTGCATACTGAAGGACAGCTCCCGGCCCGGGTTGCGCAGCAGCTCCTTGCGCTTGGAGAAGGCTTTGGCAATCATCTTGCTCTTCTTGATCCTCTTGGGTTGGTCGTCGCTCTGCCCTGTCAGCCTGGGGAGATGAGGTGAGGCATAGTAGGGACACAGCCGTGGCCATGGGGACCTCCCCCATCTGGAAGGGGTGCCCCAGGGGCTGGGGACTGCGCTGGATGGGTGTCCTGTGGGGACAGAGGTGCCCTACAACCACAGTAAGCCACCCCATGTTCCCCATCCCGCTGTGACCCCACAACTCATCAACGCAATGGCCAAAAGACTAAAGGTGACCAAAAACACCTCCAGATGCTGGAGCTGTGCTGACATCCCCGCACGGATGGGGCGCAAAGTTGGGGTGATATCCCCTCAGGACACGGGGTGGCCGTTGGGGTGACATCCCGGGGTCCCACCTGCACCAGGTGCGCTTCCAGATGAGCAGCGTGGCCTTAGTCCAGACCCAGGTGCTCATGGAGATGCCGGTGCCGAACATGGCAAAGAGGTTGATCTTCTCCACCAGCAGGTTCGGCCGGTTCTTGATCATGCACTCCGGGATGGGTTTGTTGGTCTGCGTGGCGATGGTCACGTTGGCCTCGCACCTGTGAGGGAAGGGGGGACACCCAGAGCTCTGAGCGGGGGACGCGGCGAAGGCTCTCGGGGTTCCCAACATGTCGCTTTAACGCGGCCCCTGCTCGCTGTCCCCGTCCCACTCACAGGACGTAATCCCGAAAGCTTCTCTCCCACTCCGCTTGGTTGAAGAAGTCGTAGAAGTGACAGCCAAAAGTGATGAAGACAAAGCCAAAGGCCAAGAACCCGAAGATGCCTGGAAGAGAAGTCAAGACGTTCTCGGCTGAATCGGACTCCAACGATGCCATCAACAACACAGCTTTGCTTGCTGGCGCCGAGATGTGGGACGGGGATGTCTGCAACCTTGGGACAAACATCCCCATTCCCACCCCAGCTCCCACAGAGCTCCCTCACCCAGCCGCAGCATGGTCTCGTTGATCTTGCTGGCCGCCTTCTCGCTCAGCAGCCCGGGGTGGTTGCTCTTGATGGAGAAGAGTGTCATGACCCCTGCGGTGTAGGGACACATCGGTCAGGGGGTGAGGACACTTGAAGTGTCCCCGTCCCCACAAGTGAGCCCACGCCTACCCCGGATGAGGAAATAGCCCCCAACGAGGAGGACGAGGCCGATGGGCGCCAGGACGAAGCCGGCACGGTAGCGATAGTTCTTGTAACCCACAAAGCAGATGCCGCTGACGGAGTCACCATCCACCTGGTGAGACAGGGACATCAGCTGGCCGTGTCTGCCCTGGCACAGCGGGGATCAGGGGGGAAGGTGGGCTCGCAGCCCTCTTACCTGTGCCACAGCCAGGATGGCCACGGTGAGCACGAAAGGGATGGACCAGGTGATGAGGTGGAAGTAGGAGGTCTTGCCCAGCAGCGGTTGGTAGGTGGTGCCCAGTGCCTTGAAGGATGTGTGCCAGGCATAGGTCAGCATGACGAACCAGATGACGCCCGACATCAGCGAGTAGTAGACGATGACGAAGATGATGACGCAGGAGAGCGTCTCGTTGGAGCTGTGAGGAGACAGGGGTGTCACTGGCCACTGGGAGGGGACATGGGGGCTCTCCTGTCCTACAAGTGGGGCATCGCCGTGTTCCAAGAGCCCCGCAGTTCCCCAGAGCACCGAGGACTTTCCTTGCTCCTGAGGACACCTTCTTGCTCTGATGCCCTCTCCCTGTTCCTGGAAACATCTCCTGCCCTGGAGCCCTCAGAACCCTCCTTGTCCCAGTGGTGGAAGAACCTTCCCAGCTCCTGAAAACAACTCCAGCTCCCAAGACCCCAAGGCTCCTCCTAGGGACACCTCTCGTCTCCGAGCCCCAAAAATGTCCCTTGGTGCTGGGGATATCTTGTGCCCTGGAACCCCTCTAGGCCCAGGGGACACCTCTCAATCCAGAACCCCAAGGACACCTCCTGGGTTGGGGATGACGGTGACACGTACGTGGGCTCCCCCAGCCGCATGGTGCCGTCGGCGCGACACACGATCTCATCACGGGCGCCGTCCATGAACTGCGCCAGCCAGCCGATGCTGCCCACGAAGAAGCAGGCGTTGATGTAGAAGAGGATGACAGCAGGGTAGCGGTTGGAGTTCCTCCAGTCGGCAACAAAGGTGGCCTAGGGTGAGGGGGGACGGGGGCATTGGTGAGCGCTCTCCTCTTGGGGCCAGCCATGTGTGGTGTCTCCCGGCAGCACGGCTCACCAGGGTGAAGAAGGTGCAGAAGATGGTGACGGAGCTGAAGGCGGCGATGTAGACGTGCATCTCACGGTGCTCCATCTCGGTGAAGAGCGGATTCTGGCACTGGATCCCGCAGCCCTCCACGTCCTCGTACCAGCTCTTGGGGTTGTCCGTGCGCACCAGCGGCGCCTCGCACTGCCCTGAGCTGTTGAACTTGATGTTCTGCACCTCGTTCTGCGGGGAGAGGGGAAGTCAGGGGGAGAGAAAGGGGAAGGGAAGGAGATGAGGAGGGGAGAGAAGGAGGGGGGAGGGAGGGGAGAGGCCAGGGAGAGGGAAGGAGGAGGGAGGAGGGAGGGAGAAGGAGGGGGGAGGGAGAGGGAAGGGGGAGGGAGGGAGAGGGAAGGGGGAAGGAGTGGGGAAGCAGAAGGAGGGGGGAGGGAGAAGGGAAGGAGAGGGAAAGGAGAGGGAGGAGGAGGAGGGAGGGGTAGAGGAGGGGGAGAGAGAAGGGAGAAGGAGGAGGGAAGGGAGGAGGAGGAGGGAAGGGAGGAGGAGGAGGGAAGGGAGAAGGAGGAGGGAAGGGAGAAGGAGGAGGGAAGGGAGAAGGAGGAGGGAAGGGAGAAGGAGAAGGGAGGAGGAGGAGGGAGGAAAGAGAAAGGAAGAAACGAAGAAGGAAAAGGAGAAGAGGAAAGACCGAATAAAGAAATAGAAAAAGGAGGAGGAAAAAGGAAGAAAGAGAGAAGAGAGGAGGAATAGGGAAAAAAGAGGAGACGGAAAAGGAGGGGCAAGAGGAAGAGGGAGAAGAAGGGGGCGAAGAGCTGGAAGAAGAGAGGAAGGAGAGGAGGGAGAGGAGGGAGAGGAGGGAGAGGAAAGAAATAAAAGAGGGGGAAATGAAAGAGAGACAGGAGGAAGAGAAAACGAAGAGGAGGAAAAGGAGAAAAGAAGGAGGAAGAGGAGCAGGCGAAGCTCCAATGCCAAACCACCAGGGACAGCCAGATTCTCCCCACCCCTGAGGACGTGGAGGTGTGGCAGCAGGATGCCGATGCCCAGCGTGTCCCTGCCACATCCCCACTGTGTCCCATGTCCTCAATGCGTCCCCAAAGCGTCCCCGTACCGGGCAGCCCTCAGGGAAGCGGTCGGGAGTGCACTTGAGGAAGTCAGGCCAGCCACGCTCGCGTTCCACGATGGTGCAGGGCGCACGTGTGGCCTGGCACAGGGTCTGACTGGGCAGCTCCACCTGCCCATCCTCACACTTAGGCATGTAAACGGCACACAGCAGCGGTTGGATCACGTCCCAGCAGCGCGGCGCATTGCGCAGGCCTGGGGAGGGATGGTGGGGGCATGGGGCATCCATGGGTGACACGCTTGTCCCAGTGACCCTACGGTGATTCCCATTCCCGTAGCCCCCCATCATCCCCCTTACCCCCATCCACTCCAGTACTCTCCATCATCAGTAACATTACCAACCCATAAGCCCTTATCTCCCATCACCCCAAAGCACCTCATCATCCCCATTACCCCCACCATCCCATTACCCCCCATCACCTTCACTACTCTATCACCCCATCACCTTTCACCACCTTATCACCCCCATCATTCCCATCACCCCATTATCTCCATCACACCATCACTCCCAACCACCCCACTACTCCCACCTCCTCATCACCCCATGACCCCCACCACCTCTCATCATCCCCATCATCCCCATCACCCCACTACCCTCACCTCCTCATCATCCCCATTACCTCCCACCACCTCCCATCATCCCCATCACCCCATCACCCCACACCACCCTATTACCCCCACCTCCTCATCATCCCATTACTCCCTACCACCCCATCATCCCCATCACCCCCCCTGCCCCATTACCTCCACCTCCTCATCACCCCCATTACCCCCATCATTCCCATCACCCCCTTAACCCCTTACCTCCCATCACCCCATTACCCCCATCACCTCCCATCATCCTCATCACCCCACACCACCCTATTACCCCCACCTCCTCATCATCCCATTACTCCCTACCACCCCATCACTCCCCACTACTCCATTACCCCCCATCATTCCCGTTATTTCCACCACCCCATCACCCCCTCTGCCCCATTCTCTCCACCTCCTCATCACCCCCATTACCCCCATCATTCCCATCACCCCCTTAACCCCTTACCTCCCACCACCCCATTACCCCCATCACCTCCCATCATCCTCATCACCCCATCATCCTCATCACCCCATCACCCCATTACCCCCATCACCTCCCATCATCCTCATCACCCCATTACTCCCATCATCCCCATCACCCCATTACCCCCCATCACCTCCCATCACCTCCCATCATCCTCATCACCCCGTTATCCCACACCACCCCATCACCCTACTATCCCCATCATTCCCATCATCCCCTTACCTCCTATCACCTCATTACCCCCATCACCTCACTATCATCCTCATCACCCCATTATCCCACACCACCCCATCACCCCATTACCCCCATCATTCCCATCATCCCCTTAACCCCTTACCTCCCATCACCCCATTAACCCCATCACCTCCCATCATCCTCATCACCCCATTACCCCCAACCACCCTATTACCTCCACCTCCTCATCATCCCATTACTCCCTACCACCCCATCACTCCCCACTACTCCATTACCCATCATTCCCACCACTTCATCACCCCCCCTGCCCCATTACCTCCACCTCCTCATCACCCCCATTACACCCCATTACCCCCATCGTTCCCATCACCCCCTTAACCCCTTACCTCCCATCACCCCATTACCCCATCACCTCCCATCATCCTCATCACCCCGTTATCCCACACCACCCCATCACCCCATTACCCCCATCGTTCCCATCACCCCCTTAACCCCTTACCTCCCACCACCCCATTACCACCATCACCTCCCATCATCCTCATCACCCCATTACCCCCATCATCCCCATCACCCCCATCACCTCCCATCATCCTCATCACCCCGTTATCCCACACCACCCCATCACCCTACTATCCCCATCATTCCCATCATTCCCTTACCTCCCATCACCTCATTACCCCCATCACCTCACTATCATCCTCATCACCCCATTATCCCACACCACCCCATCACCCCATTACCCCCATCATTCCCATCATCCCCTTAACCCCTTACCTCCCATCACCCCATTACCCCCATCACCTCCCATCATCCTCATCACCCCATTACCCCCAACCACCCTATTACCTCCACCTCCTCATCATCCCATTACTCCCTACCACCCCATCACTCCCCACTACTCCATTACCCATCATTCCCACCACTTCATCACCCCCCCCTGCCCCATTACCTCCACCTCCTCATCACCCCCATTACACCCCATTACCCCCATCGTTCCCATCACCCCCTTAACCCCTTACCTCCCATCACCCCATTACCCCCATCACCTCCCATCATCCTCACTACCCCATTATCCCACACTACCCCATCACCCCATTACCCCCATCGTTCCCATCACCCCCTTAACCCCTTACCTCCCACCACCCCATTACCCCCATCACCTCCCATCATCCTCATCACCCCATTATCCCACACCACCCCACTGCCCCCCCACAACCCCCCAACCACCCCATCCCACACACACACACACCCTCCCAGCTCTCCCTCCCCGTACCAGACCACAGCAGCAGCTTGCCGTGCGCCTCCTCCTGCGATCCCGAGTCCGCCGCCAGAAGCGTGGAGGTGTGAGCGTAAGGCAGCGCGGAACCCAGGCAGGAGCCGAAGCGCAGCCGCTCGCAGGCCGCGGGCCGCCGGCAGCGTTCGGGAGGAGCGGCCGAAGCGTTGAGCGGCGCCGCGGGGCAGCGACGGGGACCCAGCGCCAAACCCAGCGCCAGAGCCCACAGCCAGCACGGGCCGCCCCCGCCCCACGGCCCGCACGGAGCCCCCGCGCCCGGCGGAGCGGCCCCGGGGCCCGCCATGGCCCGGCCTGTGGCGGGGGGGGGGCGGTTAGGGAGGTGGGCTGGGGTGGGACGGGGCGGGAATGGAAGGGAGGAGAGAGGCGGGAGAGGGAGGGAGGAGGGGAGCTGTGAGGGGGGGGGGGAGGAGGGAAAAGTTTTGCGTCGGGAAAGTTGGGAGGGGAAAGCTAAAAGCGGGGTTTGGGAGAGGGGGAAAAAGTTGCTTTCGCGAGGGGAAAAGTGGGTTTTGTCTGGGAAAAGTCGCGTTTGAGAGGGAGAAAGTTAGTTTTGTGAGGGAAGCGTTGGGTTTTGAGGAGAAAAAGTGAGGTTTGGGAAGGGAAAGCGGGTTTTGTGAGGAAAAAAGTGGGTTTTGTCTGGGAAAAGTCGCGTTTGAGAGGGAGAAAGTTAGTTTTCTGAGGGAAGCGTTGGGTTTTGAGGAGAAAAAGTGAGGTTTAGGCAGGGAAAGCGGGTTTTGTGAGGAAAAAAGTGGGTTTTGTCTGGGAAAAGACGCGTTTGAGAGGGAGAAAGTTTTGTGAGGGAAGCGTTGGGTTTTGAGGAGAAAAAGTGAGGTTTAGGCAGGGAAAGTGGGTTTTGTGAGGAGAAAAAGTGAGGTTTGGGAAGAGAAAGTGGGTTTTGTGAGGAAAAAAGTGAGGTTTGGGAAGGGAAAGGGGGTTTTGTGAGGAGAAAAAGTTACTTCTGTGAGGGGAAAGTTGGTTGGGAGGGAAAGATCCGATTTTGAGGAGAAAAAGTGAGGTTTAGGAAGGGAAAGTAGGTTCTGTGAGGAGAAAAAGTGAGGTTTAGGAAGGGAAAGTGGGTTTTGTGAGGAGAAAAAGTGAGGTTTGGGAAGGGAAAGTGGGTTTTGTGAGGAGAAAAAGTGAGGTTTAGGCAGGGAAAGCGGGTTTTGTGAGGAGAAAAAGTTACTTCTGTGAGGGGAAAGTTGGTTGGGAGGGAAAGATCCGATTTTGAGGAGAAAAAGTGAGGTTTAGGAAGGGAAAGTGGGTTTTTGTGAGGGGAAAAAGTTACTTTTGTGAATGTAAAGTTGGGTTTGGGAGGAAAAAAGGTTACTTTTGTGAGGGAAATGTTGGATTTTGAGGAGAAAAAGTGAGATTTAAGAAGGGAAAGTGGGTTTGTTGGAAGTAAAAGGTTTTTTTTGTGAAGGAGAAGTTGGGATTTTTGAGGGAGAAGTGGATTTTGTGAGGGGAAATTTGGGTTTGGGAGGAGAGAAGTTCGGGTTGAGGGGGAAAAGTGGGGTTTCTGAGCAAAAAAAAGTGAATTTTGTGGGGGAAAAGAATGGTTTGTGAGGGGAAAGTGAGTTTTGTGGGGAGAAAAAGTGGGTTTGTTCGAAGAAAACATTTTTTATGAGGGGAAATTTGGGTTTGGGAGGAGAGAAGTTCAGGTTGAGAGAGAAAAGTGGGGTTTCTGAGGGGAAAAGAGTGGATTTTGTGGGGGAAATGTTGGGTTTGTGAGGAGAAAGTGGATTTTGTGTGAGAAAATTTGTGTTAGAGGGGGAAAAAGTCGATTTTGGGAGGGGAAAAAGTTACTTTTGTGAGTGGAAATTGGGTTTTGTGAGAGAGAAAGTAGGTGGGTTAGAAGAATATGTTGTGAGTGTAAAGTTGGGTTTGGGAGAAGAAGAGTGGGTTTTGTGGGGAAAAAAGTTACTTTTGTGAGAGAAATGTTGGATTTTGAGGGGAAAAAGTGAGATTTAGGAAGGAGAAGTGGGCTTATGTGAGGAGAAAAAGTTAATTTTTTGAGCGTAAATTTGGGTTTGGGAAGAAAAACGGTTACTTTTGTGAGTGAAATGTTGGATTTTAAGGAGAAAAAGTGAGATTTAGGAAGGGAAAGTGGGTTTTGTGAGGAGAAGAGGCAGGTTTGTTGGAAGAAAACGTTTTTGTGAGGGAGAAGTGGTTTTAGTGAGGGGAAATTTGGGTTTGGGAGGAGAGAAGTTCAGGTTGAGAGGGAAAAATGGGTTTTGTGGGGGGAAAAGTTGGGTTTATGAAGGGAAAATTGGGTTTTGTGAGAGAAATGTTGTATTTTGGGGAGAAAAAGTGAGATTTAGTGAGGAAAAGTGGGTTTAGTGAGGGGAAAAAAAGTTACTTTTGTGAGGGGAAAGTTGGATTTTGAGGAGAAAAAGTGAGATTTAGGAAGGGGAAGAGTGGTTTGTGAGGTAGAAAGTTGGGTTTGTGAGGGAAAAGTCAGGTTTTGAAGAGAAAAAGTGAGATTTAGGGAGGAAAAAGTTGAGTTTTTGAGGGAAAAGTCAGGTTTTGAGAAGGAAAAATGAATTTTGGGGAGGGAAGCGTGGTTTTGTGAGGAGGAAAAGAGGAAATTTGGTGTGGTAAGGAAAAAGGGGAAGAGTGGGTTTGTGAGGGAAAGGGTTTTGTGAGGAGCAAAAGTGAGTTTTAGGGATGGACGGCTGAGTTTTGGGAAGGAAAGGTTGGTTTGTGAGGAGAAAAAGTGAATTTCGAGGGAAAGAGATGCTTTTCTGGGGAAAAATTTGGTATTTTGAGGAGAAAAAGTTAATTTCAGGGAGTGAAAGTTGCTTTTTTGGGCAATAAAAGGGTTTTTTGAGGGGGGGGGAAATAGATTGGAGAATTGGATCGTCTATTTTAGGGAAAAAAAAATCCATTTTTGAATGGCAAGTTGTTTTGGGGTCTCCAAAGTGTACTTCATGTAATGTGTTGTCCCCAAGTGTTCCCAGCCTCCCCAGTTGTCCCATATTGTCCCCGACATCCTCAAGTGTCTCTGGCTGAAGCAGAGTGGCCCCGGTGTCACCACAAGACCACCACGGGGACATCTGGTGGCTCCCAGCCCACCGCCCGCTCCATGGGGCTGTCACCAAGGTGCCCCCCAATACCAATGGACAGCACTGCTATCCCGTAGGGCCACCCGTGAGCTCCACGTGTCCCATGTGGTGACCCATCACCTCCCCGCGTGCCTCATCACACCCATAGGGCCACGGATGGGGACGTGGGCAGGGACGGGAATGGGGACACCAATGGGAATGGAACAGCGACAGGGACAGCGGCTGCCAGCGGGGCCACGTGCTGTGAAACGCGGGGGGCGGAGCCTGTGCGCGAAGGGCGTGGCCTGAATGGGGCGTGGTCTGCAGCATGCCTTGAGCTCATTGGCTGCTGGGTAGGGGCGGGGGAGTGGGCGTGGCTTAGGGGTGGAGGCGTGTCTGCGGGGTCCGAGAGGGATGCAGGCGGTGACAGCAGCGGAGCTTTATTCTTTTGATGGGGACACGCGCGAGGCTCCCGCGGGGCTCAGGCTTCAGGGCTCTTCGGGGCGTCCATGGGCACCACCACGCTGCTCTTGCTCCCTTCCAATGCTGCAGGGTCCCGGGCTGTAACCGCAGGGAGATGGGGTCTGCACCGCACAGCACCTTTATCCCCGTCTCCCCCCCATATCCCCACCCCCCATCCCAGTCCCACCCCGTCCCCGTGTCCCCACCTGTTCTCCCGCAGCACCGCTTCCAACACCGACACACCACCACTACCACGATGGCCACGGCCACGAAGGCAGCGGTGAAGGCGCACACCAACACCGTGTCCGACACTGACGGTTCAGGGACTCCTACAATATGACCCCAAACGAGGGGGGAACTTGTGACCACATCCCAGCCCTGGGACACCCCAAAGGTGCCAAAGAACTCATAGGAGCCCCCATAGCATCCTGGTGGGGGACGTGGAGGAGGGGATGGGGACACCACAACAACGTGACATGGCAAGGGATGGGGATACCCCGAGGATGGGACATGGAGCAGGGGATGGGGACACCCCGAGGATGGGACACGGAGGATGGGAGGGCCCTCGTTAGATCCCGGTGGATAATTAATGATGTCGGGGACCTCGTGACGTGGGGACACTCACGTGGCACTGCTGTTGTCACCCCGGAGCCCATGGGGAACACGGGGAAGTTGGTGGCCATGGCGATGAGTGGGGTCAGTGCCCGCAGGGCTCTGTAACGGGGACCGGTGCTCCGTGTCTGGGCGGCACAGGGACGTCACTATCCCCAGCCCTGCCCCGACCCGATCCCCACTGCTGTCCCTGAGCCCCATTGGTGTCACAGCGGTGTCCCCAGGGTGGGCGGGGAGGGGGAGTGGGGGGCTGGGGGCAGCTATGGGGCAGAACGCGTGAGGTAGCTGTTGGGCAAAGGTCCAGGGCAGCTATAGACAGCTATAGGATGTGTGTAGGGTGGCTACGGGGAACGCGTAGGGCAGCTATAGGACACGCTATAGGGCAGGGGGTCCGGACTGCTTATAGGGCACACTATAGAGCCGCCATAGGGCAGGCTGTGGGGCGGGAGGTGGCCAGCGCATCAGAAGCAGCCCGCTCTCCCCAGACCACCCCCCCCCCCCCCCACGCCCCCCACCCCCCTTTGTCCCTATCCCAACCCGGGGTGGGGGAGGTGGGGGGTCCCCGCCGTTCCTCACCGTAACGTCGCGTTCTCCGCTCTCGGAGCAGCGGAACCGCTCCGGCACCGCCCGTTTGGAGCCGGTCCCGGTGATGCCGCTGCCGCACCGGGCGGGGCCGTGGAGCGAAGCGGAGCTGCCAGGACCTGCCAGGGGCCGCCCCGCCCCTCCCCCCCCCCCCCGTGCCCCGGCCGGATGGGACTCACACGGCTGTGCCCGTGCGGATCGTATGGGGAAATGGGGGGGGGGGGGTTTGGGGTTGTGTGGTTTTGGGGTCCCTTTCCAGTCCGACCCATTCTGTGCTTCTGTCGTCTTCGAGGACCTTTTCAAGGCAACGGTTCTTGGAACCTGAAGGACCCTCCCAACCCGACCCGACCCGACCCGACCCGACCCGACCACCCCACGGTTCTGTCACCCTTAAGGACCCTCCCAACCCACGCAAACGGGATCCCATCGGGACAACGGGATTCCGTTGCGGATAACGGGATCCCCGTAGGGGGATCCCCACTTCCACAGCGAGATCCCATTGCGTCCAACGAGACCGCGCCGGAAATAACGGGATCCAACAACGGATAACGGCATCCAACAAGGGACGGTCGGGTCACGGTGGGGTTTAACGGGATCCCGCTGGGATAACGGGATCCCAGCGTGCTTAACGGGATCACAACGAGACAATGAAACCACCCGCCACTTCCGGTCCCCGCCACTTCCCGTCCCCGCTCCCGCCGCTCCTCGCCCCGCCCCCTCCCCTCCCCCCCCCCTTCCCTTTGAGAATCGCTCTTTGGGCGCCTCAGAAACCGGGAGAGCCCCTTCGGGCGCGGAACCTTTTTGCTCAGCGCTTTTTGTGGGGAACTCTTATGGCATCGCACCTTTTGAGGCGGAACGTTGTTTCCGGCCGGGGGGGGAGGGGGGGCGCTATTCGGCGCGCACCGCCGAACCGGAAGTCGGTGCGGAACGCATTTCCGAGCGGGGTGGAACTTCCCGTTTCGGAGTTTCCGGGGGGACCGCATTCCGCGTCGCACCGCCGCGCTCCGGTACCGGCGCGGAGGCCTTGAAGATGGCGGCGGGCGGTGGAGGGCGGCGTTGAGCGCGGCGGCGCGGCCATGGAGGGCGGCGGGGCCCAGCCCAGCCTGCAGCTGGTGTACCAGGCTGTGCAGGCCCTCTACCACGACCCCGACCCCAGCGGCAAGGAGCGGGCCAGCTGCTGGCTGGGCGAGCTGCAGCGCTCGGTGCGGACCGCGGTGGGGGCGGGGGGAGCACGTGGCGGGGGGCGGGGAGTTGGGGCTGGGGAGGCGGCGGTTTTCGAAGGCGAGAGGGGTGGGGTGGGATGGGGAGTGGCTCCGAGACGGTTCCGGTGCACCCCCAGGAATGTCCCCGTACCCTCCTAGGAGAGGCTCGGCGCTCTCGGGAGTGTCCCGGAGCTTCCCTAGGCGTCTCTGGTGTCTCCTCAGGAGATCCTCTGTACTCCTGGCATTGCTCTGGTTCTCATCGGAGGCGTCCTAGTGGCCTCCGATAGTGGCTCTGTGTCCCCCAGGACTTCCCTCATTCTCCTCGGGAGATTTCTGAAGCTCTCGCTACGGCTCTGATGCCCTGAGGAGTATCCAGGTGCCCCCCAAGAGGTCCCGTTACCCCCCAAGGAATCCCCAGTGCTCCTGGTGCGGTCTTAGTGCCTCCGTGGTGTCCCCCAGGAATGTGGTGATCCCTGAGCTCCGGGTAGAGCCTTTGTGCCCCCAGGAGAACCCTGATGTTGCTGGAATGGCTCTTGTACCCCTCAGGATGTTCTTGGTTCCCTTCAGTGCCCCCCAGGATGCCCCCTCTGCTCTGGGTGTGACCCCAGAGCCTCCCAGGAGTGTTCTGGTGCTCTATAAGCGCATTGCAGTGTGAAATCCATACGTTGTTGCTGCATGGAAGTAGGACCCGTGAACTTTGGGGAGAAGATGGAAAACCCAAATGGCTTCGCTGTTTTCCTGCTCCCTGCCCCATGGACGTCACCAAGCTCCAAGCGAGCGTCTTGTGGCTGCTGCTGTGTGTAGAGCAGCTGGCACAGATGGTTTTTAGTGATGGTTTGGTGCAGCATGGTTGTGCTTTGAGGTGGATCTTTGGCTTGGGAAGATGTGGGAGCCAGGCAGGGTTTTGTGTCAACAGCTCATTCTGATAACGGCGTTCCTTGGCTCTGTTCCTAAAGTTAATTAAATGAGAATAGTGTGGAAGCGGAGGGTAGAAGGTACCTTAAAAAAAACCCAGATCTGCCAATCAAAGCGTGCTGGAAATAACATCTGGGTACTTCCCCAAAGAGCAGCTGCAGATCCCTGTGTTCAGCACTGTGATGCAGATCATCCCCACAGCAAAACCCTCAGAGGTGGACAGTGACGCGGAGCTGTGCCACCATGGCATGGAGTGCTGAGCTACTGCCCGAAACAGGGGTGCGAAATCGTGGGACCATTAAGGTTCTTCTTTAAAGCATGCCTTCAGCTCCGCTATTGGGATTAATCTCTGAAAGCTGGGCACAGCGAAACGAAGCTCTGAGAGCGGTGGTCCTCTTTGTTACATTGGTGGTCTTCTCGGAGTCGGTGTTCTTTTGGGTTTTGGCAGTTGTCTTCGTTTTGCAGTGGTCTTTGTTTGGGTAGTGATCTCTGTTAGGTCCTTGGTCATTGTTGGGGCACCCGTCTTCTTTGTTGGGGTGTTTGTCATCACCTTCAACACCCATCTTCAGTGCCATAGTTGGCGTTCCAGTTCACACTCCTCTTGCTGATCAGATTTCGCAGCCCAGAGTCATTTTTGAGGCCCTGTGTGGGATTGGGAAGTGGAAGAAATCCTCACACAGGTTCCAGGACGATGAGGATCCATGATGAAGTCTGGGGAGCGAGCCTCCATTTTCAAGATGGAGTTAGGGTTTTAGGGTTAGGATTTTAGGGTTAGCGAGTTAGCATGTTAGGATTAGCACTGGGAGGGTTTGGAGCGACGTGGGCTGAAGTCCCCTTCCACCCCAGACCACTGTGGGGCTGCAGGGCCCCTCCACTCCGAACCATTCCCCACTTCCATGACAGACCCACCGCCCTCCAGGCTTGCTTCCCATCAACCAAACCCTTTGTGGCTTTGTCTGATGCCTGCAGCAGTGGGAAGTGTGATCCGGGGAACTGTTGGGTCTGAGGGAAACGTGGGTTTCAAGCACTTCAGAGAAACAAAACATTAATTTTTAAGCAGTTTTCCCAAAATGAAAACTGGCACTCCACTTGGGTGCCATTGTCACCCTCGAGCTGCCATCATCCAGGGTTGGGTGACCCAATATTTGTGTAACGAGGAGTTCATCGTGGTGCTACCAGTGTCGGTGCAGGGGGCGAGGGGGTGTGCTTGCATCTTCAGGAATCCCCCTTTGCCCTCAGGTCCACGCCTGGGAGATCTCGGATCAGCTCCTGCAGATCCGTCAGGATGTGGAGTCGTGCTACTTCGCAGCGCAGACGATGAAGATGAAGATCCAGACCTCATTCTACGAGCTCCCCACTGACTCGCACGCGTCACTGCGCGACTCGTTGCTGTCCCACATCCAGAACTTGAAGGACCTCTCGCCAGTCATCGTCACCCAGGTAGAGGGAGGCTCTGGGGTTGATTCCAGCGGGTTTAGGGCTTCCCCAAGGGCGGGTGCTGCTGATTTCTCCACCAAACCTCTTTCTGAGGTCTCCTTGGCTGCTTTTCCTCCGTCACGGAGCAAGAAGAGTGGAGAACACTGGTGCCATGCTGCCGTTCCCTGTCTCCATTTGATAACTGTGTTTAAACCAATCAATGCTTTGTCCCCGTTCATTTGATTTCTTTATCCCCTGCGGACACTGTTGTGTTCTGGGAAACCCCTCCCATCCCATTATCTCAAATCTCCTTGGTGGCACTACACGACCCTGCCAAGGCTTTAAATAACAAAGCGTGGTGCACCAAGCCTGCATCAGCCACACGGCCAGACAATCAGGATGCCAAACCTGAGCTCATTTTTCCCCCAGTACTTTTGGAACACAGACAGCGAGTGGAAGAAAGGGAGCCCGCAGAGCTCCTCCTGCTGGCTGCCTGGGAATGCCCCTCCAGAGCTGGGGTGGAGGTGCTCGGTGGGATGGGACAGCTGGGAAACAGAGGGGATGTTGGTGTTGCAGCTTTGCCACAAGCATTCCATGACAAGGGGCATTTGAAGGTTTTGCTCCCCCGCTCTGAGCTGTGTTTTCTCTCCTTTGCAGCTCGCTTTAGCAATAGCAGACCTCGCCCTGCAGATGGCTTCTTGGAAGGGCTGCGTACAGACGCTGGTTGAAAAGTAAGTGGTGGTTTCTGTCTGTTGGTGGGCAGATCTGTGCAGTCCAGCAACACTCGTGGCAGTGAATGGGGCAGCAATGGCAGTGTTTGTCACTCAGTCAATAATCTGAGGAGCTTTTCAGATCACCTTCGAGGAGAGATAGAATTCCCATCTGTCTCTCCGCGTGTGACAGTGTTTAGGATTCCCATGTCCGCTTTTCTACCCCCTGCCCACGCTCCTCTTGCTTCCAGGTATAGCAATGATGTCACCTCACTGCCCTTCCTGCTGGAAATCCTCACGGTGCTGCCTGAGGAGGTGCACAGCCGCTCGCTGCGCATCGGGGCCAACCGCCGCACCGAGATCATCGAGGACTTGGCCTACTACTCCAGCACCGTCGTCTCGCTGCTGGTAAGGGCACGCACGATGGCAGGAGGTCCGTGCTCTCCACTGGGTCTCCTCCTGGTGCAGTTTTCCTTCCACCCCAAACAGTTCTGGGTTTGGAGGTCCCTTCCACCCCCGACCATCCTAGGATGGGAGGTCTCCTTTATCCTAAACCGTTGTGGGATTGAAAGTCCCAAACCATTCTTTGATTCATCTTCTGTCTTTTGATATTTAAGTATAGATAAATATGCTTAATCTCGTGGTTGTGGGTCCAGCGGTGGGCTGCGCTGAAGTGCAAAATCTGCCTTGGAATTTATGAGCCCAGTGAGGATCTCTGAACAGCCAGCTGTGTCTTTTGGGTGCCTTAGGATCCTAGAGCTATCAAGCCATAGAATATCCCAAGTTGCAAGGGACCCATGAGGACATTCAAGTCCAACCCCCGGCTCTGCAGCAGAGCACCACCCAAAACTCAACCCCTGTGTCCCCTGGGGGGACGTTAAGGTCACCCTGCAGAGGCTGCAGGATGGATGTCTTTCCTGACCTTATTTTCCCAAATCACACAGTTCTCATTCTGCCGTAGATGACGTGCGTGGAGAAAGCGGGCAACGATGAGAAGATGCTCATCAAAATCTTCCGGTGCCTGGGGAGTTGGTTCAACCTGGGGGTCCTGGACAGCACCTTCATGGCCAACAGCAAGCTGCTGTCACTCCTTTTTGAGGTGCTGGTGAGTATCCCTGCTGCAGCAGTGCTTTTAAATCCA
Organism: Callipepla californica brunnescens; assembly: GCA_023055505.1. NCBI lineage: Eukaryota > Metazoa > Chordata > Aves > Galliformes > Odontophoridae > Callipepla > Callipepla californica. The sequence continues at coordinate 3,379,263 of JALIRH010000054.1, forward strand.
TCTGATGCTGCTTCTCTGCTTTACAAAAGGTGTGCTCCATCCCCTGCATTGTGTGGGAGCACCCTGGGCTTTTGTTTTCTGGTGATGGCAGCAGCCAGGGGGTGGTGTGGCTGAGGAATGGAACTTCCACCCTGTCTAGGAGGTACCACCACGTCCAAGTCTGCATCTTAACCATCAGTTTGCCATCATGGGTTGAAGTTTCACGAGTTTTTATGATTTTAGGAGTTGTCCATATTCCTTGGGGGGGTGGGGGAAGAAGAGATGTTCTTTGTCTGCGTTCCTCTTTGAACAAACTGCCTTTGCTTAGCGCTGAAATCAATGCTGAAAATCTTCCAAGTTCTCAGCAGAAGATTTAATTCCCTTGCTGATGCTTTTATCGTTTTGCTCTGAAGGGGGTTTTGCCCTTTTATGCATGTGACAGAGCACTGTCAGCAAACGGATTCTGGCGTTTTCTGGAGCTGCAGCCCCACGTTGTATCGCTTCCTCCCCTCGTTAACAGGAAGCTCATTTGCATCTGTACCGTGGTGCAAATTAAGCAGATGACAAATGCAAATGAGAGCTCCTGTTCAGCAGGAGGAGGAGCAGACAACACTTATGTCAGGGAAACCCGCGTCCCGCAGTGGGCTGCCCTGATTGCCAATGCAACTTAAAGATTCGTCTCCTTCCCCGAAACCATCCTCCCTTTTTCCTCCTCCTCCTGACAGCAACAAGACAAGACCTCCTCCAACCTGCACGAGGCCGCCTCGGACTGCGTCTGCTCGGCGCTCTACGCCATTGAGAACGTGGAGACCAACCTGCCCCTGGCCCTGCAGCTCTTCCAGGGGGTCCTCACCCTCGAGAGTGCCTACCACATGGCGGTGGCACGGGAGGACCTGGACAAGTGAGTGACCGTGGCTGGAGCGACAGGAGTTGGCTGCTGCACTCTCTGACGTGGTTACTTGGGGAGATTTGCTGAATTTGGGTCGTTTCCTCCTTTTTCACTTTTGTGTTCTTCTCGTGGTTCTGTGGTTCCAAAAATTCTTCTCCCTGTGTTCTGAGTTCAGATGTTTCTCCAAAATGAAAAGCACCCAAAGCTGTTGGGAATCCCAAACCCACTGGGGATCCCGATGTAACAAGGGGATCCCAAATCTACTGGGGATCTGAACACAACAAGAAGATCCCAAATCCATTGGGGTTTCCAAAGCAATGAGAAGCACTCGAAGCTTTTGAGGACCCCAAACTCACTGGGGATCCCAGTGCAATGAGAAGCACTCGGAGCCCCTGGGGAATCCCAAACCAAATGGGATCCCAGCACAACAAGATGATCCCAAACCCATTGGGGATCTCAACCCCATTGGGGGCCCAGTGCAGCAAGAAGCTGCAGTGAGAAGCACTCGAAGCCATTGGGGTTCCTAAACTCATCAGGTATCCCAACACAACAAGATCCCAAACTTATTGGGATCCCAACACTGTGAGGAAATAACAAAACAATGCGGGGATCCCAATCCAAGGAGAAGATCCCAAACCCATCAGGGATTCCAACACAACAAGAAGATCCCAAATCTTTTTTTTTTTCCCCTACTCCTTTTTCTCACCTTTCTTTTTTTCCATGGTTCCATGGTTTCCAAACATGTCCTCTTCATGCTTTGGGCATGTTAGGGATGATTGCTCCTTCCCTGGGCATTTTTCTTTGGAATCATTGTGTACTTTGGGTTGATTTGAGTCTGTTGCTCCTTCCTGGAGCTCTTTGGGTTAATTTGGGAATGGTCGTGTTTGTGTTTGGGATTATTTTGCTCTTTCCCTGGGCACTTGGGGTTGATTTGTCCTTGGGATCATGGGGGATTTGGGGTTTTGGGGTCCATTACTCCTTCCTGGTGTACATTGTGTTGGTTGACTCGATGGGATGCTCAAACAGTTGGCAGTGTCCCGTGATCTGGGATGGGTTCTGGGACATACTGCCCACACAACCCACGCCATGCTCCCCTCAGTCCATCCCCCTGACCCACACCTCGCTTTCCCTCCCCAGGGTGCTCAACTACTGCCGCGTGTTCACCGAGCTATGCGAGACCTTCCTGGACAAGATTGTCTGCACGCCGGGTCAGGGGCTGGGTGACCTGCGGACGCTGGAGCTGCTGCTGATCTGTGCAGGGCACCCACAGTATGAGGTGGGCACAGGGTCATCTCCTTGTCCCTCATCTTCTCTATGGTCGTCCTTGTTAGGAGAGCTTCATTCTCCTTGTGGCCACTCTTTAAGTTCTGGGGATGCTGTGATGAGGTCTCACTGAGCCTTGTCTTCTTCAGGATGATGAGACCCAACTCTTTCCATCCTTCCTTAGAGGGCAGATTCATCCTGGCCCTCCTTTTAGGGCAGGTCATTCAGCTTATCCCATCCTTCTTATAGGGCAGGTCACTCCTTCCATCTCATCCTAACCTTCTTATAGGGCAAGTCACTCCTCCCATCTCATCCTAACCTTCTTATAGGGCAGGTCACTCCTCCCATCTCATCCTAACCTTGTAGGGTAGGTCACTCCTCCCATCCCATCCAGTCTTTCTTGTAGGGGACAAATTTTAGGAGACCTCTAGGTTTAAAATCCTTTTTTAATTGACAAGGAGATTGACAAAGCTGCAGATACCACTGCATGCTTTGCTGTGGGTGGAAGAAGCGGTGGTGCCCGAAGGATATCCACAGCCCCGTAAAACCTCAGAGACCCAGTATGGGAAGCCCTGCAGGTAGTGTGGACATCAAACCTGGAATTTCTCTCCTCCCTCCCCATCCAGGTGGTTGAAATCTCCTTTAACTTCTGGTACCGCCTGGGGGAGCACCTGTACAAGACAGAGGATGCTGTCATCCATGGCATCTTCAAAGCCTACATCCAACGCCTGCTGCATGCGCTGGCCCGGCACTGCCAGCTCGACTCAGACCACGTAAGGCCACATTTTTTGTGTCATTTTCTGTCTTTCTTCTGCTCACTGCATTTTCTGTGGACCCCCTCCCACTTCCCCACAGCATTTCCCAAAATGAGACGCACTCTGTTATGTCCTCCCAGAGGTGTTTCTGCTGGGACATGCCTTCTTTGGAAGCTGGGGGCTTCTCCTCCTTTCCCACCCTTCTCCCTCCCCCTCATTTTGTTCTTCTCATCCGTCCTATCTCAGGAGGGTGTCCCAGAGGAGACAGACGACTTCGGTGAGTTCCGGATGCGCGTCTCAGACCTGGTCAAGGACCTCATTTTCCTGGTGGGCTCAGTGGAGTGCTTCGCACAGGTGGGACCATGTTACCTCCTTGTGTCCTAAAACATGCAGGAACGGACACAGGGTCCCGAACTCAGTGTAGATGCTGCTGTTTTGGGGTGAGACTGATGATTTTGGAGCTTTTTATTGACTTGTTTTCTCCCTCTTGCAGCTCTATGCGACGTTGAAGGATGGCAATCCACCCTGGGAGGTGACGGAGGCCGTCCTCTTCATCATGGCCTCCATCGCCAAGAGTGTTGACCAGTGAGTGGCACTGGGGGTCTTTGTAGAGTTCAGGGGTGCTATTTCCAAACTGGGGATCCTCTGTGAGCCCACACCTGAAACTTGGAACGTTTCTGTAATTCCATTTCCAAACTGGGGAATGTTTTGTGATCCCATTTCCAAAGTGGGGATTGTTCTGTAATTCTGTTTCCATTTGGAGGTTCCATTTCCAACTCAAGGTGCTCTGTGATTCCATTCTGTGGATATTCTGTGTTCCTATTCCAAATCCAGGATATATTATTGTGTCAGTCCCAAACTGGAGATGTTCTGTGACTCCATTCCCAATCTGAAATGCTCATGACTCCTTTCCCAAACCGGGATTTCCTTCCCAAGCTGGGACGTTCTTTGACTTCATTCCCAATGTAGGCTGCCACGTGATTGTATTCCCACCAGAGATGCTCCACATTTTGATGCTAGCGCTGACTGCCAATGTGCAGGCAGATTTTTGTGGAGTCAGGGGGGTTTGGATCCTTGTGTGTTAGTCCCACTGCCCCTTCCTAATCCACCCACCTCATCCTGCAGGGAGAACAACCCAACACTGGTGGAGGTGCTGGAGGGAGTGGTGCGGCTCCCTGAGACGGTGCACACGGCTGTGCGCTACACCAGCATCGAGCTGGTGGGCGAGATGAGCGAGGTGGTGGACAGGAACCCCCAGTTCCTGGGTGAGTCCCTCCCAGAGACCTCCTTTCCTTGCTCCCTGCCCCACTCCCTGCACTCACCCTGTGGATTTCACCCCTCTCCAGACCCTGTGCTGGGCTACCTGATGAAGGGGCTGTGTGACCGGCGGTTGGCTTCGGCCGCAGCCAAGGCCATCCACAACATCTGCTCGGTGTGCCGTGACCACATGGCACAGCACTTTACTGGGCTGCTGGAGATTGCCCGCTCCCTTGACTCCTTTGCGCTGTCCCCAGAGGCTGCAGTCGGGCTCCTCAAGGGTGAGTGGGGCAGGAAGGGGTCTCAACTGGGGTCTGGATGGGCTGCGTTGGTGGACTGTGTCCCAGTGTGGCTGTATTGGGTGGTGCTCAATGGGGCTGTGTCTTGTTGGTCAGCGGGGCCACGTTGGGTCATGGTGAAGGGGGCAGTGTCCCGATGGTTAACGGGGACGTGTTGGGTGGTGGTCAATGGGGCTCTGTCCAGTTGATCAATGGGGCCATGTTGTGTAGTGGTCAGTGGGGCTGCGTTAGGTGGTGGTCAACAGGTCTGTGTCCAGTTTGTCAACGAGGTTGTGTTGGGTGGTGGTCAATGGTGCTTCATCCAGTTGGTCTACACTGGATGGTGGTCAGTGGGGCCACGTTGGGTGGAGTTCAACAGGGTTCTGTTCTGTTGATCAGTGGGACCATATCCAGTTGGTCACCAGGACCACGTTTGGTGGCAGTCGATGGGGCCACATCCAGTTGGTCAATGGGACTGTGTTGGGTGGTGGTCAATGGGACTGCATCCAGTTGGCCACTGGGAGGTGGACAGCAAAGCTGTGTTGGGTGGTGGCCAATGGGGCTGCATCCAGTTGTTTGCATCTCTCTTCTCCCAAGCTGTGAGGGATGGGACATGAGGAAATGACCTCACGTTGTGCTAAGGGAGGTGTAGGTTGGGTGTAAGAAAAGATTCCTTCTCTGGGAGGGTTGTGAAGCACTGGGACGGCAGCCCAGGGTGGGAGCTGAGTCCCCCATCCCTGGAGGGACTAAAGGGACTCATGGACGTGGTGCATGGGGATGTGGCCTGGTGGTTGGCTGGGCAGTGCCAGGTGAGCAGTGGGATGCAATGTCCTTCAAGGTCTCTTCCCCATGGCAGGGGTTGGGACTTCGTGGTCTGTAGAGTCCCTTCCACCTGAGACCTTTGTGGGACTGGAGGTCCCTTCCACCCCAAACCACCCTGGGTTGGAAGGTCCCTTCCATCCCAAGCTATTAATGGATGAAAGGTCCCCTCCATCCCACTCAGTTCTGGGCTGGAAGGTCCCCTCCCTTCCTGTTGTGTTGGGGTCCCCAATGGGCTCTGGTGTTGTTGGAATCTCCAGTGGGTTTGGGATCTTCCTGTTGTGTTGACACACCTTATGGCTTCAGGTGATTCTTGCTGCGTGGGAATCCCCAATGCCTTCAGGTCCTTCTTGCTTTGTAGGAACAATCTTCAAAACCAGGCATCTGAGGGGCTTGTGCAGAGGGAGATGTGTGGGAGGAGTGTGTGGCTAAAGAGGCAAAATGGTGCTTTCCTGCTAGTTAGCACTCCTATAGCAATACAAACAGTGTTGGCTTTGCTGCCCCCTCTACCCCAAAACACTATCCCCTTCCTCACGAGGCTGTTTTAGGGTCAGACCTGTGCCTTTGTCTTGCAGGGACAGCGTTGGTCCTCGCCAGGCTGCCCCTGGAGAAGATCGCTGAGTGCCTGAGTGAGCTGTGCGCTGTGCAAGTGCTCGCCCTGAAGAAGGTACAGCCGTGGCACCAGGCTGGGATCTGTCCCCAAATGGCAGTGACATTTCTGCATGGATGTCCCCCCATATGGGGATGATGCCACTGATCCCCCCTTCCTCCTGTGTCCCCTTTTTGCAGCTGCTCTCACAAGAGCCGAGCAATGGGCTCTCCTCCGACCCCACCGTGCCCCTGGATCGCCTTGCTGTCATCTTCAGGTCCGAGGTGTTGTCATCCCAGTTGTGCCACCATTCTATTCCTGCCGTGTCCCAGTTGTGTCCCCATTTCATCCTGGTCACGTTTCCATTATGTCCCAGTTGTATCTTGAACGTGTCCCACTCGTGTCCCTATCTTGTCTCGTTCATGACCCAGTCTTGTCCACATTCTATCCTGGCTGTGTCCCTGTCTTGTCCCCATTCCATCCTGATCATGTTCCCTTCCTGTCCTATCCTGTCCTCATCTTGTCCTGTCCTGTTCATATCTCATCCTCATCCTGTTCTGGTTGTGTCCCCATCCCATCCCAGTTTTGTGTCCCTGTGTTTTGTGTCCTGTCCTCATTGTGTCACCATTCTGTCCCTGTCTTGTCCCCATCCTAATCTGGTTGTCTCACTGTCGTGTCCCCATTCTGTCTCACTTGTGTCCTGATCATGTCCTCATTCCATACCCATCCTCTTCCCCATCCATCTCTGTCCTGTCCCCATCACGTCCCCTTCCTATTCCCATTCCATCCCATTTCCTCTCCCATCACACCCCCGCTGCTCGATGGCACTTACCCCCCTCTGCTCCTGCAGGCACACAAACCCCATTGTGGAGAACGGGCAGATCCACCCGTGCCAAAAAGTCATCCAGGAGGTGAGCATGGGACGGGACCTGGCAGCACCCCCTGCCACAATGTGGGGTGCTGGGGGTCACCCCGACCCTCCGCCCCCAGATCTGGCCCGTGCTGTCTGAGACCCTGAACAAGCACAGTGCTGATATCCGCATCGTGGAGCGCTGCTGCCGCTGCCTGCGCTTCGCTGTGCGCTGCGTGGGGAAGGGCTCTGCTGCACTGCTGCAGCCCCTGGTCACGCAGGTATGGGGAGCAGGAGGGTGTATGGAACTGCAGCTGGAGCTGGGGAGGGAGGGGTTTGAACTGGGACTGGGGAGGGGGGAAGATGCGGATGGGATTGGGATTGGGGAGGGAGGGGTAGAAAATAAGGGGATTGGGAGGGATGGGGGGGAAGGGATAGGGGAAGCCAGATGGGGTTGGGGAGGGTTGGGATGGGGGAGGAATGGGAGAGGGATGTGGGAAACTGGATGGGATTGGGAAGGGATAGGGGAAGCCAGATGGGGTTGGGGAGGGTTGGGATGGGGGAGGAATGGAAAAAACCTGATGGAATTGGGATGGGATTGCATGGAATTGCATCTGGGATGGGAAAAGGACGTGGGAAGATGTAGCTGGGATTGGGAAGGGGGGGGGAAACCTCAGCTGGGATTGGGAAGGGGGGGGAAACCTCAGCTGGGATTGGAAAGGAGCTGCAGCAGTGTGTGCCCCACAGATGGTGAGCGTGTACCGGGCGCACCAGCACTCGTGCTTCCTGTACCTGGGCAGCATCCTGGTGGATGAGTACGGGATGGAGGAGGGCTGCCGGCAGGGGCTGCTTGACATGCTGCAGGTGGGGCTTTTCTCGGCCCCCTCCTGCAATTCCTGAACCCCAATCCCTACCCCAAACCTACAATTCAAGTACCCCAACCCAACCCCACCCCAGTCCTACAGTCCCAGCCCCAATCCTATAATCCCTGCCCAAGTCCTGTGAGCCCGTGGCTGGGGGAGATCAAGAGAGCAGCTTTGAGTTGGGGTCACCAGATGACCTAATTGACCAGGACCCCTAACTACCAAGGATGCCCAATTAATTGTCAAGGAGCCTTAATGACTGCTGTACCCCCCCAGGCTCTCTGCATCCCCACCTTCCAGCTCCTCGAGCAGCCCAGTGGCCTCCAGAACCATCCTGACACTGTGGACGACCTCTTCCGCCTTGCAGCCAGGTACCTGCATCCCCCCCCATGTCCCCATAAACCTGTGTCTTCCATGTCCCCGAATCCTCACGTCTCCATGTCCTCCATATCTCCATGTCCCCCACATCTGTGTCACCAAGTTTTCCACGTCCCTCTGTCCCTGCATGCCCATGTCCCCAAGTCCTCTGTGTCCCCATGTCCCCAAATGTTCTGTCCCTCTGTCCCTGCATCTCCTTGTCCTCTGTGTCCCTGTGTCCACCTCTCCCTGCATGCCCATGTCCCCAAGTCCTCTCTGTCCCCATGTCCCCCATTTCCTGCACCTGTGTCCCCCAGTCCTCCTTGTCCCCATTTGATATCCCCGTAACACGCTGTCACCACAACCCCCTGTCCTCATGTCATATATTATCTCCCTATCCTTGTCCTCAGAACCCATTGTCTCCTGTCCCTATGTACCCATATCCCCCTGTCCTCATTCCTCTGTCCCCCTACATCATATCCCCCCATCCCCTGGTACCCATATCCCCCAGTCCACATCAGATCCCTCTGTCCCCATGCTCCCCCCATCCTCACACTCCATCCCCATCTCCTATCCCCGTGTCCCCCCACTCTCCCCATCCCATACCCCCTGCCTCCCCATCCCATTGCCCCCCTGTCCCTCCGCCCCTGTGGCACTGTCTCTGTCCCAGGTTCATCCAGCGCAGCCCAGTGACGCTGCTGCGCAGCCAGGTGATGATCCCCATCCTGCAATGGGCCATTGCTGCCACCACGCTGGACCACCGCGATGCCAACTGCAGCGTCATGAAGTTCCTGCGTGACCTCGTGCACACTGGGGTGGCCAATGATGTGAGTGGGGCGGGAAGTAGGGCAGGGTGCTGAGATTTAGGGTCAGAGAGGGGGGTGGGATTGAAGGAGAACGTGGGGGAGGATGTGGAGTTGGGAGAGGATGAAGGGTTGGGTTGGTAGGGCTGGGTTGGAAGAGGATGTAGGGTTGGGTTTGGTAGGGCTGGGTTGGAAGAGGATATAGGGTTGGGTTGGTAGGGCTGGGTTGGAAGAGGATGTAGGGTTGGGTTGGGTTTGGTTGGGAGGGAATGTGGGGTTTGGTTGGGATTATATCCAACACTATATCCTCATATAGTGTTGGAAGACAGTGTGGGGTTGGGAGAGGATATGGAGTTGAGTCGGAAGAGAGCACGAGGATGGATTGGAAGAGGATGTGGGGTTGGGTAAGGATAGGGGATGGAGTTGTGGGAGGAATTGGGGTTGGGAGAAAGACAAGGGGTTGAAAGAGAATGTAGGACTGGGAGAGGAGATGTGAGGTTGGGTGGGGATATGGGGTTGTAGGGTTTGGGTTGGGATGGAGGACTTGGGTCAGAGAGGAAGTTGGGGTTGGAAATGATGCAGGTTGGGGTTAGAATGTTGGAGATAGCGTTGGAGATTTGGGGTTGGAGATGATGTGGGGATGGAGATTTAGGGCTAGAAATGGGGTGGAGGTTTGGAGTCACAGTTTTAGTGTTAGGGGTAGAATTGTAGGACTGGGCTTATTTTTTCAGGGTCGGTTTTAGGGTTAAGACAAAGATTTTAGGGTCAGGGTTGGGATTAGGGTTTTAGGATGAGGGTTTTAAGGTTACAGTTTTGGTGTTAGAGTTAGGATTAGGGTTTTAGGGCCAGGGTTAGGATCGTAGAGTTTGAGTGAGGGATTTAGGGTGAAACTGACCCTCCACCCCCCGCCCCCTGCAGCACGAAGATGACTTTGAGCTGCGCACAGAGCTGATCTCGCAGGTGCTGCGGCAGCTGGGGCAGCAGCTTGTCTCACAGCTCCTGCACACCTGCTGCTTCTGCCTGCCGCCCTATACGCTGCCCGACGTGGCTGAGGTGCTCTGGGAGATCATGCAGAGCGACCGTGCGGTGAGCACCTGTCATCGTGTCCCCTCAGCCCCCTCACCCCTCTGTCCCTACAGCCTCATGTCCCCTCTGTCCTCATGTCTCAGTGTCCCTGCTTCCCCATGCTCCTTTATCCCTGTGTCACCTCCATCTCCACATCCCCATGTCCCCGAGTCTTCCATTTCCTCGCATCTTTGTGTTCCCATCTCCCTATACCTCTAGGTCCTCAGTGTCCCCACACCCCTATGGCCTTGAGATCTCCATGTCCCCATGTGCCTACATCCCAATGTTCTCCCTGTCCCCTTGTCCTCAGTGGACATGTATCCCCACGTTCCCCCCATCCCCATGACCCTGCAGCCCCATGTCCCCGTATCCCCATGGTCCTGTGTCACCCATCCCTGTGCCTCCCTATCTTCCATGTCCTTAACATCCCCATGTCCCCCACATCTCCATGTCCTTGCTTTCCTGTGTCCCTATATCCCTGCTTTCCTACGTCCCTATATTTCTGCTTCTCCGTGTCCTCATCTCCCACATCTGTGTCCCTGCCTCCTCGTGTCCCTACATCACCGTGTCACACCCATGCCCCTGTGGTGTCCCCATGTCCCCCCCATCACACAGAGTAACTCAGGGGGAGCACAGCACCCACCTCCCTCCCTCTCCCTTCCACGCAGACCTTCTGTCGGTGGCTGGAGAACTCCCTGAAGGCACTGCCAAAGGAGACGTCAGGGGGGGCCATCCAGGTGACGCACAAGCAGCTGACGGATTTCCACAAGCAGGTGACGAGGTGAGAGCCCAGAGACCCCAATTAGTGCTGGGAGCCCCAGCCTCAATTAGCAACTGGAGCCCGGTCCCCAATATCTGATGGGATCCCAAACCCCAATTTGTGATTAAAGCCCAGACCCCAATATCTGATGGGACTCCAGACCTCAATTTGGGATCAGAACCCACACCCCAATATCTCATGGGACCCCAGCTCCTGATGTATCCATGCCTGTGAACCCCCCAGTGAGAGTACACGGGGGTCCAACCCGCACTCCTACCGATCCCCAAATGGGATTTTCCTCTCTGGCACCGTTGATGTACCAAAGTCATCCCTGAGTCCCCAGCAGGTCCATCTGTCCCCAGTGGGTCTGTTTGTCCCATGGTTCTATCTGTCCCCACAGGTTAGTGTGTTCCCAATGGATCTGTCTGTTCCAAATCACTCTGTGTGTCCCAGTGGGTCAGTACATCCTCACTGTGTCCATCCTCCTGTCCCCACTGGGGGACAGATCACCGTGTCCCCAAGTGATCCATCCATCCCTAGCTGCGTTATGCATCCCCAGTGGGTCCGTGTGTCACCAAGGAGTCTGTCTGTCCCAAACCACTCAGCACATCCCTAACCCCTTTGTCCCTCTCCACCTTTCTGTGCGTCCCCCCCCCATTCCTGTAACACCCCCGTCCCCTTGCAGCGCGGAGGAATGTAAGCAGGTCTGCTGGGCTCTGCGGGACTTCACCCGCCTGTTCCGATAGCCTGCGCCCTGCACCCGGCACGGCGCCTGCCTCCCAGGTAAGGCACAGGGGTCTGGGGGCCATCGTGGGGGCAATAGAACCCTCGAGGGCTTTGCTGGGGCTGGGGACATCCCATTGGGTTGGGGACCTTGTGCTGGGCTGGGGACATCATGTTGAGTTGGATTAGTGACGTGCTGGGTTGGGCTAGGGACGTTGCACTGGGTTGTGGATGTCACATCAGACTGGGGACATCGTGTTGGGTTGGGAGCATGGCATTGGATTGGGGATGTGATACTGGGTTGGGGACATTGTGCTTTACTGGGGACATTGCTCTGGGTTCGGCTGCGGACATCGTGTTGGGTTGGGGACATCATGTTGGGTTGGGCTGGGGACATGGGGTTGGGTTGGGGACATAGTGCTGGGTTGAAGTCATTGTTTCAAGTTCATCTGGGATCGTGACATTGAGTCGGGATCATGGCACTGGGTTGGGAACATAGTGCTAGGTTGGCTTGGGGACATAGTTGTGGGTTTAACTGGGACATGGGGTTGGATTGGGGTCATAGTGTTGGGCTGGGGACATGGGATTGGGTTGGGCTGGGGACATAGGTCTGGGCTGGGGACATAGCTCTGGGTTTAACTGGGGACATAGGGTTGGGTTGGGGACATAGCTCTGGGTTCAACTGGGGACGTGAGGTTCAGTTGGGGTCATAGTGCTGGGCTAGGGACATGGGGTTGGATTGGGGACATAGCTCTGGGTTGAAGACATTGTTTCAGGTTCATCTGGGGATGTGACATTGGGTCGGGATCATGGCACTGTCTTGGGAACACAGTGCTGGGTTGGCTTGGGGACATAGAAGTGTGTTGGGTTGGGGACATAGCTCTGGGCTGGGGACTTAGCTCTGGGTTTAACTGGGGACATGGGGTTGGGTTGGGGACATAGCTCTGGGTTCAGCTGGGGACGTGGGGTTCAGTTGGGGTCATAGTGATGGGCTGGGGGCATGGGGTTGGGTTGGGCTGGGGACATGGGGTTGGGTTGGGGTCACAGTTCTGAGTTTAACTGGGGACATGGGATTGGGTTGGGGACATGGGGTTGGGTTGGGGTCATAGTGTTGGGCTGGGGACATAGTGCTGGGTTGGGGGCATGGGGTTGGGTTGGGCTGGGGACGTGGGGTTGGCTTGGTGACATAGCTCTGGGTTTAACTGGGGACATGGGGTTGGACTGGGGACCTAGTGGTAGGTTGGGGACATGGGGTTGGGTTGGGATGGGGACATGGGGTTGGATTGGGGTCATAGTATTGGGTTGGGGACATAGCTCTGGGCTGGGGGCATGGGGTTGGGTTGGGTTGGGCTGGGGACACGGCATTGGATTTTGGGCACGACTCTCTTTTTAGGACATGTTGTGGGATTGAGGACATCAGGTTGGGTTGGTTGGGGACATGAACCCCCCCCTACAGCCCACCCCTCCCCAGAACATCCGTTAATTAACAGAAGACAGAAACGAAGCCACCACGACTCGTCCCACAGCAGCAGCGGCCGCCGGGGGCTGCACTCAGTGCCAGAGGAGCGTGAATCCCAACATTACGACCCCCCCCAAAAGAAAACCCAACAAACCAACCCCCCCACACCGGGACTGCGCTCTCAACGAGCGCCAAAAAGTACCAAACTTCCCTGAAACGACACCAAAAGAACCCAGGGAAGAGCTCTGGGGAGGGGGTGGCTGAGGGGGGGTCCACGCTCCTGGGGTCGGTGGGGGGTGGGGACGCGGACTCGGCGCGGGGACGCGGCCGCGTGGGTCGGACTGCTTAAAATATATATTATATTTTTTTTTCCTTTTTTTTTTTTTTTTCCCAAATTTGGTTTGTTTTATTGGTTTTGGGGGGTTTGATTTCGGTTTTATTTTTTAATTGGTTTTTTTTCTTTTTTTGGAGGGGAAGAGCGCAGGGTTTTGGGGTGGGGAGGGGGGGTGGAGGGGAGGGTGGGGGGGTTTTGGCCGTGCGAGTGCAGGGATGGGGCCGGGGCGTGCGGTTCCGTCTGGTGTTGTAGCCATCTCGAGAACAATAAAAAAAAAAAGAAAAAAAATGCAAAAATGGTAAAAAAAAAAAAAAAAAAATTAAAACAAAAAATCGGTTCTAAAAAAGAAGGAAAAAAAAACCCACAAAGCCCGAGGTGGTCCTGTGTGCTTTTTTATTTTGGGGTGGGGTGGAGCTCTGGGTGTTGTGTTCCAGATGTGGCACTCCAGGAGCGGCTGCGGCCCCAGCGTGGCGATGTCCGACGGACGGTGGGGTTCCAGATGTGCTCCAGATGTGTTTGTCTTTGCTTTTCACTGTGGTCCTCCGGGAGCAGTGAGGATGCAGGTATGGAGGGGTTCCAGTGCTGCTCCAGATGTGCCGCTCAGGGAGCGCAGCTGGGACACAACAGACCAGGTGTGGCAGTGTTCTGGGTCAGGTGGTGCTCCAGATGTGCTCCAGATGTGCTCTAGAAGCAGCCAAGCTCTGGACATGGCCACGTTCTAGGTCAGGTGGTGCTCCAGATGTGCTCCAGGAGCAGTCATGCTCTGGATAGGACAATGTTTTAGGTCTGGTTGTGCTCCAGATGTGCTCCAGGAGCAGCCATGCTCTGGACATGACCATGTTCTAGGTCAGGTGGTGCTACAGATGTGCTCCAGGAGCAGCTGTGCTCTGGATATGACCACGTTCTAGGTCAGGTGGTGCTACAGATGTGCTCCAGGAACAGCCATGGCAGTGTTCTAGGTCAGGTGGTGCTCCAGATGTGTTCCAGATGTGCTCCAGGAGCAGCTATGCTCTGGATATGACAATGTTTTAGGTCTGGTTGTGCTCCAGTAGCAGCCATGCTCTGGGTGTGACCATGTTCTAGATCAGATGGTCTTCCAGACATGCTCCAGGAGCAGCCGTGTTCTGGATATACCAATGTTTTAGGTCTGCTCGTGCTCCAGATGTGTTCCAGGAACAGCCATGGCAGTGTTCTGGGTCAGGTGGTGCTCCAGATGTGCTCTAGAAGCAGCCATGCTCTGGGCATGACCATGTTCTATGTCAGATGGTGTTCCAGATCTGCTCCAGGAGCAGCCATGCTCTGGACATGACCATGTTCTAGGTCATGTGGTGCTACAGATGTGCTCCAGGAGCAGCTGTGCTCTGGATATGATGATGTTTTAGGTCTGGTCATGCTCCAGATGTGTTCCAAGAACAACCATGGCAGTGTTCTGGGTCAGGTGGTGCTCCAGATGTGTTCCAGATGCGCTCCAGGAGCAGCCATGCTCTGGGCATGACCACGTTCTAGGTCAGGTGGTGCTCCAGATGTGTTCCAGATGCGCTCCAGGAGCAGCTACGCTCTGGGTGTGACCATGTTCTAGGTCAGATGGTGTTCCAGATGTGCTCCAGGAGCAGCCACGCTCTGGACACGGCCACGTTCTAGGTCAGGTGCTGCTCCCCATGTCATCCTCCAGATGTTCTCCAGTAGCTCCACCATCCCCACAGCTCCACCATCCCCACAGCACTGACGCTGCCCCTCAGGAAGGACCACAAACCCCATTTCCCCCCCCTCCCCATACTGGGGTGGGGGTGGTGATTTCCATCCCTGTCTCACAGCGTGGGCTGCGCGCCGGCTTCTGGCTGCTGCTGCTGCTGCCAGAGGCGGTGCAGCTCCTTGAACTGCTCCACCAGTGCGTCCTTCAGGTCGGGCTGCGAGATCTGCAGCGGCACGCTGTCCGCCGACCACGACAGCTCCCCCGAGAACAGCTCCAGCAGCAGCCGCGCCGCCACCGGCACCACCTGGGAGGAGGAACGTCGTGACACAGGTGTCCCCAGCGCGGCCGTGTCCCCATCCCGACCCCCAGAGCATCCCCAACGCGTTCCCACCGTGACCCCACCACCTCCCTGCCGCATCGCTGCCGTGTCCCCAGCTCATCCTCGTCGCATCGTGGTGTCCCCAACGCGTCCCCTCACCTGCACGGTGACGAGCTTCTTCTCCCTGGGTCTGTGGTCGGGCCACTCCTCCCCGAAGCACAGGAAGACCTCGAAGGGCGGCGGTGTCGGGCTCTGCCCCTTCTGGAACAGGATGAGCCCTAGAGGGGGGGACACTGGCGTGTCACCTGATGTCACCTCCCCCCACCAATGTCCTCTCATGCCACCCAATGTCCCTATGAGTGTCCCTCTGTGCTGGCTGATGTCCCCACTGCCACCTGATGTCCCTATTGACTTCTTGATGTCCCCAGTGCCACCTGATGACGTCCCCATGGACTCCCTGGTGTCCCCCAGTGCCACTTGATGTCCCTTCTTGGTGTCCCCCAGTGCCACTTGATGTCCCTTCTTGATGTCCCCCAAGGCCACCTGACACATCCCTTCTTGATTACCCCCCCCAGTGCTACCTGACATCCCTTTTTGGTGTCCCCCAGTGCCACCTGATGTCCCTTCTTGATGTCCCCCAATGCCACCTGATGTCCCTATTGATTTCTTGATGTCCCCAGTGCCACCTGATGTCCCTTCATGGTGTCCCAAGTGCCACCTGACATCCCCCAAGGCCACCTGGTGTCCCTGTTGACTTCTTGATGTCCTCAGTGCCACCTGATGATGTCCCCATGGACTCCTTGGTGTCCCCAGTGCCACCTGATGTCCCTTCGTGGTATCCCCAGTGCCACCTGATGTCCCACAAGGCCACCTGATGTCCCTATGGACTTCCTGATGTCCCCTAGTGCCTGACATCCCTTCTTGGTGTCCTCCAGTGCCACCTAATGTCCCTACTGATTTCTTGATGTCCCCAGTGCCACATGGTGTCCCTTCTTGGTGTCCCCCAATGCCATCTGACATTCCCACAGACCCACTGATGTCCCTATTGACTTCTTGATGTTCCTGATGCCACCTGATGTCCCCATGGACTTCTTGATGTCCCCAGTGCCACCTGGTGTCCCCCTGGACATCTCACTGTCCCCAGTGCCACCTGATGACATCCCCATGGACTCCCTGGTGTCCCCCAGTTCCACCTGACCTCCCCACACACTCCCAGCCCTCCCCCAGTGCCACTCACCATCCAGGAACCTCTGGAGGCTGAACACTTGGACCCTCCTCTCCCTCTCCATGGGGTTGGGCCGGGGCTCGAGGTTTGGGTCCTGGGGTGGGGCGCAGGGCCCATCCCAAAACACTTTGCAGCGACAGAGGCGGGTGGCATACAGGTCCTGCCCCCCCAGTTCCAGGAGGAGCCCCCGCTCCATCGCCCCCAGCAGCGTGCGGGTGTAGCGGCGCTGCTTGTCATGCGGGATCCCTTCAGGGTCGGGGAAGGGGACCTGCTGGAGCTCGGGGTGTCCCAGAAGGTCGGGGCGCTGCAGGGTCGGGGGCAGGGACCCCCCATGGGACAGGCGGCAGCCCAGGGGGTGGCTGACGGTCAGGGCGCTCACCCGCCGCCCGCGGTACTGGAAGCGCAGCTCCAGGTCCGTCACTGCGGGGTCGGTTATGGGGTCGGTTGTGGGGTTAGGATAGGGGAGGGGCATACCCTATGGCTTTATATCCCCCCAACCCCACGACCAGCCACCCTACAACCCCTCGACCCCCATGCCCACCCACCCCACATCCCTCCAACCCCACAGTAAGCCATTCCCTAGCCCCCCCAACCCCATGGCCAGTGACCCTATACCCCCTCGACCCCACGTACCCGCTCACCCCATGTCCACATTCAGCCATCTCCGCCCATCCACCCCGTGGCCACCCCATTCCCTCATCCAACCACCCCAGACCCACAGCCACACATCCCACGGCCACCCCACACCCATGTCCAACCACCCCACATCCACGGCCACCCCATATCCACATTTACCCACCCCACAGCCACCCCCCCCCCATCCTGCTGTCCCCATCCCCTCAGTGCTTACGGGGCAGCAGGTGGGGGCTGGCCAGCAGGTTGGGGACGCCGTGCTCCAGGAATGCTGGGGGGGCCGGGGGGGGCAGCTGCGGGGTCAGCTGCGGGGTCATCTGTGGGGTCAGCTCGGGTGGCAGCTCAGGGGGCACAAAGGGCACTGTGGGGTCAGTGCCACCAAACGGGGGGTGCTCCTCAGGCCAGGGGGGCACCGGCTCCCTTCCACAGTCTGGGGTACAGAGGGGTGAGGGGGAGGCCGGGGGAGCCCCCATAGGGCATCACCTCCCTATGGACAGACACCTCACAGGGTGCCTGCCCCACATCAAACCCTCCCCACACCCCACTGATCCTCTATGGGGAGCTCCCACCCCAATGACTGCCCCCATGGGGCATCCACACTCCACTGACTCCCTATG
Source organism: Callipepla californica brunnescens (assembly GCA_023055505.1). Lineage (NCBI taxonomy): Eukaryota > Metazoa > Chordata > Aves > Galliformes > Odontophoridae > Callipepla > Callipepla californica. The sequence goes on from JALIRH010000054.1 coordinate 3,396,793, forward strand.
GAGCTCCCCCCCCCCCCCGCCCTCACCGCTCCCCATGAGATGCCCCACATCACCCCTCCTCCACTCCACTGATCCTCTACAGGGAGCCCCCACCCCACTGACTGTCCCCCCATGGGATTCTGACACCCCACCCCCCCACTTCTCCTCATGGGGTGCCCCAATCCCATTGTCCCCCATGAGGCATTCCCACCCCACTGACTTCTATGGGGTGCCCCCACCCCGCTGCCCCCCATAGAACGCTCCCACCCCATTATTCCCCCACAGGCCGCCCCATATCTCCGCTGACCATCAATGCTCAGAGACATCAGTTTCTGCAGCTGTAGGGAGAGAGCAGGCAGTTACAAAGTGCAGGACCCCCAAGTGTGGGGCAGGAGACCCCCAAGTATGGTGTAGGGGACCCCCATGTGTGTGGCAGGGGGCAGTACCTCGCCGACATCCTCCTCCTCCTCCTCTTCCTCCCCACCACAGCTGAAGTCATCCCCGGTCACCGTGTCTGTGAGAAAAGATCAGGGTCCCATGGGATGCTGAGACCCCATAGCACCCACAGCGACTTGTGGGGCACCAGGTGCTTACAGGGTGATGGGACATTGCAGGGTGCTGAGCCCCACAGACCCCCACGTCCCCACACCAGGACCCCCTCTACCCCGCCAGCCCCATACCTGCTCCGTCGGCCCCACAGACTTCATACACCTTATAGGGCCGGGGTGGCACAGCGCGGGTGCCATCATAGTGCAGGCGAAACTCGCGGCTCTTGTTGAGGGCGCAGCGCAACGTTGCCTTCCACTTGGCAGGATCTGGCTCGTCCCGCCCTGCACGGAACTTCCCTGTCTCTGCTGCCCATGCCTGTGGGGTCACCAGACTCATTGGGGTCAGTGGTGTCAGAGTTACTGGGGTGGGGTTATTGGTGTCATCAGGTTGGGGTCAGTGGGTTGGGATTCTTGGTGTTGGGGTCATTGGGTTGGGGTTGGTGAGGTTGGATAGAGGTCATTGGGTTGGGGTCATTGGGATGGGGTCATGATGGGTTGGAGTCACTGGATTGGGGTCGTCAGGGTTGGGGTTCATTGGGGTTGGGGTCAGTGGTGTCAGGGACAGTGGGTTAGTGGATTGGGATTACTGGTGTTGGGGTCATTGGGTTGAGGTTAGTGGGGCTGTGGTCATCATGGTTGGATAGGGGTCATTGGGTTGAGGTTAGTGGGGTTGGGGTCATCAGGGTGAGTTTATTGGGGTCATCAGGGTTGGGTTGGGGTCAGTGGTACGAGGGTCAGAGGGTTAATGGGTTGGGGTTACTGGTGTTGGGGTCATTATGTTGTAGCTAGTGGGGCTGTAGTCATCATGGTTGGATAGGGGTCATTGGGTTGGGGTCATCGGGGTGAGTTTATAAGGGTCAAGAGGGCTGGGTTGTGGTCAGTGGTATCAGGGTCAGAGTTAATGGGTTGGGGTTACTGGTGTTGGGGTCATTATGTTGTAGCTAGTGGGGCTGTAGTCATCATGGTTGGGTAGGGGTCATTGGGTTGGGGTCATGATGGTTGGGATCAGTGGGTTTCAGTTACTGAGGTGTAGTTATTGGGGTTGGGTCATCATGGATGGCACATTAAAGTTGGGGTTGTTGGGTTGGGGTCAGTGGTGTCAGGGTCACTGGGGTGAAGTCACGGGAGTCATCAGGTTGGTGTCAGTGGGGTCATTAGGTCACTAGAGCTGACTAAGGGCCAGTAGGGCTGGAGTTTGGGCCACTAGATTTGGGGTTAGGGTCACTAGGGTTGGGGTTTGGTTACTAGGGTCGAGTTAGGGACATTAGGTTTGGGGTTTGGGTCATTAGGCTCATGGTTATGGCCACTAGGATTGAGCTTTGGGTTATTCATTTTAGGGTCTGGATCATTAGGATTGGGTTTGCGTCACTAGGGTTGGGCAAGGGACAGCAAGCAGAGTTGGGGAATTTGGCCACCAGAGTTGTGTCAGGGTCATTAGGATTAGGATTTGGGCCACTAGGTTTGGCTTAGGGTCACTAGGGTTGAGGTTTGTACCACTAGGGTTGAGTAAGGGCCAGCAGGGTTGGAGATTAGGGCCACTAAGGTTGTGCTAGGGTCATTAGGATTGGGATTTGGGCCACTAGGCTTAGGGTTAGAGTCTTTATGGTTGGGGTTTGGGCCACCAGGGTTCAGCTTGAGGTCATTCCAACCCATTGGGTCAATTTGGGATCACCTTGAAGACGGTGTCATCGTCACCACCGTGCGCTGGGAGATGCCGCGTGGCGTGGTGCCACGGGACCACAAAGAGCCGGCGCCGCGCGTCCACCCAACGCAGCCCTGGGAAGCGCCCGCTGTCCACCTGGGCCACCAACCACGGGCGCAGGCGCACGCGGCGTGGCACCGGGGACGCCATCGGGGACGGGAGGGGACACCGGGAGAGGCGGTGCGGTGACGGCGAGGTGACGCGGCGTGGGGAGCTGTGTGACACAGTGGTGGAGATGCGGTGGTTAATGACGGGTGTTTGTGGTCATCCAACAGGTCTTGTCATCTCCGGTCACCCGTCATTCAAGGTCATCTGTCACTTGTGGTCACCTCTGATCATCCGTGGTCACTTGTGGTCACCCATCACCTCTGGTCACCCATCATTCAAGATTATCTGTCACTTGTGGTCACCTCTGATCACCCATGGTCACTTGTGGTCACCCATCACCTCCGGTCACCCGTCACTCAAGGTCATCTGTCACTTGTGGTCACTTCTGGTCACCCATGGTCACTTCTGGTCACCCATCACCTCTGGTCACCCGTCACTCAAGGTCATCTGTCACTTGTGGTCACCTCTGATCACCCATGGTCACTTCTGGTCACCCATCACCTCTGGTCACCCATCATTCAAGGTCATCTGTCACTTGTGGTCATTTCTGGTCATCCATCACCTCTGGTCACCCGTCACTCAAGGTCATCTGTCACTTGTGGTCACTTCTGGTCATCCATCACCTCTGGTCACCCATCATTCAAGGTTATCTGTCACTTGCAGTCACCTCTGATCATCCGTGGTCACTTGTGGTCACCCATCATTCAAGGTCATCTGTCACTTGCGGTCACCTCTGATCGCCCATGGTCACTTCTGGTCACCCATCACCTCTGGTCACCCATCACTCAAGGTCATCTGTCACTTGTGGTCACCTCTGATCATCTGTGGTCACTTCTGGTCATCCATCACCTCTGGTCACCCATCATTCAAGGTCATCTGTCACTTGTGGTCACTTCTGGTCACTCATCACCTCTGGTCACCCAACACTCATGGTCACCTGTCACCTATGGTCACTTCTGGTCACCCGTCAACCACGATCACATGTCACCCACGGCCACCAGTGGTCACCCATGGTCATCTGTCACCTATCATCACCCATGGTCACCTCTGGTCACCCATGTCCCACGGTCACCTGTTGCTTAGGGTCACCCACAGTCACCTCTGGTCACCCATGGCCACCGTGAGTGACCCATGGTCATCTGTCACTTGTGGTCACCCCCATGACAATTTGTGGTCACTCTGTCACTGCTGGAGTCCCACCCCGTCTGGAGACCTGTCACCTTTTGGTCACCACTGATGTCCCACCCCACCTGGCCACCTCCACTCACCCCTCACGCCCCGTCATCCCATCACATGGTGACATCGGCCATCCCTGGGGACACGGGGTGGGGATGATGACAAAAACGGGGAACGAAAGAGGAACCAGTCCCCATGACCCATGGAAAGGAGAAGTGACACTATGGGGTGGGGCGGAGGGGCCGGAGGGGGAGGGGAGACACAAGGCCACTGCGTGGTCACCACGAAGACCCCATAAAGCCATCGAGACCCCACCTGGAAGCTCCCCCAATCCCACGGTGAAGCCCCCCAAGATGCCACCACGAAGCCACCGTGACCCCCACCACAAAGCCACCCCCGAGAACACTCCCTAAAGGTGCTATGAAGCCCCCAGAGATGCCACCACGAAGCCCTCCAGGTACCAGAACCCCCCCACGGAGCCCCCCCAGACAACCCACCGTGCAGACTCCATAACCCACCCCCTCCTCAGCCCCAAAGACCCCCTCGGGAACCCCTCCCCCCCACTCTCACCGCTCTCCAGAACCGTCCGCTGCTCCTCTCCAAGCACCCTTCCACCCTCATTAGCATATCATTTGCATAGCGCGCCACGCCCCCCTTCCCATGACGAGAGGGGGTGGGGGAGAGCCTTGCCGTGATTAATTAGAGCTTAATATCCCTGTCATTATCACTATGAGTATTTCGTGAGTCCCCTTTTTCTTGGGGTCCCAGTTGAGGTTTCTATCCGGGGTTCCCTTTTTTAGTAGCTTCAGTTTGGGGGCCTCCTGGAGTTCCCATTTTGGGGTTCCATTTGGGGTCTCCCCATTGGCGTTTGTGTTTTTTGGGGTCCCCTTTTTTAGGGCTTCCATTTGGGGTCGCCCCTTTTGGGGTCCCCACTTTGGGGGTCTCTTCTTTTAGGGTTTCCATCTGGGGGTCCCTTTTTGGGGCTTTCGCGTTGAGTTCTCCCTTTGGGATTCTCATTTCGGGGCTCTCCTACTTTAAGGGGTCCACTTGAGGTTCCCCTTTCGGGGCTCTCATTTTGAGGTCTCCCATTTTAGGGGTCCCCTTCTTTAGAGGACCCATTCGAGGTCCTTCTTTTTGGGGTCCCTTTTATAGGGGTTCAGTTTGTGTTCTCCTTCTGAGGTCACACATTTTGGGGGTCCCATTTTCCCAATCTTCCTTTTCAGGGGTTCCAATCGAGGTCCTCTTTTTGGGGATCACGTTTGGGGTCCCCAGTTTTAAAGGTCCCATTTGAGGTCCCAGTTTTTGGGGTTGCCATTATGGGAGTCCCCTATTTTTGGGGTTTCCATTTGCAGTTCCCTTTCTGGGGGTCCTCCATTTGGAGGCTCCCTTTTGGAGTTCCCATTTCGGGGTTCCATCTGAGGTCTCCCTACCGGGGTTTGCACTTTTGGGGTCCCTATTTGCACATCCCCTATGGGAATTCACATTTTTGGGGTCCCCTCTTTTAGAGGTCCCATTTGAGGTTCCTCTTTTTGGGGTCCTCCTTTTGCAGTCCCCTCTTACAGGGGTTCCACCTGGTGTTTCTCTATCGGGGTTCCCGTTTTGATGTCTCATTTTAGGGGTTCCATTCGGTGTTCCCATTGGGGGGGGGGGGGGTGTCTCCTTTTTTAGGGCTTCCACTTCAGCTTCCTCTTTTGGGGCTCTCATTGAGGGCTCCCCCTTTACTACGGGCCCTCCTCTTGACGGTGCTCACACTTTCGGGGCCCCCTTTTCCAAAGATCCCAGCCGAACTCCCTCTTTTTGGGGTCCCCTTTTCCATGCGCTCCATTCGCCCCCCCCCCCCCCACTCCCCTCCCCCCTTTGAAAGCCTCCTCAGAGCCTCCCACTTCCGGTTCTCCGCTCGGCGCCGTCCCCTCTATCCCACTGCACTCTATGGTCGGCGCCCCCTCCCGACTCTATGGTCGGCGCCCCCTCCCGACTCTATGGTCGGCGCTCCCTCCCGACTCTATGGTCGGCGCCCCAGCGCCCCCTAGCGGCAGCGCGGCGTCACTTCACTCTCTCCCCGCCCCGCTCCGGTGACGACATCCATGCGCGGCCGCCGCCGCCCCTCCCCCCGCCATGGCGCTGCTGCCCGCCCGCTGCCTCCGCCGCCTTCCCGTTCTCCCCCCCGCATCCCGCGCTCTGAGCGGTCCCCGAGGGGTTCCTCCTCCCCCGGCGCTGCCCCTGAGCCGCCGCGTGGCCGTGGTGGCGGCGGTGGGAGGCTTCGCGGGCGGGACGTGGCTGTACTTTCGCTCCCGCAAGGAACGGGAGCTGCGGGAGAGACGGCAGCGGGAGCTGCGGGCTTTGGCTCTGGGACAAGGCGACTTCCAGCTCGTGGATCACCTCGGGTTGCCCCGGAGCAAGGCAGACTTCCGAGGGCGGTGGGTGCTGCTGTACTTCGGCTTCACGCACTGCCCCGACGTGTGCCCGGAGGAGCTGGAGAAGCTGAGCCGGGCGGTGGAACTGTTGGACGGGGACTCCGCTCTGCCGAAGGTGCAGCCGCTTTTTATCACCGTGGATCCGGAGCGGGACGACGTGGAAGCGGTGGCACGCTACGTGAGGGATTTCCACCCGCGGCTGCTGGGGCTCACGGGGAACGCCGAGAAGGTGCGGGAGGTGAGCAGAGCTTACCGCGTGTACGCCAGCGCGGGGCCGAAGGACGAGGACGGAGATTACGTCGTGGATCACACCGTCATCATTTACCTGCTGGGACCCGACGGGCTCTTCTTGGATTATTACAACCGCAGCAAAACGGCCGCTAAGATCGCCGAGAGCGTGCGGCGCCACATGGAGACCTACAGACCGCTCCTGGACTGAGCCCCGCGGGGTGCACTGCCATGGGGGCAATGACAAAGGACGCAAAAAAGAACGAGGCCGCCCTTTACCGAGGTCGGGAGGTTTATTGCAGGGGACGGGGGCTGTACAGAGCGGAGCTGTTGGGGTTGGATGGGGGGATGGGGGGCTCACTCGCAGGCTGAGAGGGCTTTGTAAGTGCGGAAGCGTTCGTGCGCTCGCTCCCGCGTCAGCAGCCGCAGCCGCGCGGTGTCCACCGCCTCCTCCAGCCCCGGGTCCTGAGTCACCTCCACGGTGTAATCGTTGGCCTGGAGGGGGGAGAGAAGGAAGGAAGGGGGGAGAGAAGGAAGGAAGGGGGGAGAGAAGGAAGGAAGGGGGGAGAGAAGGAAGGAAGGGGGGAGAGAAGGAAGGAAGGGGGGAGAGAAGGAAGGAAGGGGGGAGAGAAGGAAGGAAGGGGGGAGAGAAGGAAGGAAGGGGGGAGAGAAGGAAGGAAGGGGGGAGAGAAGGAAGGAAGGGGGGAGAGAAGGAAGGAAGGGGGGAGAGAAGGAAGGAAGGGGGGAGAGAAGGAAGGAAGGGGGGAGAGAAGGAAGGAAGGGGGGAGAGAAGGAAGGAAGGGGGGAGAGAAGGAAGGAAGGGGGGAGAGAAGGAAGGAAGGGGGGAGAGAAGGAAGGAAGGGGGGAGAGAAGGAAGGAAGGGGGGAGAGAAGGAAGGAAGGGGGGAGAGAAGGAAGGAAGGGGGGAGAGAAGGAAGGAAGGGGGGAGAGAAGGAAGGAAGGGGGGAGAGAAGGAAGGAAGGGGGGAGAGAAGGAAGGAAGGGGGGAGAGAAGGAAGGAAGGGGGGAGAGAAGGAAGGAAGGGGGGAGAGAAGGAAGGAAGGGGGGAGAGAAGGAAGGAAGGGGGGAGAGAAGGAAGGAAGGGGGGAGAGAAGGAAGGAAGGGGGGAGAGAAGGAAGGAAGGGGGGAGAGAAGGAAGGAAGGGGGGAGAGAAGGAAGGAAGGGGGGAGAGAAGGAAGGAAGGGGGGAGAGAAGGAAGGAAGGGGGGAGAGAAGGAAGGAAGGGGGGAGAGAAGGAAGGAAGGGGGGAGAGAAGGAAGGAAGGGGGGAGAGAAGGAAGGAAGGGGGGAGAGAAGGAAGGAAGGGGGGAGAGAAGGAAGGAAGGGGGGAGAGAAGGAAGGAAGGGGGGAGAGAAGGAAGGAAGGGGGGAGAGAAGGAAGGGGGGTTGGGGGCTGCAGCAGCCCCCTTCCCTAACCCCGCCCAGGTTTCCCCGCTGTCCCCCCCGCACTCACGAGCTGCAGCGAGGCCAGCATGTAGCGGCACACCTCGAAGGGCGGCAGGCCGGCCACCAGGCTGGCGAAGGACTGCCACTCCCCCAGGCTGTCGAAGCGCTCTGTCAGCCTGTCCCCGTAGCTGTGGATATCGAAGGCCGTGCGCTCCTCCTGCGGGACAGCGGGGGGCAGCAGTGAGCCCCTGCTCGCCCAAAAACCCCCTGCTACACCCCCCACCCCCCCCCCCACCCCCAGCGGTGTACCTGCTCCTGCAGCGCCGGCCCCATCTTCTCCTCCCAGAGGCGGATGTGCTGGGAGAGCTCCGTCTCCTGAACGTACCGCTGGGAATTGGCGATGAAGAGCTCCTGCAAAGGCACGGGGACGATATAGGGACCGGGGACGCCTGCAGCACTCAGTGTCCCCTGCCCCGAGCTCGGGCGCAGCACTTACCACGTTCTTCCTCACCAGCTCTTCGTAGCTCAGCGCGTCCACATCGCAGGGGGCTGGGAGAGGGAGGAGCGTCAGCAGCGTGGGGCAGGGGGGAAAAGCTGCGTGCCTGACCCCATGCCACCAGCTGAGGACAGGGACACTCATCCCCCACGGGTGGGACAGCACAGGATGCACTGAAACGAGGGGATGACCCTCCTCACAGCTCACCCATGGCTCTCTCGACCAGATTCTCCACATCCTCCTCCTGGATGTCCTCGTGCTCCACAAAATCATCTGCAGGAAGGGCAGACCGTGCTCAGAACCCAGCCCTGCTGGCTCCCACAGGCAGCTCAGCCCTGGGGGGGGGGGGTTCTGGCTGTACCTGCTGCTTCCCTGCCTTCCTCGTCGCCCCGCTCCTCCTCCAGTGCATCCAGCTCTTCTTCTTCTTCTTTATGCTCTGGTGATTGCGACCAGAGCGGCCCCTGGGGGGAGGGAGAAAGCAGCACTGAGCAACCATACCCAACGTGGTTCCCACCATCCTCCAACCCCATCTGTCTGCCCGCTCACCATCCTGCTCTGCAGCTTCCTCTGCGCCGCGAGCCGTTCCTTCAGCTGCTTCCAGTACAGCACCTCCAGATCTGCACAGACACAGCGCTGCGTGGCGAACACAACCCACAGCAAATCCTCCTCTCTCAGCCACCCTCGGCTGCTCCTTCTGCTCCCACCCTCCCTTCCCCTCCCTCAATGCTGCAGGGTTCCCCTCCTCCCGGCTGTTCAGCTCCGTTTCACCTCTCCCAGTCACCCCAGGAAGGATTTCTCCCTCTTCCCAGTTGCAAACCCAACCCCACAAGGGCTTCACAGCACGGCTGCAGCCCACAGCCCAGCTCACCCCATCCCCCCTGCCCCTCTCACCGGCGAACGTCGGCCCTTTCCTCCTGCTTTTCCTGCAGTTTTCAGCCCTGCCGTTGTCTGGGGAGCACAGGAGTGCAGTTAGAAACCCCTACAGGCGCAGCGCAGCCAGGAGAGCAGCTGGGAAGCGAGCCAGCACACTCACAGGTGGCAGAAAACCATTTCAAGAAGTCCTGAAGCTTTCTCGGCCCCTTCCTTTTCCTCTTGCTACCAACCACGTCGTCCAGGCCGTGTGGCACCAGGTAGGGCCTCCCTGCAGGGAGCAAGGAGACAGGGTGCAGGGAAAAAACCCATCCCATCCCACCCCCGGAGGGCTGCAGCCCTGAGAAGAAGGGGAGCAGACACTCTTCCACCTCAAATACCTTTCCTGAAGGGCTTGTCCTCGGAGTCACCAAAGGGATCAAGGCTTCGCCACGGATCCAGCACCTCCTGCTGGAGGAAGGGAGTGTCTGTGAGCACTGCGGGGCACGCTGGGGCCGTACAGCTCTGCAGATCCTCCCGTGGGCAGGCAGTGCATAGGGATTCCTGCAGCGTCCAGGCTTTGAAAGGACAAGAGGTGACCAGAGGAGGGTGGAGGGGGGGGGTTATCAGGGAAAATAATCCTCCTAATGAGCGGACAGGCACCAGAGCGGGCAGTGGGGGCTGCAACGCTCGGGGACACGGTTTATTGTGCAGTGACGACGGGCTGACAGCCGGGCTTATCCTTGAGGTAGGTAGGATTTGCTTTTTGCCCACCCCAGCTCGGCTCCGTGCTTCCCCCTGTACCTTGATGTGGGGCTGAAGGTCCTCAGCAGGAGCTCGCTGCCGCAGCACGTAACCCTTCACCTGGGGCACGCTCTGGAGACACAGAAGGAGCTGTGAGGCAGCAGAGCTGCAGGACAGCCAGGCTCCAGGGCCCTCCCGAGCCCTGCCCGCCCTACCCGCTGTGCCTCAACGTGCTCAGTGGCAGCTGGAGTCACTTCCATGTTGTCCCCGGGGTCCACAGGCACGTCATCCCCTCTGTCGCAGTCATCATCTGGTCCTGCAGCACCTAGCGGGGCAAGCAAACGGTCAGCAGCTACGAGAGCATCGAGGATCTTCTTTTGCCACTCCGCCCAGTGAGAGGGGGGAGGTTTACCTCTCAAACGAGCCAGGCAGGGGCAGGGGACGGAGCAGGAGCAGCAGCAGCTGCCTGAAGACACAGCCCAGCCCAGCAGGACAGACCCCACACATCTCACCTCCGTCGTCTGAGAAGTTCAGTGCCTGGACAGGCATCGCTGCGCCGCTCACACGCGGGGATTCCCTCCCGGTGCTGAGGACAGAGGGCAGCACTCCTGCCAAGGGACAGAGGGGCAGTCACTGTGCTCTGCCCACGGGGACCTCAGGTCGTGCTGCTCCTTCCCACCGAGGCCGACGGCCTCCTCAGCACAGCCCAGGGCACAAACCCCTCAGGGATCTTTGGCCGAAGGAAGGGTGGCAGAGGAAAGGCAGTGCCACATCTCCTGCACCCAAGGAGCAAGGCTTTTCCCATCGTTTTTGGCCACATCCTCTCTGGAGGCAGAATGCATCCCCGCTCTGTGCTGCCCACGGCCCACCCCTCAAACTGGGGGGGGGGGAACCCAGGTCTTTGCCCCAGCACTGTACCTGCTGCTCCGCAGGGGTTGTTCTCTTCACGGTGCTGGCCCTGCACACACACCGGGGAGAGCCCTGACAGCTCCAGCATGAAGGCTCCGCTGCGGTGAGGGGTGCACGTGTTCATCCGAAAATCCTTCCTGCTGGCCAGGATCTCCCCCTTCTGGCTGCAGACAAAGGGGGCTGTCAGGAGGACAGGGCTCTGCGCTCCCCCTCCAGGACTGAGGGAGCAGAGCAGAGACGTCCCCAGGACAACAGGAATGCAAACTGCCTCCACTCACCGCTCTCTGGCTTCCCCAGCCCTGCCCGCCCTCCCCAGAGCAGCTCCCGCTTTGTCTCTCCCTCCTTGCCCCCTCCCCCTTGCCCCACAGGGTCCAGCTGAAGGCTGGGGAGGGGCTCGCACCTGAACAGAGGGTTGTTTATCTTCTCAGCCTCTTCCAGGGGAACCAGAGACATTGGAGTCAAGGGAACAATGTTGACAGCCTGCAAGAGAACGGGGAGTCAGGGGGCTCAGCTGGGCAGGCAGCAGAGGGATCAGCGAGGAGAGCCTGACACACAGGGAGGGGAGGAGCAGCAGGACAACGACAGCTTCCCTTACACTGGGCTGATGGTCCTTCTTCAAGTCCACGTTGGGCTGGCTGGCGTCACCGATGTCATCCAGGGAGAGGAACTGCAGAGAGAGAGGACGGCACCGGTGAGCAAGCAGCAGCGGGGACAGGCCCACAGCTCTGCAGCATCCCTCGTGGCCCCGATGGGGAGGAGAGGATGCGGGGTATCCGACCGTACGAGCTGGGATGGAGCCAACGGCAGAGAGAACAGCTGTGGTTTTCGAGGCTCCCCCAGTTCCAGGCAGAACTGCTGGCAGGAGGAACCACAGAACCATACGGATTGGAAGGGAGCTCTGGAGATCCCCCTCAGCCATCTCTTGCACGGCCCCGGGGCTCTCAGCCTGTCCCCATCAGACCCAGACCCCCACAGCGCTCTCTCCAGCAGTTCCCAGTCTGCCTGGAACTGGGGGAGGGCCCACAGTGGCAGAGCAGAGGGGAGGAGCAGCTCCCTGCCTCATTGGCTGTGCTCTGTGCACTGCACCCCAGCGTCCCCCATTGGCCTTCTGAGCCACCAGGGCACGCTGCTGGCTCACGCTCAGGGCTGTCTGCTACCAGGTACCATCCCTGCAGAGCTCCTTTCCAGCTCCTCAGCCCCAACCCCTGCGGTTGTTCCTCCCCAGGCACAGGATTCTACGTCAGGTTCCTCTCTGCCCAACTCTGAGCCCGCCCAGGTCCAAGGAAGGCTGAGGCTCAGGGTGGATGGGTGCAGGAGCTGCAGACGCAGGGCTGAATGCACACAGAGCACACCCATCACCCCCCCCTCACTCACCTCTTCCTTCTCCATGCCAAAGGTTGCATCTGCATCCCTGCCGTCCGGTCCCATGGAGCAGGGCTGCCTTTCCCGCCTGAATAAAAGAGCAAAAGCACAGTCAGAGCCCAGCAGCCAAAGGCAAAGCAGCAGCAGGTTTCCTCCAGCTGCACCGCACACAGCAAGCAAGCAGCTTCCAGCATCAGCTCTAAGCAGAAGCACACCCCAGGCACCATTAGGTAGGGGAGTGCAGACCATCATCTAAGCCACACATGGCACCAGCTCGTGCCTGAGGAGCTCAGAAGCACTCTCCTGGTGTTCCTCTGCTGCTGCCCAGGATTAAAAGGGGGCTGTAAGAAAGAAGGGGGTGGTTTTTTTTTAGCAGCATCTGTGCAATAGAACAAGGGGAGATGGTTTCCTACTAACGGGGAGACTGAGACCAGGCACAAGGTCTTCCCACTGAGGAAGCTCAAGGAGGGCTGTGCTGTAGTGGGGAGGGGGACAAGCAAGCAAGAAGCACGTTCCCTGCAACAGCAGCGAGGAGGTGCAGGCAGATCCTGGCCCCTTCACAGGCGATCTGCACAGAGAACAGAGGGTATCACTCACTTCTTGTTGGAGATGCAGTCAAGTGCCTGGTAGACCAGCGAGTACAGGTATTCCACCTGCAAAACAGGAGCCAGACTTGGAGGCAGAGAAAGCAGCGCCCAGAAAACCCCCTCCAGCTGACGGCCACAGCCCTCCTCTTATCCTCAGACAGCCAGAGCTCTGTTTCTTGATAACAGCTTTAATCCTTTCCCATCCAAGCCATTTGGAGCACAGATTTGGGAGAGGAGAGAGTTGTTCTTGCGGGGTCGTTTTGTTTTTTCCCCCCCCTATATTCCACGCTTTAGAGGAAAACTGAACAGCAAATTCTTGTTTTCTTTCCAAGACCTCCTGGTTTGCCAATCCCAGCACGCATAAAGGAGCAGGATTCAGAAATTCTGTCCTTTCACGTATGTTGTTTTTTATTACAAGCCCTTTCCAACTCCAGGACAGCTCCCCAGAGCAGCCCCAGCACGGTGCTACGACGTGGCAGTGCCCTCAGTGCTCACCTTCTTGCTGTAGATGCAGGCAGAGCCCTGGATTAACAGAGCTGCCTCTGTGAAATTCATGGTAGTTTTGCCACCATCAAAGGAAATGCAGATTTGGTCCAGCTGTAAAACACAGGGAAAGGAAAAAAAAAGGGAAGAAAATGAAGTGCTGATCTCCAGAATTGATTTGAGAGCAAGAGAACCCCAGAGCTGTGGGGGTGGGAAAGGACCTCTGCAGCTCCCCCAGTGCAATCCCCCCCATCCCCCCCAGCAGTTCCCTGCAGCAGCTGCACACAGAGCAACCGGATGGGTTTGGATCTCTGCAGAGGAGGCTCCCCCACCCCTTTCTGGGCAGCTCTGCCACCCTCACAGCACACAGTTCTTCCTCACAGTCAGACAGAGCTCCCTGGGCTCCAGTCTGTCCCTGCTGCTCCTTGTCCTGGTGCTGGGCACCGCCAAACAGAGCCCGGCCCCCTCGTCCTGACCCCCACCCTTCAGATACTGGTCAGTATTCACCCCCTGTCCCCTGCAGCACAAGGAGCTGTGCCGTGAGGAGCACATCCCCAGCACCCTCTGAAAGCAGAGAGCACTCAGAAGGGACTCTCACATCTGCAAACCAGTGACCGGGCAGCCCTGGGGCAGTCAGGAGCCGTGCTGGGGTGTGAGCAGCAGCCACAGAAATTCCCCTTACACCCACAACATTACCGAGCCCTCACCTCCTCCAGGTACTCCCCGAGCTGGGCAGCCACATCCACCTCCCAGTTCTTGGTGAGGTCACGGATGGGCTGCAGCAGGTGAGTGAAGCGTGACTCCACGTCCTCCATGGTGGCAGCTGCAGGTTGGGCACAGCCAGGTACCGCAAGCAGGCTGCCAAGCTCCCACCACGTCCCAGCTCCCTCAGGCCGACGTCCTTCAGCAGCTGGCTGTTACTGTACCAAAGAATCACTCAGGTTTAGAAAAGACCTCCCTAAGTCGGAACGCAACCCCCCAACCACATTGCTGAGCCACATTCCCATTACTGCCTTGTTATTTGTCATCCTGCGTGCCACCAGTTCCCAGCCACCCCAGCCCTGTCAGGCACACAGCTCGCTGCCTCCACACACCCACTCAGGCTGAAGAAGACCTCTAAGTCCCCGAGCCCAACCACCAACCCCTCCTTCCAGCACCCGCATCCCAAACGCCACACCTGCACGCTTCCAAAGGCAGCAGAAGCCTTCAAATCCATTAAAGCAAAGGCTTTAAGTAAGCACACCCCACAGAGCGCAGCAACGCAAAAAGGATGAGGAGACTGGGGGGGGGGGGGGAGGGGAATGGATCTCCACAGAGCCACGGGCTCAGGCCCTGGGATCGGGGCTCGCCGCGAGCACAAGGGCAGCGGTGACACTCACTCACCGGGCAGCGGAAAAACGCGGCGGGGACGGAATAAATAAACCAGAGCGGAACGGAGCGGAGCGAGCTCCGTCAGCCAGAAGCCGGCTCCCCACACGCCGCCATTTTGTGTTTCCCGCCCAACGCGACGTCCCGCCCGACGTCACACGTGACGCGACGCGGGGCGTGCGTGCTGACGTCACGGGCGGCGCGCGAGGGGGGGACGTGTCGGTGCCGCCGTTCCCGCTATGGGGGAAGCGCCGCGGCGGCCGCGGGAGCTGTTCCTGGCCGGGCTGGCTGCGGTTTACCTCGCCGCCTTCGTCTCTCTCTATCTCCAGATCCCCGGTACGGAGCTCCGCGGCACGGCGGCGGCGGCTGGAGCATGACCCGCGGGCTCCTCGTTCCCCGTTGCTGGGGGGGGGACGCTGAGGGATGGGGGCGGTTGGGGAGGGGGGGGGAGGGGAGCGCCTGAGGGGCAGGGGTGCTTCTTAAGAGATGGGGGGAGGGCCCTTCTTGAGGGGGGGGGGGGTGGAGATGTATAGGGGGGCTGTTCTTGGGGTGGGGGGTGGAGATGTGGAGGGGGGCCCCTTCTTGAGGGGGAGGCCCTTCTTGAGGGAGGGGGGGGTGGAGATGTATAGGGGGGCTGTTCTTGAGGGGGAGGGGGGGGGTGGAGATGTGTGTGCTGGGGGATGGTGATGTGGAGGGAAGCCCTTCTTGAGGGGGAGGGGGTGGAGATGTGGAGGGGGCCCCTTCTTGAAGGGGAGGGGGGGGGTGGTGATGTGGAGGGGAGCCCTTCTTGAGGGGGAGGGGATGGAGATGTGGAGGGGGGCTATTCTTGAGGGGGAGGGGGGTGGAGATGTATAGGGGGGCTATTCTTGAGAGGGAGGGGGTGGAGATGTGGAGGGGGCCCCTTCTTGAGGGGGAGGGGGTGGAGATGTATAGGGGGGCTATTCTTGAGGGGGAGAGGGTGAAGATGTATAGGGGGGCTATTCTTGGGGTGACGGGGTGGAGATGTATAGGGGGGCTATTCTTGGGGAGGGGGGTTGGAGATGTGGAGGGGAGCCCTTCTTGAGGGGGAGGGGGTGGTGGAGATGTATAGGGGGGCTATTCTTGGGTGGGGAGTGGAGATGTGGAGCGGGCCACTTCTTGAGGGGGAGGGGGTGGAGATGTATAGGGGGGCCATTCTTGAGGGGGAAGGGGTGGAGATGTGGAGGGGGTTGGTGATGTGGAGGGGAGCCCTTGAGGGGGAGGGGGTGGAGATGAGATGTGGAGGGTAGCCCTTCTTGAGGGGGAGGGGGTGGAGATGGGGAGGGGGACCATTCTTGAGGGGGAGGGGGGGATGGAGATGTGGAGGGGGGGCCCTTCTTGAGGGGTAGGGGGTGGAGATGTGGAGGGAAGCCATTCTTGAGGGGGGGGGGGTGGAGATGTGGAGGGGAGCCCTACTTAAGGGGGAGGTGAGGGGCTAGGGGGGACTGTTTTCTTGAACCCATGGGGGTTTTGGTGGGCCTGGTGTCTTCTCTGGGGGTTTGCTCAATGCCGGTGGCAGAGGGATAGCTGAGGTCCCCAGGAGCGTGGGGCCAGCGTCGTACTGGGTGAGGTTTGACAAGAATAAGTGCAGAGTCTTGCATCTAGGGAGGAATAATTGCATGCGCCTGTATGGGCTGGGGGATGAGCTGCTGGAGAGGAGCTGGGTGTCCTGGTGGATGACAGGTTGACCACGAGCCAGCAATGTGCCCTCGGGGCCAAGAGGGCCAATGGCATCCTGGATCCAACCCCTATTCTGTGATGGTGGAGGGCTGTTAGCAGCTGCTCAGAGGGCTGGGCTGCACAAAGGACCTGAGGGTTCCTGAAGGGCTTCAAGATAGCAGTGGGCAGAGATGGAGCCCCAGAGTTTGGAAGGGTAGGGGGTCCTGCCCCCCTCAGCTTCATCCCCCCACAGGGAGCTGCCCCCTGAGCCGCTCCTTCCTCGCATCCCTTAGGGCTGTACGGGCGCGATGGGATCCTGCCAGCCCGCCGTGTGCTGCGCCTGAGCGGGAAGGGGCTGTGGGAACAGCTACGTGATGCCCCCACGCTGCTGTGGCTCGGCCCGCACCTGGGGCTGGACACGGAGCAGGGCATGGAGCTGCTGTGCCTGCTGGGTGCCGTCGCCTCGCTGGGCGCGCTGCTTTGCGCCCCGCTGCGTGACTGCCTGCTCTTCGCTGTCCTGCGGGTGTTCTACCTCTCTCTGTACCAGGTACGAGTGCACGCAGTGGGGGCTGGGGGGCTGACTGAGGGGCTGAGCTCTGTGCCTGCGGTTTTGGTTGGAAGAGTTGGTGTGAATCAGAACGAATGTGGCAGGAGGAGGTTCCTCTTTTGCTGTGTGCACCCGCAGCCCGACTGTGCCATGGGCAGCGTCAGCAGGGTGGCAAAGCAGGGAGAGGATTATCCCCCTCTTGTTTCCCTCTTGGGAGGGCCCGTGTGGGGCACTGTGTCCAGGTCAGGTGCAGAGATGTGGGGCTGTGGGATCGGGGCCTGAGGAGGGCACAGGCTGCAGCACCTCTGTGTGGGGAAAGGATGAAGGAGGGGTGTGCAGCCTGGGGAAGGGACGGCTGTGGGGTGACCTCACTGTAGCCTTAGTGCCTGAAGGGGCTGGTGCACAGGAGAGCAGCTCTGTATGCTGGAGAGAGCAATAGGAAGAGGGGGGAATGACTTTAAACCGAACGAAGAGAGGCTGAGGTCAGATGCTGGGGGGAAATCCTTCACCCAGAGGGTGGTGCAGCCCTGGCACTGCTGCCCAGAGATGTGGGTGCCCATGGGGCCCTGGGCAGCCTGAGCTGTGGGAGCACCCAATCTGCAGCGGGGGGGGGGGGATTGGAACCAGATGGGATTTAAAATCCTTTCCACCCTAAGCTGCTGTTTGATTTCCCTCTGAAACCGGGGAATGGGAGAGGAAGCTGCCTGCGTGGGAACTGCTCCTGGCGTGCAGCTGTTTGCACCGAGCCCAAACGGGAGGGGAAGTGTCACCGGGGGCTGCGTGGGGCTGGGACTCCCTGCTTTCCGGAGCCGCCTCTTCCCAGCCCCTGCGTGCCAGGCCCTCGTCCTTCCCTTTTAAGGTGATGCTGGAAAGAAATCCATCTTCCTCCTCCCCTCCACGCTGCCTGCAAGCAGGGCTGTTTGTGCTGCCGCTCGTCAGCCACGTGGCTGTGCCTGGAGCTCTGGAGCTGCGGTTCCTGGCAGCGTGGCTCTTGCCAGCACATCTGGCCTGGGAGCATCTTCCTCCTCCTCCCTCCTCCTCCATCCTGTGCCCTGGGCAGCACTGCCTCTCCTGCTGGGTTTGGCTCGCAGCCGCTCTTGGTTTTGGCAAAGTGCTCGGGGTGGGGGGGGCCTCTCCGTGGGCTGGGAGACAGAAAGGAAACCCCCTGCAGCACAAAGCCTCACTGACTGCTGGCTCTCCCCACAGGTGGGACAGGTTTTCCTCTACTTCCAGTGGTAAGTCAGCCCTCGTGCACCCCCCTCCCCCTTCCCTGGCACTGCAAAGCTCTGCCTGGAGACTCTGTGCCCCCGTGCCCCGCTTCCTAAGGGGCTCTGTCCCCCCTTTTGTCACCGTGGGGGGTGGTGACATTCCCCCAGGGACAGCCTCCTGCTGGAAGCAGGCTTCCTGGCCATACTGGTGGCCCCGCTGCACCTGCTCAAGTGGCGTTCCACGGCCTGGCGCCCACACGACAGCGTCACCTTCTGGCTGGTGCGCTGGCTGCTCTTCCGCCTCATGTTTGCCTCTGGCGTGGTGAAGCTGACCAGCCGCTGCCCCACCTGGTGGGGGCTCACAGGTGAGGGGTGGCACGGGCCTCGGGTGACACCCTGGAGCAGCTCTGGGGCTCTTTGCACCTCTCCTTTTATCGCTGTGTCTGTACCCGTCCCCAACTCCCCGGCCCTCTGCTGTCCTCCCAGCTCTCACCTATCACTACGAGACGCAGTGCATCCCCACGCCAGCTGCCTGGTATGCCCACCAGCTGCCCGTGTGGTTCCAGAAGTTCAGCGTGGTGGCCACCTACGTCATCGAGATCGCCGTCCCGCTGCTGTTCTTCATGCCCATCCGCCGCCTCCGGATCTTCTCCTTCTACTGCCAGGTGAGCGGGGACGCTGCGTGGCTGGCAGCGGGGTGCCCCTCGGGCTCTGTGATGCCCCCCAACCCCACCTCTTGCTCGTGCTGCCCAGGTCCTGCTGCAGATCCTCATCATCCTCACGGGCAACTACAACTTCTTCAACGCGCTCACCATCGTCCTGGCCTTCTCCCTGCTGGATGAGGAGCACGTGGGGCGCTGGCCGGGGCGCGGCAAGAAGAAGCACGCCAGCTGTGAGCACTGTTTTGGGGGCTGCAGTCCCCTCTGCTGTGTTTGGGATGGGGATTGGTCACTGTTTGACCCCAGGAGAAGTTGTTCTGGCTGCTGTTGGGCCAGCGTGGTGGGAGCTGTTGCCTGTGACGTGCTGAGGCTGGGATGCAGTGCGTGGGCTCTGGCGCTGAGCTCTGCCTTCCCTGCATGTGGGCTCTCAGTCCCAGGTCCCGCCGTGTGCTGTGGGTTGGTTTTGCCAAGCCCTGTGCTCACCGATGCTGAGCTACCCCCCCTCCTCCAGCAGCCTGGCCTCCTACCCTCCTCTCTTTCCTCTCCACCCTGCTGGAGCTGGCCACCTACGCCTTGCTGCTCTACTGGAGCGTCCACTACTTCGGCCTGGAGATCGACTGGGAGAAGAAGCTGCTGGAGTCCAAAGTGGGTACGTCACGGGGTCCCTGCAGCCCTGCTGCCCCCTTGGGCACGGCGTCTGGCCCTGACATGCTGTCCCCCCCACCCTCAGCCTTCACCTATCACGAGTTCACGCAGTGGCTGCGAGCGGTGACGCTGCCTCTGGTGGGGCTGGGCTTCCTCTCGCTCTCCTGGGAAATCCTCTCTGCCATGTACCGGTGAGTGGGGTGGGAGCTGTGCCGTGCAGGGCTGTGGTTTGGGGAGTGGGAGAGCACGGGATAGGGGTGGCTCAGAGAGTTTTCTTTGCTTTGTTAAAGCAGGGCACAACCAGGGTGTCTGGAGCTGCTCCCAGCTCTCATCCGCTCCAGAACCTGTGTCTCCATGTTTCCAGCCAGGGGCTGCCCCCCCCCCTCCCCCCTCCAGGCAGATTCAGCCTGTGGGGCTGAGCAGCTCTGATTTCCCACCACCCTTGCAGGTGTGCCTGCATCCGTGGCTGCTTCTGGAAGCTGTGGGCCACGCTGCAGTGGGCCGTCTTCGCCACAGCCACGGTGGGGATGTTCGCCGTCAGCTTGGTGAGCGTGTGGGGGTCCCAGCTGGGGCTGGGGGGGGCTTGCTCTGGGGATGGAGCACAGCCCCAGCCTCTCTGCTTCCTCTCCCCAGGTGCCCTTCACCTACATCGACTACGAGTCCAACGGCAAGCTGTGGCCCGGCATCCATCAGATGTTCAACGCGGTCGAGCGCTTCCAGGTGGTGAACTCCTACGGGCTCTTCCGCAGGATGACGGGCGTCGGGGGGAGGCCCGAGGTGGTGCTGGAGGGCAGCTATGACAAGCAGAGCTGGACGGTGAGAGCACCCCGCTTTGTGGGAGCACCTGGCCATCCACGTGTGGTGTGGGGCTTTGCTCTGTAGCCAGGGTTGGGGGGAAGAAGGGAGCTGTGCAGAGCAGTGGGGCTGCGGGCGTATCTAAGCCCGGAGCTCCATATCTCCCTTCCAACCCTCAGGAGATCGAGTTCATGTACAAACCAGGGAACGTCAGCGCGGCCCCTGCCGTGGTGGCCCCCCACCAGCCCCGCCTCGACTGGCAGATGTGGTTTGCAGCCCTGGCACACCACAGCAGCAGCCCCTGGTTTACCAGCTTCGTCCACCGCCTGCTGCAGGGCAAGGAGGACGGTGAGCATGGCGGGGTGGCCCTGTAGGGGTGGGGTGACCCCCTGCCCTGCCCCACTTTTGACCCCACCCCCGTTCTCCCACACAGTGATCCGCCTGGTGCAGGTTGATGAGGACAGGTACCCCTTCAGCTCCCAACCACCCGTCTACCTCCGTGCACAGCTCTACAAGTACTGGTTCACCCACAGCGCCGAGAGCGGGTGAGCAGCGGGGAAGGGGGCTGTGGGGCATCAAAGTGGGAGGGGCTGTGGGAAAGGAGGGAATGGGATGGGGCTCCGAGCAGCCCGTGGAGCTGCAGGGGTCCCTGCTCACTGCGGGGAGTGGGACCAGGCGGCCTTCAGAGGGCTCTTCCAGCCACAACTGTTCTCTGATCCTATGAGGGTCCCTTCCGACCCAAATGATTCTGTGATCCTATGAGGGTCCCTTCCAGCCCAAATGGTTCTGTGATCCTATGAGGGTCCCTTCCAACCCAAATGATTCTGTGATCCTATGAGGGTCCCTTCCAACCCAGACAATTCTGTGATCCTATGAGGGTTCCTTCCAACCCAGACAATTCTGTGATCCTATGAGGGTCCCTTCCAACCCAGACAATTCTGTGATCCTATGAGGGTCCCTTCCAACCCAGACAATTCTGTGATCCTATGAGGGTCCCTTCCAACCCAGACAATTCTGTGATCCTATGAGGGTCCCTTCCAACCCAGACGGTTCTGTGATCCTTTTGAATGTCCCCTTCTCTGATCCTATGAGGTTCCCCCCTACCCCCAACCCATTCTGTGCCCAATTCCATTCTCTCTGCCGTTCCGTTCTCTTGCTGCACATCAGCGCAGTGCTGGTGCTGCCTGTGCTGGGGTTGGGGCGGCTCTGGGGCTGCCCTGGAGTGGTGGGGTGTGGTTTATGGGTTTCCTTGCAGTGCTGCAGGGGTCCTATCCCTCCCCCTTGTCCTGCAGGGCGGGAGCTGCCCGGTGGTGGCGGCGGCAGCACGTCCAGGAGTTCTTCCCCACTGTGTCCCTGGGGGACCCCACGCTGGATGCTCTGCTCAGCCAGCACGGGCTGAAGGTAGGACCCGCTCCCCACACCTCACCGACCCCCGTGGGGCACAGCTCACCTCCCCCCCCAACCCATATCCCTCCCCCAGGACAAGCTGCCCCTGAAGCGCCCCACGGACGCCTTCCTGCCCCGGCTCCTGAGCTCCGTGCGCCAGCTCAGCCGCCCCTTCTCCCCCCACGTGGTGCTGTGGTCCCTCTACCTGGTGGCAGCCACCACCTTCCTGCTGCGTGCAGTACCCCGCCGACCCCGGGGGGGTGCACCCCCCGCCCGCCACAAAGCCCCCAAACAGCAACGGGGGGACCCGGGGGAGAAGAACGGGCAGCTGCGCAGGAAGGAGGGCAGGGAGGTGGAGGAGAAGGGCGAGGGCCCCCGCGGCACCAAGAGGAGGAAGTAGCAGCACCGGGTACCCCATCTTCCACGCACTGACTGCTGCCACTGGCCCCCCCCACCCTGCCCTGGGACCCCAACCCTCTGCCCCCCCCCAGCTCCATCCCCGTGGGGGGCTTCTGGGGCCCTCCGCAGCCCCAGGGTTGGTGTGCTGTGGTGCCTTCATGCAGAGCCGGGTGTCAGCACGGTGTGGGGGCTGCCCCTGTGCCCACCCCCCTCAAGTTGGCTGTGCTGTGGGGTGGGGGTGTGCTGGGGGGGGTGGGGGGGGGGGGGGGCTCTGCCCTCATCGCGCTTCCCCTCGGCTCAGTGGCTGCCACAGAGGTTTCCTATAATTTTCTAAATAAAGCCTTTGACATTCCAGCCCCACAGCTCTCCCTGAAGCTCGGGGGAAGGGGTGGAAAGAGGGGTGGGGTCCACATTGCCCCCCACCCTGAGCACAACTGGGACATTGGTTGCATGGCAAGCGGGTTTATTGAGGCACGGAGGCGAACAACACAGTGGAGGGAGTGCTGAGTGCTGGAGAAGGGGAGGAGGGGATGGTCCGTGGCTGGAAGGGGGGGGAGGTTGTAGCTGGAAAGTCGGGGGGGTTGGTCCCAGCTCACCAGCAGAGCTCCCCTGGGCAGTACTTATCAATCAGGGCCTGGTAGTACCCCCGCAGCTCCCGCGTGTCGGGCAGCTCCTCCTGCTTGGTGTACAGATCGAACTTGCTGTGGGAGCACAGAGAGAGGGGGGGTTAGAGGGGTTTAGAGCTGGTGGGAGGGGGCACTGAGCTTCCCCTCGCCATCTACCCCCCCACGCACTTGAGCTCTTTGACCCAGGGCAGCATGCGCAGGTCTTCCTCGTTGCACAGGTGCTTGTAGTCCCCGTGAGCGTGCCAGGGGTAGAAGGAGTGGAAGCGGATCATGTAGAAAGCCTGGGGGGGGGGGGGGGGGGGGTTGTATTCAGCCTTTTTGGGGTGCCCCCCCCCCCCACCTTAGCAGCCCTGGCCTTCCCTTACCTCCTTGGGCAAGGCGAAGTTGTTGAACTTCATCACTCTGTACATGTACTCTGCGGAGAAGGCGGGCGGTTGGGGGTGGGGGTCGGGCTGCTGCCCCCCACCCCAATGCTCTGTGCGTGGTGGGGAAGGGGGGGAAATGCTCACCATCGTGTCCCCCAGGACATGAGCACGTTCTCCAGGCCGCAGTGGGGCTGGTACATCCCGCACTCAGTGCTGTGGGGGGAGGGGGTCAGAGTCACACCACGGTGCCCACTCCCCACTGATGAGGGGAGGGGGGGGTCCACACTCACTTGTACCGGGGGTCCCAGGTGTCGGGGTTGTCGTGGAAGGTGGAGTCGCTGAAGACCACCGACTTCTGCACTTTACAGCCCACCGGGAAGGTGTCCCCCACCACTGCCCACTGTGTGGGGGGAGGGGGTGTGATAAACACCCCCAGTGTCCCCTGTGGTTCCCCCCCCCCCCCCCCAAGGAGGTGGGGGTCCTGTGGCTGTGCCCCCAAGCCCAACCTCACCTGGGGCTCTCCAAACAGCACCAGCACCTTGCCCAGGTCGTGCAGCAGCCCCACGAGGTGGAACCAATCTGGGGGAGTGGGGTTAAGTGTTAGGCCATCACCCCCCCCCCCCCCCCAACATCCAAAGCCCAGTGGAGGGAAGAGGAATGGGGGGGGGATGGCTTAGGCAGCCAGACCCCCATCCCCTTCCCCCTCACCACCCCACCTTTGTCGGGGTGGGCGCGCCGGATGCCCTCGGCGGTCTGATAAGCGTGAAAGGAGTTGGGGAAATCGACGTCCGGGTCAGATTCGTCCACCAGTTGGTCCAGTAACTCCAGTGCCTGCATGGCGCTCATCCTGCGCAGCGAGCAGCCCCCGTACTCAGCGCTCTGCGGATGTGGGGGTGGTCAGCACCGGCCCTGAGAGACCCCCCCCCCCTCTCCAGGACCCCCCCCAGGGACACATACCTTCCTACGCACGAACTCGACCGTCTGGTGGGTGTGCATCTGCAGGTATGTGTTGTAGACGCGGTCCAGCAGCTTCCCCTCCTGCGGTAAAGGGTCGGGGCTGGAGGGGGTTCGGCCCCCATAGCCCTAAAGAATCCCCTTCCAGCCCTGTGGACCCCCCTCATCCTTATGGATTCCCTCTAGGAGCCTAACAGGACCCCATTCCAGCCCTATGGACCTCCTCAGCCCTATAGATTCCCTCTAGGAGCCCCACAGGCCCCCTTCCAGCCCCTTAAGATTCCCTCCAGCCCTATGGACCCAGTTTCTTTCTCAGAGATCCCTCAGCTCTATGGATTCCCTCTAGGAGTCCCACAGGACCCCTTCCAGCTCCATGGATCCCGTTCCAGCCCTATGGACCCCCTCAGCTCTATGGATACCCTCTAAGAGCCCAACAAGACCCCCTTCCAGCCCCTTGGATTCTCTTCAGTGCTACGGACCCCATTCCTGCGTCACAGACCCCTCAGCCCTATGGGTTCCCTCTAGGAGCCCCACAGGCCCCATTCCAGCCCTATGGACCCCATTCCAGCCCTCTGGACCCCCTCAGCCCTATGAATTTCCTCTAGGAGCCCCACAGGCTCCCTTCCAGCCCCTTGGATTCCCTCCAGCCCTATGGATCCCATTCCTGCCTCACAGACCCCTCAGCCCTATAGATTCCCTCTAGTAGCTCCACAGACCCCCTTCCAGCCCCATGGATCCCATTCCAGCCCTATGGACCCCCTCAGCTCTATGGATTCCCTCTTGGGTCCCAACAGGACCCCTTCCAACCCCATGGACCCCATCCCTGCCTCACAGACCCCTCAGCCCTATGGATTCCCTCTAGGAGCCCAACAGGACCCCCTTCCAGCCCCTTGGATTCTCTTCAGCCCTATGGGCCCCATTCCTGCGTCACAGACACATCAGCCCTATAGATTCCCTCTAGTAGCTCCACAGGCCCCCTTCCAGCCCTATGGACCCCCTCAGCCCTACGGATTTCCTCTAGGAGCCACACTGGACCCCCTTCCAGCCCTATGCACCCCATCCCTGCCTCACAGATCCCTCAGCCCTATGGATTCCCTCTAGGAGCCCCAACAGGACCTCCTTCCAGCCCTATGGACCCCAAACTTGCCTCACAGACCCCTCAGCCCTATGGATTCCTTCTAGTAGCTCCATAGGTCCCCTTCCAGCCCCATGGATCCCATTCCAGCCCTATGGACCCCCTCAGCCCTATGGATTTCCTCTTGGGTCCCAACAGGACCCCCTTCCAACCCTACGGACCCCATCCCTGCCTCACGGACCCCTCAGCCCTATAGATTCCCTCTAGGAGCCCCACAGGACCCCTTCCAGCTCCATGGACCCCATTCCAGCCCTATGGACCCCCTCAGCTCTATGGATACCCTCTAAGAGCCCAACAGGACACCCTTCTAGCCCCTTGGATTCTCTTCAGCCCTATGGACCCCATTCCTGCGTCACAGACGCCTCAGCCCTATGGATTCCTTCTGGTAGCTCCACAGGCCCTCTTCCAGCCCTATGGATCCCATTCCAGCCCTATGGTCCTCATCAGCCCTATAGATTCCCTCTAGGAGCCCCACAGGCCCCCTTCCAGCCCTATGGACCCCCTCAGCCCTATGGATTTCCTCTTGGAGCCCCACAGGACCCCCTTCCAGCCCTATGGATCCCATCCCTGCCTCACAGACCCCTCAGCCCTATGGATTCCCTCTAGGAGCCCCACGGGACCCCCTTCCAGCCCTATGGACCCCATTCCAGCCCTATGGACCCCCTCAGCCCTATGGATTCCCTCTAGTAGCCCCACGGACCCCCTCCCACCCCCACGGACCCCTCTGACCTCTCCCCAGCCCCACAGCCGCCCCTCACCGTGTAGTTGCGCAGCTCAGCCTTGTCCTTGCCAGGCTGTGGCTCCATGGGGTTGGGGTCCTGGTGGGAGGCTCCAGGTGAGCGGGGGCCAATCCTTAACCCCCCCCTCCCCACGGAGCAGAGTGAAGGTTTGGGGACATTACAATCCCCAAAGGAACCCCCCCCCCCCCCACTACTTTAGGCAGCGCAGACCCACATCTTGGGAGTCAGATCCACGGGGCTTGGACCCACTTGGGGTGGTGTCCCTGAAACCCTGGGACCACCCCCCCCCCCCCACACACACACATTGCACAGAGGACATCACAGAGGTCCCAGAGGGCTCTCCTGCACCCCTCCCCCCCCCCACCCAGGTGCAGATGCTCTACACCACCCCAAACTGTGGGGTGGGCTTCCTTGGGGGGGGGGGGGGGGGGTCTACTCACCGCCTGCAGGACCTTCATTGCTGTCCGGGATGGGGGGCACACAGATGGGATGGGACCCCCCACCTTTATCCCCGGGCTCGGGGGCAATTGGTCACCAGTTAACCGGTAACCAGTTCCAATCGGTTAACCAGTCCCCCGGTTAATGTTTGAGCCTGTGGCCGAGACACCTTAAGTGCTACAGTCACCACTAAAAGGGGTCCTGAGCAGCCCCCCCCCCCCCCCCCCCTTCCCCAAGCTGGGCTGCCCCACACTGCAGCCTAGAGGTGAGGATCCCCCCCCCCCCCCCCATTGCTGAGGGCAGGTGGGACCCTCAGGGAGTTGGAAGTGGGGGGAGGGGAGGGGGGGGGGTTGAAGTATGACCACGCTGCTCCTTGCTCAGGGCAAAGGGGCGTGGGGGGGTGGGGGTAGCACATGGGAGGCACTGGGATTGGGGGGGGGGGGGGGTCCCTGCTTCTATTGCTTCCCCCAGTGTGGGGGGGTACATGGGGACCCTGTGTGGGGGGGAGGGGGAACAGGAGGACCCCCTCCCCCCATATACACGCTGAGAGTGGTTTGTTGTGCAGCCAATCGTTGGGGGGGGGGGAACCTTTGGAGGAGGGGGGGGGGTCAGATCCTGCACTGCAATGGGGGAGATGGGATGGGGGGACAGTTGGATGGAAGGGGGGGGGGAGGGTTGCCAGGTTGGGTGGGGGGATGGACACAGTGATGGATGGGGGGGGTGGAGACGTGGATGGAGACACGGATGGAGAAGTGGATGTATGGACAGATGGACAGCCGGGCAGAGGAAGACGGACACAGGGATGGAGTGGACGGACGGAACGACGCGGCCACCAGGCGGCACTGCGGGGCCGCGATCCCCCGGGGTCAGAGCCCACGGGGCTAAAATCACGGCGTTTCACCCCAGAACACCCTACTGGGGCCGGGACCCAATGGGGACAGGGGGTGTCCCACGTCCCGGGGGTGTCCCACGCAGCCGCGCATCCCAGGGTTGGCACAGGAGAGGGGCACGTGGACCTCCCACTATGGGGCAGGCACGCTGCTGTGGGGCTGCAGATGTAGGGCAGGCACGCTGCTATGGGGCAGGCACCTTGCTGCCCCACTGGGAGCGCTGCTCGGTTGGCCCCACGGTCCAGAATCCCACGTGGGTGCTCGTCCACCCCATCCCCTCCACGCGGGAGGGGAAGGGGGGATTCCCTGCCACCCCCACTGCCCCTTCCCCACGTGGGGGTCCCCACAGGAAGGTACACAGGAGCCCTCAGCCGCTGGAAGTCCTTTAGTGTCAGCTCCTACCCAGCCCCACGCAGTCCTGGGGAGGATGGGAGGGTGATGGAGGTGGGAGGGGGGGAATGGATGCGCCTTCACCCGTAGCTATGGGGGCTGTTGGGGTTCACGGGGGATGAGTCCTGGCGGCCCGAGCGGCCCATCAGCAGCCACAGGCGGTGGCTGAGGTTCTGCACCTGGCACGTACCCAGCACGCAGCCCACCCGCAAACGACGCCCGAGGTGACGCCGACCCCGTCCACCCGTGGAGTGACGGGGTCCGTGCCGTGGGGTCGGCTCGGGGCCGTGCCATAGGGCTGGGGGACGACGGATGAGCTCTCTGAGTCGGGGGACCACGTTGGGACGCAGCCCTCGGGGGTCTCCGAGGGGCTGAGGTGGGTGATGATGGGGTACGTGCAGCTCGGCTGGGGGGGGTCTCCGATCTGGGGGGTCCCTGCAAGAGAACGGCACAGGGGGAAGTGGGACGGGGGCAGTGGGATGGGGTGGGCTGCAGACCACCGTACCCCACACCATACCCTCCCCCATCTCCCCCCCAAGCTGCTCTCCCCTAACCCCCCCCCTTCCAGCACTCTGTCCTGATCCTGCACTGGTTCACTGCCCTCGGGAATCCACAGAGGGTGTGTGTGTGTAGGGGGGGGATTGTACACTGGGAATGTGCACTGGGAACACTGGGCAGAGATCCATCCCTGGGACATGACAGCGCTGGCACCCACCCCTTCTGCCCACCTCCATCCCTCCCCCCCCTCCCCCAGTCCCACCTCCCAGCAGATGCGGGCACAGGGTGACCCCACACACACGTAGACACGTTCCCCCTTCACCCACCCGTAACCCCTGACCCACAGCGCATGCAGCCACGCACGCACACCATTACCCCACGCACACAACCACACGCGTGTCTGGGCATGTGCACCACCTGACACGCGTGTCCCCGCGTGCACAGCCGTCCCCACGCCCGCACGTGGTGGACACGGATGGGCTCCGCTCACTCCTGCCCTGTGCCGCGTTCCGTGCATTAACCCTATCCCTGTTCCCCATCCCCTAGCTCACGTTCCCCATATCCCCCATCCTCTGTCCCCCATTCCGCCCCATCCCCGGTCCCATTCCCCGACTCTGATTGTCATCCTTAACCCAATTCCTTATCCCCCATCTCCCATTCCACCCCGTCTCCCAGTCCCCATCCCTCCCTATCATTCCTATCATACCTATTTCATTCCCCATATCCACATCCCTATCCCATCCCACTCCATTCCCTGTTCCTATCCCCCGTTCCCCATCTCACCCCATCCCCATTTCCCAGACCCATCTTCATTCCATCCCCTATTCCCATTTTCATTCCCCATACCCCCAACCCTATCTCAATTCCCCATTCCACTCCATTCCCTGTTCCTATCTCATCTCCCATTCTCCATCCCACCCCAACCCCATTTCCCAGCCCCATTCCCTGGTCCCATCCCCTATCTCCCATCCCATTCCATCCCATCCCCATTCCCCAGCCCCATTCCCTATCTGCCATCCCATTCCACCCCATCCCCATTCCCCTATCCCCCATTCCCCATCAGATATGTCCTACTCTCCATTGCCCATTCTCCCCTATTTCCCAATCCCCATCCCTATCTACCCTCCCTCTCTCCACCTCCTTCCCCACCCCCTATTTCCCATCCCCCATATCCGATTCTCATCCCTATCTCCCATTCCCCATTTCACCCAACCCCCGTCCCCCATTCCCTGGTCCCATCCCCTCTCTCTACCCCCATTCCCCATCGAGTATCTCCCACTCCCCACCTCCCACTCCCCCCTATTTCCCATTCCCCAAAACCCCCATCCCTTCCCCCCATTCCCCATCCCACTCCCTATCACCCACTCCCCATATCTCCACCCCACCCCACTCGCTCAGCACTTCAGGACCTCCACAAACAGAACCCAGGTGAGCCCCCCCCACCCCCACTCCACACACCCCCGGGACCGACCCCACTGCGGAAAGCCCCACGGGGCCGCCTCACCTGTGCTTGGGAGCGCGGCCGTGGGGCAGGGCCCTGCCGTGGGGCAGCTGCAGTGCGCACAGCGCGAGGGTGATGCAACCCAGCACGGCTCTCATGATGAGACCGGGACGGCGGGGAGCAGCTCGGCACGGCTCGGATCTATACGGATGGACACGGCTCGGTTCAGAGCTCCTCCTCATGGGGGGTCCCAGCGCCGGAGCTGCCCTGGTGTCCCCCACCCCGGTGCCCCCCACCCTCCCCGGATCGCCCCTTCCTCTCGCTCCCCCTCGGTGCAGCCCGTACCTGCCCTCGGGGCGATGCGGGGCTGCCCGGTACCGGTGCCGCTCGCTCTGCACGCTACCGATCCCAAACCGGCCCAGGTTAAATATCGCCGGGCGGGAGGAGCAGCGGGAGGAGCCACGGGGAGCGGGGCGGCACGGCTCTAAGGGGTTTGGCACGGCTCGGCTCGGCTCGGTTCGGTTCGGTTCCTGCGTGGCTTGGCACGGTTCGGCCCGGCTCGACCGGAGCCTCTAACCCGGGGAGCTGTGCCGAGCCGTGCCAAGTCGAAGTGAGCCGTGCCGAGCCGTGCCACGTCACTGTAGGGAAGGGATGGGGGTCCCTTTGCTAGGGTCGTGGTGGGGGGCTCCCCGTGGCACCCAGTGTGCACCCCAGCTCAGCCCCAAGGACAGGGAGGTAGAGGTGCCTGCACGAGCCTGGATGGGTCAGCAAGGCTTTGGCTATTTTCGGCTAATTAAGGTCTGTCTAATTGCAAAGGGAGGGGGGGGGGGGGCAGCCCCATCTCTTTGAGAACTGAGGAGCAGAGAGGAGCCTTGTCCTGTATTTGGGGCCGGAACGTGGTTTGGGGGCGACGTGTATGGGGAGGAGAGGGTGGGATCTGTGCTGGGGATGGGGTGAGGATGAGGATTGGGGTGGGACGGATGGGATGGAGGTGAAGATAGAAGTGGGGATGGGACGGGGTTGGGGATGGAAGGAGGCAGGGCAGCAACGGAGCCAGGAATCCGAATCAGCCCCGTACCACCACACGCAGATCTCAGTGGGGTTACAAGCTGTGCCACAGCTTCGCTGCTGAGCCCCCCTCAAACCACAGCTGAGCCCCCCCCAACCACAGCTGAGCCCCACCATCCACATCTGAGCCCCCCATCACATCTGAGCCCCCTCCCATCACATCTGAGCCCCCCCATCACAGCTGAGCCCCCCCATCACAGCTGAGCCCCCCCCATCACATCTGAGCCCCCTCCCATCACTGCTGAGCCCCCCCAACCACAGCTGAGCCCCACCATCCACATCTGAGCCCCACCATCCACATCTGAGCCCCCCCCCCCATCACAGCTGAGCCCCCCCACCACAGCTGAGCCCCCCCCATCACATCTGAGCCCCCCATCACAGCTGAGCCCCCCCCAACCACAGCTGAGCCCCCCCACCACAGCTGAGCCCCCTCCAGACACATCTGAGCCCCCCCATCACAGCTGAGCCCTCCTCAATCACAGCCGAGCCCCCCTCAACCACAGCCGAGCCCCCTCCAGCCACATCTGAGCCCCCTCCATCACAGCTGAGCCCCCCCCACCACAGCTGAGCCCCCCCATCACATCTGAGCCCCCCTCCCATCACTGCTGAGCCCCCCCCATCACAGCTGAGCCCCCCCCCATCCACATCTGAGCCCCCCCCATCACATCTGAGCCCCCCATCACAGCTGAGCCCCTCCCATCACAGCTGAGCCCCCCCCATCCACAGCTGAGCCCCCCCATCACAGCTGAGCCCCCTCCAGACACATCTGAGCCCCCCCATCACAGCTGAGCCCCCCCCACCACAGCTGAGCCCCCCCATCACAGCTGAGCCCCCCTCAACCACAGCTGAGCCCCCTCCCCATCCCCCCCCCCCATCACATCTGAGCCCCCTCCCATCACTGCTGAGCCCCCCCCATCACAGCTGAGCCCCCCCATCCACATCTGAGCCCCCCCCATCACATCTGAGCCCCCTCCCATCACATCTGAGCCCCCCCATCACAGCTGAGCCCCCCCATCACAGCTGAGCCCCCTCCAGACACATCTGAGCCCCCCCATCACAGCTGAGCCCCCCCAACCACAGCTGAGCCCCCCCAACCACAGCTGAGCCCCCCTGAACATCCCTGAGCTTGGACACCATCTCCAGCCCTGCGGAGTCCTGGAGCACAACCTGGGGGTGCTAGCGGTGGGGGGTAGGGGGGGGGGCTCCATCCCATGGCCCCACAGGGGACCACCCCAAAAACCCCATTCCTTCCAGCGGGGACCGCTCGCTAATGAGCACGCCCCGCTCCCAAAGCCACGCCCCATTCAGTAAGCCACGCCCAATTCCTCAAGCCACGCCCCCTCCCCACAAACCCCGCCCACCACCATACAACCACGCCCCTTTCACACAAAAGCCACGCCCCCCCTCATTAAAACCCGCCCCCTTCCCCCTTTCCCCCCAATGGCGGTCCCGTGGCCACGCCCCTCCCCCGCGGCTTCCGCGCAGGCGCAGTGCGGCCGGGCCGGGCCGGGCGGTGCGCGGGGCCAAGATGGCGGCGTTGGGGGCGGTGCGCGGGCGGGCGGGCAGCGCGGCGGCGGCGGCGGCGGCGGACGGGCGGTGAGCGCGGCCCTCCCCGGCCCGGCCCGGCCCGCCGCCATGGCCCGCCTCGCCGACTACTTCGTGCTGGTGGGCTACGACGCGGAGAAGCGCGGTGAGCGGGTTGGAGGTGGGGGTTGGGGGGGGGGGGGTGCGCAGGCCGCGCCCCACAGACGTGGCGGGGAGGGCCGACGGGTTGGCTTGGGGCTGAGGGGCAGCGGGGCCTGCACAGTGTGGGGCGGGGGAGGGGCGGGTCCGGGTGCGGGGACTGGGCCGAGGGATGAGGGGAGGGGTTCTGGAGGCCCTGGGGGGCTGCAGCCTCTGGACTGCATTAGGGAGCGGGGCTGAGGCCTGGCGGCTCCTCACCCCCATCCCTGACCCCCATCCCTGACCCCCATCCCTGACCCCCATCCCTTCCACTTCCCCTGACCCTGACCCCCATCCCTCTGCCTGACCCCAGTCCCTGACCCTGACCCCTCCCCCTGTACTCCATCCCTGACCCTGACCCCCCATCCCTTCCACTTCCCCTGACCCTGACCCCCATCCTTCCCTCTGCCCCCCATCCCTTCCACTTCCCCTGACCCTGACCCCCATCCCTCCCTCTGCCCCTCATCCCTTCCACTTCCCCTGACCCTGACCCCCATCCCCTGACCCTGACCCCCATCCCTGACCCCCATCCCTTCCACTTCCCCTCCCCTCGACCCCCATCCGTGACCCTGACCCCCATCCCTCCCCCTGACCCCAATCCCTGACCCCCATCCCTCCCCCTGACCCCCATCCTGCCGTGCTCGGCTGTCCCTGGTGACGTTCAGAATTGCAGCGGTATCACCGTCGTCATCGTGATCCTGAAATAAGGGAATCCTCGCCTAGGGAGCATTGCTCCTCAAAACTGCACATTCACGGGGCAGGAGGAGGCTGTGGGGTTTGTTTTGGGCCCGCAGCGCTCGTGGGGGAAGGGTACAGCCCCCCAGGTCGGTGCCTGCAGCGAGGGGGAGCCTGACATCGCTGCCCTGGGGAGGGTACAGCTGCAGCACTGCGCCCAGTGTGGGGCTTCCCAGTTCCAGGCAGACTGGGAACTGCTGGGGAGAGCCCAGCACGGGGTGCAGGGATGGTGAGGGCCTGGAGCACCTCCTGATGGGGACAGGATGAGAGCTCCGGGGCTGTGCACCTGGAGGAGAGACAGCTGAAAGGAATCTGATCAACTCTTGTCGATATATAGAGGGTAGGGGTCTGGAGGAGGGGGCCGGGCTCTGTTTGGTGGTGCTCAAGGGGCAGCAGGCCCAGACTGGAGCCCAGGGAGCTCCATCTGACTGTGAGGAAGAACTGCGTGTTGTGAGGGTGACAGAGCCCTGGCAGAGCTGCCCAGAGAGGTGGGGGAAGTCTCCTCTGCAGAGTCCCAGACCTGCTCTGTGTGCAGCTGCTGGGGGGAGGTGCATGGGGGGATTGCACTGGAGGTCCCTTTTAGCCCTCATAGTTCTGTTACCTGAGTGCTGGTGTTTGTGGTGCTCGGTGCTGTCACGCTGTGAGATCCCACTGCTGGTTTCAGTCCTGCAGTCCCAGCAAGTAAGGAGCAGGAGCTCCGGCTGCACTGCGTGGTGCTGCCCCACAGCTCTACTGGACCCAGAACAGAGAGCATCAGTAAAGCTTTTGGGTCGCAGAGCAGAGCCCGTCCAGGAACCACAGCATCTTCTGAATGACGGTGCGGTGAATTTTGTTGTTGTCTTCTCAGTTCTCTCAGTGCTGGATCCGAGGAGTGCGGCCCTGGTGCCCTCAGGCTGTTCCCAGACTGCAGGTGGGATCCACGCTGAACTCTGACGGCTGCTCAGTTCCTGGTTCCTTTATGTGCTGCCTCGGAGCGCGTTGGATGTTAGGAAACGTTTCCTCTAGGAAAAAAACGGTCAGGTGCTGGAGCTGGCTGCTCAGGGAAGTGGGGGAATCCCAATTCCTGGAGATATTTCTGGACCTTGGAGATGTGGCACGTGGGGACACGGTGGGATGTGGTCAGGTTTGATGATGTTAGAGGTCTTTTCCAACCCGGATGATTCTGTCCTGCGTTGTGTTGGTCCTGCCCTGGAGTCATAGCTCGTGCAGACAGCAGTGGCTGTCAGTGACCCTATGGGACAGATCCTAAAGTGTCCCCTCCTGTCCTGTCCTTGCCCCATATTCTGGACACCCAGAAGGGAAAGAGAAGTGCCGTGATTCTCATAGCATCATTCAGGACACATCTACAGTGAAGGCATTAACGTTGGAGGGACGTTACAAAGGAGACCTCACAAGGAATGAGCTGTGTGTTCTTCTGGCTTCAAGGTTTGTGTTTAAAATAGGAAATCTCATCTGGAGGGGACGGAACTGCGCGGCGCTCGCTTGTGTTTGCTCTAGTTTGGATCTTGGCACAACACTCAGCCCCGACCTGGAGATCCTGAGCAGGTTTTGGCGGTGTAAAAGCCAATAAGAGGCTGCAGACCCAGAGGTGCAGGTGCTGTGCTATTAGCACAGAGCCATCAGGCTCTGGTCGGGTTTTAATTAGTGCCGTGGAGCCGCTAGCGCAACGGGGCTGGAGGTGCACAGGGTCTGCGCAGTGTTTGGTTGCATCCTGGGGACAGACTGACAGCTGACCGTGGCAGAGCCGAGGAGCTGCTGCTGCAGAGCCTCCCTGAGCATCCATCTGCTGCAGAGCACACACTGTGTGTGCTATCAGATGTGGGCTGGGGGTCAGCCCCCATCCTGCACCCCATCTCCTTTTAGATAACATTAGGAGGAAGGGCGTGCTGCTCCCCCTCCGCCTCTGACTAATTGCTGTACAGGTTGGGTTGGTCTCAGGGCCACACCTCCCTGCCCCGCACAGCACAACGCTCCTGGGAGGGAGCTGCCCTCCAGCCCTCCCCAGGCACAGCTGGGAATGGGTTCTGTGTGTTATAGGGTCAGGGAGAGTGCCAGGACCCCGACAGCTCGCAGAAACTGAAAGCACGCGGAGCTGCTGCGAGGCCGCAGAGGGGCAGGGAAGGAAATGGAGTGCGTGGGAGCCCGGCACATCTTCAGTGCCCCACGGGGGACTGTGGGGCTCTGTGTACCCAGCACCCTGTGGATATTTGTCCCGTGGTGGCTCACGGTGTTCTGACAGCGGTTGAGTTTCTCTCTGTCGGTTCCCTGCCGTGGCCAGGGGGCTTCTCTGTTCCCCACGGAGGGTCTGGAGAGGAGCAGTGTAGGCTGAGAACGTATCCAGCATTAGCCAAGAGCTCATCGTTGGGTTTCTGTCTGGAGCCACGGGGTGGTTCCTGGCATTAAAACGTTTGTGGGCGTGGGGTGTGGGAGATGCACGTCCCTGAGCAAACCATTGGGATCGCGCCGCTGCTTCCAGCTGCGTCCAGATCTGCAGCTGTGCTCCTCCTCCTTGTGCCCTCCTGTTTGCAGCTCTTCTCATCGCGTCGCTCCGTGCCTTGTTGTGGTCAGAGTGTCAGTAGTGAAGGCAAAGTTCTGCTCGTGAGGCCTGACAGTGGCGTGAAGGGGGGGGGAGGGGGATGGACATCCTCATTTAATGAGGCCCCGTGCTGGGTGGAGTTGGTAGAGAATGCACACTTGGTCTAATCTGTCCTCATAATTTCTTCGTGGTACTCTGAAGCAGCATTAAATCTTTCTTGCACCTCAGACGTGCAGCTCCGTCCCAAAAAAGTGCTCCCGGAGTTGGGTGCCCGTGCATGAAGAGATGGGGACGGGGTCGGGTGGGCTCGCACTGAGCTGAAGTTGGTATGGTGGCTGTGGGGCCGGGGGTTGATCCTGTCCCTGCCATGCTGTGGGGCTGCTGGGGGGGCTGTGGGGCCCAGTGGCAGTGGGACCTGGGAGTCGATCTTGTCCCTGCCACACTGTGGGGTGACTGTGGGGCTGCTGTGGTGGCACTGGAGTGGCTATGGGGCTGCTGGGGTGACTGTGGGGCTGCTGCTGTGGCACTGGGGTGGCTGTGGGGCTGCTGGTATGGCTGTGGGGCTGCTGCTGCAGCACTGGGATGGCTGTGGGGCTGCTGGGGTGGCACTGGAGTGGCTATGAGGCTGCTGGGGTGGCTGTGGGGCTGCAGCTGTGGCACTGGTGTGGCCGTGGGGCTGCTGGGGTGGCTGTGGGGCTGCAGCTGCAGCACTTGGATGGCTGTGGGGCAGCTGGGGTGGCTATAGGGTTGCAGCTGTGGCACTGGGATGGCTATGGGGCTGCTGGCTTGGCTGTAGGGCTGCTGCTGCAGCACTGGGATGGCTGTGGGGCTGCTGCTGCAGCACTGGGATGGCTGTGGGGCTGCTGGGGTGGCTGTGGGGCTGCTGCTGCGGCACTGGGATGACTATGGGGCTGCTGGAATGGCTGTGGGGCCCAGTGGCAGTGGGACCTGGGGGTTGATCCTTACCCTGCCACGCAGTAGGGTGGCTGTGGGGCTGCTAGGATGGCTCTTGGCCCAGTGGCAGTGGGACCAGGGGGGTCAATCTTGTCCCTGCCACACTGTGGGGTGGCTGTGGGGCTGCTGGGGTGGCACTGGGGTGGCTGTGGGGCTGCTGGGTTGGCACTGGGATGGCTATGGGGCTGCTGGGATGGCACTGGGATGGCTGTGGGGCTGCTGGAGTGGCTGTGGGGCCCAGTGGCAGTGGGACCTGGGGGTTGATCCTTACCCTGCCATGCTATGGGACTGCTGGGATGTCTGTGGGGCTGCTGGGGTGGCTGTGGGGCCCAGTGGCAGTGGGACCTGGGGGTTGATCCCTACCCTGCCACACAGTGGGGTGGCTGTGGGGCTGCTGGGATGGCTGTGGGGCCCAGTGGCAGTGGGACCTGGGGATCGATCTTGTCCCTGCCATGCTATGGGGCTGCTGGTATGCCTGTGGGGCTGCTACTGCAGCACTGGGATGGCTGTGGGGCTGCTGGGATGGCTGGGGGACCTGGGGGTTGATCCTTACCCTGCCACGCAGTAGGGTGGCTGTGGGGCTGCTAGGATGGCTCTTGGCCCAGTGGCAGTGGGACCAGGGGGGTCGATCTTGTCCCTGCCACACTGTGGGGTGGCTGTGGGGCTGCAGCTGTGGCACTGAGATGGCTGTGGGGCTGCTGGGTTGGCTGTGGGGCTGCAGCTGCAGCACTGGGATGGCTATGGGGCTGCTGGGGTGGCTGTGGGGCTGCAGCTGCGGCACTAGGATGGCTGTGGGGCTGCTGGGGGGGCTGTGGGGCCCAGTGGCAGTGGGACCTGGGAGTCGATCTTGTCCCTGCCACACTGTGGGGTGACTGTGGGGCTGCTGCTGTAGCACTGGTGTGGCTGTGGGGCTGCTGTGGTGGCACTGGGATGGCTATGGGGCTGCTGGGGTGACTGTGGGGCTGCTGCTGTGGCACTGGGATGGCTATGGGGCTGCTGGTATGGCTGTGGGGCTGCTGCTGCAGCACTGGGATGGCTGTGGGGCTGCTGCTGCAGCACTGGGACGGCTGTGGGGCTGCTGGGGTGGCACTGGAGTGGCTGTGAGGCTGCTGGGGTGGCTGTGGGGCTGCAGCTGTGGCACTGGTGTGGCCGTGGGGCTGCTGGGGTGGCTGTGGGACTGCAGCTGCAGCACTTGGATGGCTATGGGGCTGCTGTGGTGGCACTGGAGTGGCTATGGGGCTGCTGGGGTGGCTGCGGGGCTGCATCTGTGGCACTGGGATGGCTATGGGGCTGCTGGGGTGGCTGTGGGGCTGCAGCTGCAGCACTGGGGTGGCTGTGGGGCTGCTGCTGCAGCACTTGGATGGCTGTGGGGCTGCTGGGGTGGCTGTGGGGCCGCTGCTGTTGTATGACAGCCGCTCCGTGCTGGCAGTGGGATCTCTCTGCGTGCTGCCGCGCTCGGCCCGGCCAAGTGAGTCATCATTTGACTCAGACGCAGCGGCCGCTCCACGCGCGTGGAAGCCCCATCCATTGAACCACCTCCAGTGGCTGCTAACACCAAAGCTGCATTTACCACATCCACGTTCAGGGAGAGGACGGCTCCGTGTGCGTGCCGTGCCACCCGTCTGACTGCAGCTCCTCCGTCCCACCCGTTGTGATCGTTCCCTTCTGCTGTGGTCCGGGTGATGGGGCCGGTACCAGGACCCCAAAACCTGCTCCATTCTGTGGTTCTGTTCCCCCCCCCCCCTCCCAGGACCAGGCTGGAGCTGTGTGCTGCCTTCCACGTGTGTCACGGTTTCAGCAGAGTGGGTGAACGTGAGAAGGAAGCACCAATACGAACCATATGTTGGAACCGAATTCCTTCACTGTTAGTAATATCTCGTTCCGCAGCCAGTGAGAATGTTGGACCTTTATTTATTTTATTTGTTTTGAGTTTTTTCTCTCACTTTCAGCTTGGGGTTTGTTTTTTTTTTTTCCCTGCAGTTGAGGAGGGATCTGCGGATTCGGTTCCCAGCGAGCGGGCGATGCTGGCTGGGGAGAAGCAGCTGCGGTGCTGGAAGAGCAAACAAACACAAAGAAAGGAGGCTCAGCCCGCATCTGGGACGAGCCCTGCTGGTGTCGTGATGGGAAGGGGCTGCAGTTGCGAGGGGTCTGCAGCACGGGGCTGAGGGAGAGGGATGTGGGCAGCGTGGAGCTCAGGGAGAGCTCAGTGCTCTCTCCCACTCCTGAATGGAGGTTGTGGTGAGGTTGGGGTGGGCCTTGCTCCCAGGGAGCAGCGATGGGAGGAGAGAGGACGGCCTCACGTTGTGCTGGAGAGGGTCAGCTTGGAAACTGGGAGCAGTTTCTTCTCCAAAGAGCGGTCAGCGCTGGCACGGGCTGCCCGTGGTGGTGGGGATTGCCCATCCCTTGGGTTGTACAAAGATGTGGCACTCGGGGACACGTGGTCAGTGGGGACGGGCACGCTGAGGTCTGCATTGCTCATCTGGGAGCTGCAGCTCCCGAGGTGTGCTGGGCACTGCCACAGAGCAAAGGCCCTCTCTCCTTGTGTCGGTTCCAGTCCCCTTTTGTTTGTGGCGTGGCTCCTGAGCCACGTGTCAGCTTGCAGGGAACAGCCCGCTGCTGCTGCCTCGTATCTGAGATTGGGACAGCAATGCACGTTGCTTTTATTATTATTATTTTCCAGGATGGTTTTGGTCGAAACGATGCAGCCGGGGGGAGGGGGGGGAGAAAATGGAGCGTGTCGGTTTGTTAGAAGCATCTGTGCTGTGGGTAGCTGTAGGAAGTGGAGCAGAAAACAAGCCGGGCTGCCCGCCCCTCATCGCTGCGTCACCTTCCTGCTGATGGCCCAGATAAGCTCTCCTGCTGCTCGTGGTGCACAGAGGGTGCCCTGCCCCAACCTGGGCAGCTCTGAGCTCAGCACCCAGCTCGGGGCATCTGGGAAAGACCTCTGAGGTCATGATGTTATTCCAAGGAAGGGACTCATAAGGGTCACTGAGTCCCACCCCACACCATGTCCCCAAGTCCCATGTCTCCACGGTCTTTGAACATCTCCGTGGATGGGAACTGCCCCACTTCTTTGGGCAGCCTGTGCCTGATAGCTCTTTTAGGGAAGAAATGGTTCTTATTATCCAATCTTTTAAGGGTAGGAGAAGTTTTCTGGTGTCCTTAAGGTCCTGACCTTAAGGTTGGTTTAGATACCTGCAGCCAAACATCTAATGTTGAAGAACGGAGACGAGTGTCTGTTAATTGAAACCATGGGAAGTAAACTGCGTGCAGGACCTGGTCAGAGCTTTGGGGGCCCTGAGCTGGAAGCCAGGCTTGGCAGCACATTGCTTGGGGTCGGGACACGGTAGTAGGTCCTGCAGTGTGAGCTCATCTTGCCTCGTGCTACTGCAGGACAGTAGTGTGCCACTCCTCAGCTCAGTGTCTGTTGGGTGTGGGACAGTTGGAGCAGGACCTGAGGAGGACACAGTGATGGTTGGGGGCTGCAGCACCTCTGTGTAGGGAAAGGCTGAGGGAGGGGTGTGCAGCCTGGAGAAGGGATGGCTGCGGGGAGACCTTAGTGCCTAAAGGGGCTGATGCATGAGAGAATGGCTCTGTACG
Source organism: Callipepla californica brunnescens (assembly GCA_023055505.1). Classification (NCBI taxonomy): domain Eukaryota; kingdom Metazoa; phylum Chordata; class Aves; order Galliformes; family Odontophoridae; genus Callipepla; species Callipepla californica. Next base: position 3,436,556 of record JALIRH010000054.1, read on the forward strand.
TGGGCAGAGAGTGATGGGGCACAGGGGAGTGGTTTTCAATGGAAAGAGGGGAGCTTGAGGTCAGATGTTGGGGATAATCCTTCACCCAGGGCGGTGTGGCCCTGGCACTGCTGCTCACCCTGGAGGTGCCCAAGGCAATGGATGAGGCCCTGAGCTGGGTGGGCACACAGCTCGCAGCAGGAGTGAGGCTGAGGGGTCCCCTCCAACCCAACCATCTGTGCTTCCATGCATCTGTGAACCTCCCCAGGGCAAGCGGGAAACCTAGAAAGGCAGCATCTCACCAAGCTTGGCCGGTCCTCATCCTGCCCATGCACTGCAGGGATGGGCAGAGGGGGCACAGCTGCGGGCAGCGGGCTGACGCTCACCCACGGACACAGCATCTCTGTTCAGTGCAGAGCAGGAACACAATCGTTCGCTTCAGCTCCTCCTGGAGCTGGGGTATGGCGAGGGGTTGTGTCATCACATCGATTTAGAAGCGAGAGACGCACGTGGGGTGGGTGTGGGTTGGGGCACCACGTTTGGCAGGGCTGGACTCTGTCAGGCAGCCCGGCAGGGTTCGTGCACGGAGCCAGGTGATTAGGAAAGGAGAGATAAGCTGCTGGGTGAGCTCAGCGTGAACTTAGCAGACCTGTAAGGGAAGGAGGTCAGGCAGCAGCGTGGTGCGCTGGGGGTGGGCTGCTCTGGTGCCCGTTGGCAGCACGGTGACACGGTGGGTGCTTCGTACACCTTGCAGGTTGGCTCTGGGCTCAGTGTGATGGCTCCTGGTAGTGACGTCTGTCTGAGATGTCAGATGGGATGAGCAAAACTTGGCCACGTTCCTCGGGAGCTGCGGTGCTCTTGGATACTCTCGGAGCCCGGATTAGCGAGTGGCACGGGCATGATAACGGAGTCTGCCCCGGGCTCTGTGAGCACATCAGCCTTGATTTTTTTTTCCCCTAAAAGGCTCCAAGTGATCCTACAGGCTTCGTGCAGCTGCACGGCTACAGAGACCATCAAGGCCTGGAGCATCTTGACTTTGAACTCCTTGACTTTGCAGTGGCAGAGCCCTGGTGGTGCTGCCCAGAGAGGTGGGGGAGTTTCCTTCTCTGCAGAGACCCAAACCCTCCTGGATGCTCTGTGTGGAGCTGCAGCCCTTCCAGCCCCCACAGCTTGGGATCCTTTGACCTTTGGCAGTGCCCCGTGGGGATTTCTGCTTTGGGGAATCACTCTTCTACTTCTTCCCCTCTGATTTCAGGCTCACCAAGTTCCTCTGAGCCACGCTCTGTGTTTGTGCATTTTGTTCTCCTTCTCATTGTTGGTTTTCAGCCATTAGAAGGTTCCTTTGCTCGTTTCTCATGGTTATCTGTGTCCTTACAGTTTTAACTTGACCTTCATCTCTCACATCCCCAAGTGCTGGTGATTGAGGTCACCTGCATGGCCCTCAGCGCACAGAAGAAGGAAGCTGATGCGTTTCTCCTGCCCTGGGGTTTTGTTGGCCACTTACTTCCTAGATCTACCTTCCCAAATTGTTAAACCTCTGGGAAATCCCTCACCTTGAGGATGTCAGCACGAACGCGTTGGATGGTTTTTGGAACGCTGATGTGCGTACTTGAGGTTTGTCTGGTGCTGTAGGTTTGTGTCTCGTCAGAACGAGCTGTTCCAGGGAAGGGCTCAGGCTGTGGCCGTGTCTGCCTGTGGCAGAGCTCAGACTCAGGCAATTCCTTGGCATGGAAGGGTCCTTGCAGATCACGGAACCATAGAATGGTTGGGTTGGAATGTTCCTGGTTGGGACGGCACCGGGTGTCTCAATTGTTGGGGCTGTCAGTGGCTTTGACCCAGTGAGTGTTGCTCAGGGACAGTTCCCTTGTGCAGTTGTTTTCAGAAACAATCAGAAGACCCCAGACTAAGAAACGCAGCCCTCCCTCCCCCTGCTGTCACAGCTTTGCCCTGGTTTTGTCACCCCTCGGGAAGGAGATGTATCCTTGGCTTTATGGGGTAACGATGAGGTTGGGATAGTGGGAGTGAAGGGACCTGGAGACCTCCTTCAGAATGAGGATCGGTGTCAGAGAGTTCCCATGTATTGCTCTGTCCTTATGGATGGCTGATAGTGTTCTGTCCTTCTCTCTGTCCTCTTGGTTCCTGACCTCGTGCCCTTCCTTGGGATATTCTCCTCTGTCTCCACGCTGCATCCAGAGGAGGGCCACAAAAAGAGGCTGAGCTGCTGGTAAGGAGCTCTGTGGAGAAAGACCAGGGGGTCCTGGTGTCCAAGAAAACCAGTGGGACCCTGGGCTGTGTTGTGCAGAGCGTGGCCAGCAGGGTAGGCCAGCACACAGTTCTTCCTCACGGTCAGAAGGAGCTCCCTGGGCCCTGCTCTGTGCCAGCACAGTGAGCTCGTGGTGCTTGGAGCAGCAGGACCAGCACAGGTCAGGGCTGCGTGCACAGCTTTGGGATTTGCAGAGCTTCCAGATGGAGCGGCTGCTGGGAGTCTGTGTAAATCCTGGGATTTGCTGCTGTTTTCCTGGTGCTGTGCTCAGCGGCCCCTTACCAAGCACTCAGTCCCAGCGTGGCATGCAGAGGGCTCAGGAACCTCTCCAGGTCCAACCCAGGGTGTGCTCCAAAAGCTCTGTGCCTTTGGGCTTCCAGGAGGGCAGAGGGGTCGGTGTGGCAGCTGGAGGTGAGGACATCAGGGACCCCACATTGCCAGGGCTGTGCTCGTGGTTCTTCGTTTGCTCAGGAGCAGAGCAGGTTTCGTTCTGAGCATTTTGCACTGCCGTGGCTTCCTGTGGGTTGTACCCACGTCCTATGGCAGCTTCTCCCGCTCCAGCACAGAGCTTTCACAAGCAAGAGGGATGCTTCTGAACGAGGTCCGGTTAGCATCTCTCCTGTGAGGAGGCAGTAAGTGAGCGGAGCTGTCGTACTTCAGGAAATTCAAACAAGTTGAGGGTGATGGCACTGCGTTCTTCTGATGTGGGGAACTGCAGAGCCCGAGCTCGTGCACCGTCCGGGCTCCTCGCGGTGCTAACCCACATCACGTTCCTGGCATTGTTTGCTATTGTCACTCTTGAATAAAAAGAAAAAAAAAAAAAAGCACGTGGGTTGAAGGGGAGTGAACAGGAAGCTGAGGTTTTCTGCACAGCACGTCTGCTTTCGGCTCTCTTCCCTAATATAGAGGCAGCCCCTGTGTACCTGGGTGGGGTGGGAGGGGTGCTGGGACCACTGGGGGTGAACCCATGGTTCCTCCTGGCCCTGCCCTGCATCTGCCTGTGGGGAGGCTGTGAAGCTTGTAGAGTCACAGAACCCCGGAATGGTTGGGTTGGAAGGGACCTTATAGATTGCATAGTGATACAGTGGTTGGGTTGAAAGGGTCCTTGAATATCACAGAGTCATAGGATGGCTTGGGTTGGGTTGGAAGGGACCTTATAGATCACAAAGCCATAGAGTGGTTGGGTTGGAAGGGACCATATGGATCACAAAGCCATGGGATGGTTGGGTTGGATGGGACCATATGGATCACAGAGCCATAGAGTGTTTGGGTTGGAAGGGACCATGTGGATCACAGAGCTATAGAGTGGTTGGGTTGGAAGGGACCTTATAGATCACAAAGCCATAGAGTGGTTGGGTTGGAAGGGCACCCCGCTGCACTCTGCTCTCCTGCAGGTTGGGCTTTTCTTTGTTGCCTCTGGTGCTTATGGACGTGGATATATGGAAAGAGCTGTTGCTGTGCTCAAAAGCCTTCAGGTGCATCAGAGGAAGAGGCCAAAGCCTACTCAATTTATTCCTGGTCAGAGGAGGTATTTCTGTGCCGTGATGAGATGGGATGAAGGCAGCTCAGGGCAGGGTAGGTGTGTGTGGTCCAGGAGTTGCTCTCCCTTTGCCATACGGAGACTTTCCAGCCCCTTCCTCTGAGATCCAGGATGCAGTTTCATAGAGTCATAGAATGCATGGGTTCCAAGGGTCCTTGGAGATCCCAGAACCATGGAAGGGTTCGGGTTGGAAGGGTCCTTGAAGAGCATAGAACTATGGAATGGCTTGGCTTACCTTCCAGGTAAAGGATTCCCCTCCCCCAGTCTCCCTCTTTCATTTTAAAGCCATCCTCCCTTGTCCTGTCAGGGTCTTTCCAGGGATTACAGACCCAGAGGGGAGATCCCAACTCTGTAGGTGTGGGTAGGGATGAACAACACTTGTGCCTACCTGGTCCACGGGTCTGATGGTGATTTGGGGGGAAGAAGAGGAAGATTTAGTTTCCTGCTCACAAGAGTGATGTTGAACAGCATTTGCGTGCCTTCTCAGTCCCATAGTGCCTGTTGGGTGACCGATGTGCTTTGGCTGGCCTGCAGTTTCTCTCCTGGGGCTGGGTGACATCGCTGGCTGCTCGGCAGAGCTCCACGTGGGGCACAGTGATCCCCATCCCCGTACCTCAGTGTAGTGCCACCCGTCCTTCCTCTGAGCTCTGGTTATCTCAGGAGACAGCTCTGCCTCTGAAGGGCTTTCCGGATAATCCCTTTGGTGTGGGGGAGGAGGTTGGGCATGTAAGGGCGGAGGAGTCTGAGGGCCCAGCTGAGCCTTATTGCTGCTGTAGGGGTGGGGGTCAGGAGTGGGACATAGCAGAACTTGGTCTCTGAATGCTGCTCTGTTGTGTCTCTGCCTTAGGGCGCTGTACAGGAGTGAGGGATGGGGCTGGAGGGGATCTGAGCAGTGCTGGTGGGTATCTGAAGGACGTGGGTCAGGAGGAGGGGGCCGGTTGTGCCTCTGACAACAAATCCTGGCTTGTGAGGTGCTACCCATGTGCGAGCTGACTGGTGATGAAGGTCGGTTCTCTGCGGTGCTCTCAGTTCCTATGAGCAGCAGCAGCCCCTTCCTCCTGCAGCTGTGGCTGCACAGCTCCTTTGGGGATGTTTCTGCAGAGCTGCTCTGCTTCAGTTCCCTCTGTGCCCCTTCTGCTGCTCCTTCTGCTCGGCGGTGGTGGGTCCTCGCATGGCACTGGGCCTGAGAGTCTGCAGGGAGTCACAGAAGCACAGAATGGTTGGGTTGGATGGGACCCCCCCCCCAGCCTCACCCCTGCTTTGGGTGGGTGCCCACGTTGGAATTCCCATGTCTGTACTTCCACGCAGACTCCTTTCTGGAGCAGGGATGCAGATGTGGAGCCAGGAGCAGGGACGTGGGCTTTCTGTGTCTTGCTTCTGTACTTTTAATGCAATCTGATCAGTTCTGCATCCTTTGAAACACGCTCTGCAGGGGACCAGAAATAGGCTGAATTTGCATATGCAAATGAGATGAAGAGGGTGTCCAAGCAACCCCAAAGTTCTGCTCTGATGAGAGATGGGACCGAGGGGCTGTGGTTTGCAGGAGTGGCAGTGGTTGGTGCTGCGTGGCACCTGCGTGCCTCACTGCCAGCAGCCTTCAGAAATTGCTGGTGGAATTGGAATAAAGCAATTAAATCAGATTTGTTTTCGAATACAAATAACACCAAGAACAAACTAATGACACACCCCGTGCTCACGTTGTGCCCGGTGTTTGCACTGCCGTGTCGGAGCTGCCTGCTCCTTGTAGTGAGTTTTCCTTCCTGACAGCTGCTCCAGCACTGGGCTGTTCAGTACACTGAGCTGCACAAGTGGGGGGCAGCCAACCCACGACCAGGGTTGGAGCTTGATAGGCTCTAAAGTCCTTCCCACCCCATATCATTTTGGGATTCTGTGGCTCTGTGATCTGTAAGATACCTTCCAACCCAACCTAAGCCATCCCGTGGCTCTGTGATCTTTAAGGACCCTTCCAGCCTAACCACTCTATAGCTCTGTGATCTATAAGGACCCTTCCAACCCAAGCCATCCTATGACTCTATGATATTCAAGAACCCTTCCAACCCAGAGGTTGTATCACTTTGTGATCTATAAGGTCCCTTCTACCCCAGTCACTCTGTGGTCTCCATGGACCCTTCCAACCCAAGCTATCCTATGGCTCAACAGTCTTTAAGGACTCTTCCAACCCAACTTGAGCCATCCTATGGCTTTGTGATCTTTGAGGACCCCTCCATTGCAACCCAAGTCATCCTATGTCTCTGTTATCTTTAAGGACCCTTCCAACCCAAGCCATCCTTTGTCTGTAACCCTTCCGACCCAAGCTATCCTATGGCTCAGCTGTCTTTAAAGACCCTTCCAACCCAACTCGAGCCATCCTATGGCTTTGTGATCTTTGAGGACCCCTCCAACACAACCCAAGTCATCCTATGTCTCTGTTATCTTTAAGGACCCTTCCAACCCAAGCCATCCTTCGGCTGTAACCCTTCCAACCCAAGCTATCCTATGGCTCAACTGTCTTTAAAGACCCTTCCAGCCCAACTCGAACCATCCTATGTCTCTGTTATCTTTAAGGACCCTTCCAACCCAAGCCATCCTTCGGCTGTAACCCTTCCAACCCAAGCTATCCTATGGCTCAACTGTCTTTAAAGACCCTTCCAACCCAACTCGAACCATCCTATGGCTTTGTGATCTTTGAGGACCCTTCCAATGCAACACAGCCCATCCTATGCCTCTATTATCTCTAAGGACCCTTCCAACCCAAGCCATCCTTTGGCTGTAACCCTTCCTACCCAAGCTTTCCTATGGCTCAACTGTCTTTAAAGACCCTTCCAACCCAACTTGAGCCATCCTATGGCTTTGTGATCTTTGAGGACCCTTCCAATGCAACCCAACCCATCCTATGCCTCTATTATCTTTAAGGACCCATCCAACCCAACTGTTCTTTCTGTGATCCATAAGGTCCCTTCCAATTCAACCACTCTATAGCTCTGTGATCTATACCATCCCTTCCAACCCAACCATTCTGTGCCTCTGTGATTCCTGCCATGCTGGTGTCCATGCCTCGGGGCTTTGGTCCTCAGAGAAGCACCTGCTGTGTGAGCACATGCTGTCCATGGTGCCCAAAACAAGGAATGCTGTGCGTGTTTGCATTGTGATGCTATTCCTCTGCGTGATCCAGGTGCTGAGCCCTTGAGACCCTTGCAACTTGGGATATCCTTTGGGTTGCCCTTTGAGGAGCAGGCCTTGAACTCACTGATCCTTTTGGGTCACTTGCAGCTCCCTGTGGTTGCGTGGTGTGGGATGTGTACTTAATGGTCTTGGGGGTCTTTTCCAGCTGGGATGGTTTAGTGGTTCTGCGTCCTGTGGGCAGCAGGTGCCCCACACCCCGTGCTGCAGGCACGGTGTCTGGCAGGTCAGTGCTGTGTGCTGTCACCGGACTGGGGACCGCTGGCACTGTTTATAGGCTCTGGGTAAACACTGGTGGTGCAGCCCTGTAATTGTCGGGACAGGACCCATCGGAGCCAGCTCGTGGGTCCCTTGGGAAGCGACTGGAATTTGGCATCGGATAAAAATAGAGCAAGCCCCTCCCCAGAGGTTTTTCAGTGGCTTTCCCTGTGCTCTTTGCTCAGTGCCTCGATGCGATGGGCTGGGATTGCCACTTGCTCAGAGCGAGCTTCAGTCTCCGTGCTCCCTCTTTCAGATCAGAAAGTGGTGCAACCCTGGCACTGCTGCCCAGAGCTGTGGGCTCCCCGGGCTGTGGATTGGGCAGCTTGGGCTGGGGGGGGACGGCACCAAGCCCACAGTGTGGTGACATCTGGGGGGGCTTTGAGGTTCCCATTCTGTGCTTCTATGCTATGATTCCGTGACAAAGTGTCGCTTTGCTTGCAGGAAGTCTGAGTGCTGGGGCTGATGCTAACCTGCCAGATGCAGTGCCGTGAGAACGTGGCCCCGCAGACAGCATCCTAAACCCCTTTCTCAGGAAAGGAAACCTAAAGAAGCCACGTTAGGTTTCTCAGGAAAAACCTCTGTTAATTGCGGGAGCATCTGATAGCACTTCAGACCAGGGGTTTCATAAAGCACGCGCTGCTATAAATGTGGAAGTGCAGAATTAGGCTGCACGGACTCTTGTTATCACCCAGTACCAGTAAACATCTGTGTGCACAGGAACTGTGCGTGCGTGGTTGACGACCGTTTACACTCCCAGCCTGAAAAGGTTCTCTTTGCTCAGTCTGAATTGGATAGCAGATCGTACAGAGATTATGTTACAGCCAGGTAACCCTGGGCTTTACAGCTGTGTCCCCTCCCAACGTCAGCATGCTGCTGAACAGCCCCTCGCTGCCTGTTTTGACTCACACTGCTCCTGTATTACAGCTTAATGGTGATGGCTTCCTCCACCGAGGTGTGGCCCGATAGCACTGACCGTTGTGCAATGGACTGGGCAGAGAGGAACCTGATGGGGTTCACTGAGGGCAAGTGTGGAGTCCTGTACCTGGGGAGGAACGCATCGGTGCAGGTTGGGGCTGAGCCGATGAGAAGGAGCTCTGTGGAGGAAATCCTGGGGGTCCTGGTGGATAGTGGATGACCAGCAGTTGACCAGAAGCCAGCAGTGTGTCCTGGTGGCCCAGAAGGACAATGGGAGCCTGGGGTGCATTATACAGAGCGTGGCCAGCAGGGTATGGAGGTGCTCCTGCCCTCTGCTTTGCCCTGGGGAGGGCACAGCTGCAGCACTGCTCCCAGTGCGGGGCTCCCCAGTTCCAGGCAGACTGGGAACTGCTGGAGAGAGCCCAGCGGAGAGTGCTGGGATGGTGAGGACCTGGAGCACCTCCTGAGGGGGACAGGATGAGAGCCGTGGGGCTGGAGAGAGAAGGAGCTGGAGGAGAGAAGGTTGAGGGGGATCTGAGCAGTGCTGGTGGGGGGTCAGGAGGAGGGAGCTGGGCTCTCTTCAGTGGTGCCCAGCACCAGGACAAGGGGCAGCAGGGACAGACTGGAGCACAGGGAGTCCCGTTTGATCATGAGGAAGAGCTGTGTGCTGAGAGGGTGGCAGAGTGGGTGTTGCTGCCCTGTTTGTGCTGCAGGGCCTTTGATGGAGAGCACAGCTCTGTAGAGAGGTATCCCAAACGTTGTCTGCTCTGCACTGAGAATCCCTATTATGGTAAATATTTGCAGAAGATAACCTTCTCCCTCTCACAGTGCCTGCCCTCATCTCTCCATGGCCCTGGCTTCTGGAGAGCTGAGAGAAAGGAATCCTGCACGGCTCTGCCCATCAGCACTGCCTTCCTCGAGGACTCCTCTGCAGCTTCTGGGGGTCCCGCTGTCCTTTTGGGGGTGGTGGGTCCTGGCATTCCATGCAGACAGGCTGTGAGGACAGAGCTGTGCGTGGGTCGGGGCTGTTTGGGGAGGATTTCCCCTTCCCTCGGCTGTGGAGTGTTTCCAGCAATGGCCACGGGCAGCTGGGAAGCGCTTATCTCTGTGGCTGCCAGTAACCCCGTGGGCCCCGAGCAGCGCTTCCCCGGGACGAGCCCTTGGAAACAGACGGATGATTTATTTTTTAATTACTTCCTCTTCTGCTTTAAATGTTTCTAAAGGCAAATACGACTCTCCTCTTGGCGCGCGCTCAAGGAACAGCGAGGGCAAATCTTTGCGACAGAGCTGAGCTCGGCTTGTGTTGGCAGCAGGAGGTGATGGCATTGGTGGGCCGCCCTCTCCCATTCCTCAAAGGAGGTTGTGAGAGGGGGGAGGGACGGCCTCACGGTGCTTTGGAGGGGCTCAGGTTGGAGATTGGGAGCCATCTCTTGTCCAAAGAGCGATCAGCACTGACATGGGCTGCTCAGGGCAGTGGGGAGTCCCCGTCCCTGGTGGTGTTCAAGGACCATGGGGATGTGGCACTTGAGGACGTGGTCGGTGGGGATGGTTTGGGATTGGATTGGGGGTCTTAAGAGGTCCAAATGCACCGGGGTTCACATTGTGTGTGAATGCTGCAGGGGGGGGTTGCATTGGGGTGCTGCAGGGGCTTTCCCAGCAACGAGGAGCAAACTGGGAGCAGTTGGTCCACTGGTCCCATCCTGAACTGTTTATCCTTCTGATTGTTATCATCCTGTGTTTATGAAGAGTCCAAGTCCTCAGACATCACTATGGCAATCTTTAAACACTGAAACTCATTCATTTTTTCCGTGTGTTTTGTTTTGGAGGGGGAATACACCCAGGACAGGAGTTGTTATTTTGGTTCATTCTGCAATGTTTTGCCTTAAACACGATGAAAAATGGGATGAGAGCTGACAGTGGCTGTCCTGCTCTCATCCTTCAGGTTTGCAGCTGGGTCGTGTTCTTCGGTGCTGGGTCAGAGCCACCTTGAGTTTGGGGCTGTTTGCAGGAAAGGACTGAGCTTTGTGTTTTCCCAGGTTCCCAGCCCTGTGAAGCCACAGTGAAACGTGAAGCAAAGAAGAAAATGTGGGTTATTTGTACAGTCATAGAACGGGGTTGAGTTGGAAGGGAGCTTCATAGGATCATAGAATAGGATGAGTTGGAAGAGACCTCTGTAGAACCATAGAATGTGTTGAGTAGGAAGGGAGCTTCTTAGGATCATAGATTGGGTTGAGTTGGAAGGGAACTTCATAGGATCATAAAATGTGGTTGAGTTGGAAGGGAGCTTCATAGGATCATAAAATGGGTTCAGTTGGAAGGGACCTTTATAGGATCATAGATGGGTTGAGTTGGAAGGGACCGTCATAGGATTATAGAATGAGTTGAGTTGGAAGAGACCTTTGTAGAACCATAGAATGCATTGAGTTGGAAGGGAGCTTCTTAGGATCATAGCTTGGGTTGAGTTGGAAGGGAGCTTCATAGGATGATAGAATGGGTTGAGTTGGAAGGGACCATCATAGGATTATAGATGGGTTGAGTTGGAAGGGATCTTTATAGGATCATAGATGGGTTGAGTTGGAAGGGACTGTCATAGGATTATAGAATGGGTTGAGTTGGAAGGGACCTTTGTAGAACCATAGAATGCGTTAAGTTGGAAGGGAGATTCTTAGGATCATAAAATGGGTTGAGTTGGAAGGGACCTTTATAGTATCATAGATGTGTTGAGTTGGAAGGGAGCATCATAGGATCGTAAAATGGGTTCAGTTGGAAGGGACCTTTATAGGATCGTAGATGGGTTGAGTTGGAAGAGACCTTTGTAGAACCATAGAATGCATTGAGTTGGAAGGGAGCTTTTAGGATCATAGCTTGGGTTGAGTTGGAAGGGAGCTTCATAGGATCATAGAATATGTTGTGTTGGAAGAGACCTCTGTAGAACCATAGAATGATTTGGGCTGGAAGGGCCCTCTGAAGGCCACCTGGTCCCACTGCCTGCACTGAGCAGGGACCCCCACAGCTCCATCAGGTGCTCAGGGCCCCATCCCCTGAGCGTGGCTGTCTGCAGGGATGGGGCAGCACCACCTCTCTGGGCAACCCGTGCAGTGCCTCACAGCCCTCAGCCTGAAGGCTTTGCTCTCTGCATCCAGTCTCAATCCCCCCACTTTCCATCCCTGGGCCCCGATTTGTGGCCCCTCCTCTGGCCATGCTCCACCAGACAGACACGACAGCGGCTCAGGACAGCACAGGTCCAACTGCTGCCCGCAGCAAGTAGTTGGCTGGTGGAGCACCGTGCTTGGGGACGTGCCGGGGATGTGGGGCGCGGGCGGGCTTCCCCCCGAGGGGCAGGGCACAGCGGGCAGCTCCAGCACGGCACACAGCCCTTTTGTGCTCCCCCATAGAAAAGCCATTCTTCGCGTTTGTGTCATAAATATGTAAGGAGGGAACAGTGGTGCCATTGTCTGGGAGCAGACACTCGCCGTGTTGTCCCAGCACGGCCGTGCCCCGCGGCGCGGTGGCTTTGACAGGGCCGGGGTGCACGCTGCCCACGGAGGCCGTGGTTGTGATGGGGGGCACAGAGCTCACCCCAGGGACATCCGCTGTGCTGGGACATCCACTGCCAAGTGGGAGGGACGGCAGCTCCGCGATGCGTGTTGCAAAGCTCAGGGTGTGCAGGGTTGGATATCAGGGATGATTTCTTTGAATGCGTGGTCAGACTTTGGCACAGGATGAGGTGTCCCCAGCCCTGGCAGTGTTCAGGAACCGTGGGGATGTGGCATTTGGGGACACGGTTAGTGAGCATGGTTGGGTTGGACTGGTGGTCTGAGAGGTCTTCTCCAACCTGAACAAGATTCCATCTTGTTACTGTCCCTCAGCAGGCTCTGGCAGCGGGGTGAGCGGGCACTGAGGAAGGAGCAGGGCTTGGGGCAGGATTTGTAAGTCAGAAATTGGATCTTTGAGCTCGCTGTCCCACCTGAGCCCACCTCGGGCATGATGCTGAGCTATGCATTCCCGCTCTCTGCCCCATTCTCTCTCTGCAAATCCCCCTGAGCTATTCCCTGCTCTCCTGAAAGGAGGAGCAGACGTCCGTGGGTCACAGCAGCCTGTCTGCCTGGTGTGCTGACCCCAGTGAGCCACAGTGCCCACCCCTATCCCACCCCATCCTTCTTGTGGGAAACTTGTGAACACCATAACCTCCACACGAAGGTTGTGTGACTGGGACAGACCTCAGAGGTTCTTTGTGATGAAAGGCAGAAATGAGAAGGACGGGGCTGGGGGGAGGTTGTCTGTCTGCAGAACTGCTCCTTTGGGTTGAGGCATGACAGCAAAGCAGGGGAAATGAGAGCCAGCACTGGCTTGGCATGTGATGGCAGTAGGTAAAAGCAAAACAGCACCTGCAGGTGGGGGCCGTGCAGTGATGAAGGTGTTGTATGCCTTCAGGTCCTGGTGGGTGAGAGGCCAGATGTGAACCATGGGATTCCATAGTTCTGTGATCTTGAAGGACCTTTCCAACCCAACAATTCCACAGCTCTGTGATGGGAGCTGTGCTGATGTGCATGGGTTGAGCCTTGTGCTTTTTTAGCCCTGTGCTGCTTTCCTTCCAGGAGCTGGGGAGCTTCTGTCTCATGGTGGGCTCACACGTGTAGGTCAGCTCAGGGTTGTGCCATTCCCTGCGGCGCTGCCACATCCTTTGCTCTTTGCATCATTCCTGACTTCATCCCTGCAGCTCAGTGTTGTGGGCTTTTAATCCCAGCCACCTTGTGGACTCTGTTAACCAGCTGGCATTAAACACAGTCTGCTCTGAGGAGCACCCAGTGCCAGTGGGCAGCACCAGGCTGAGCTGTCCTGGCATTTGACTGCAGCCTCAGTTGATGCAATCACTCACAGTGCTTGCAGGGTGGCTGCCCAAGTGCGGCTTACACAGCCCCATGAGGATCTGAGGTCACTGGGAGCAGCACAGAGGGCTCACAGGTGATGCTGGGTGTGAGCAGTGAGCTCTGTGCATGAGCTCCAGGTCCCTTTCCGGGTTGTCCCAGGGCTTTGTGTCACGGGGGTTAATGATGTGCAGGAAACCACCCACGTAACCGTGCTCAGTGCTGTTGTGAAGTACTCTGTGGTGCTTTCAGACAGCTGAACTTATGTTAGCTCTGAAGTGTGGGGAGCTCCTTGAAGCCTGTAATCACCAATCGTAGAGGCATGGGTTGAAGGGGACCTTAAGATCACAGAACTACTGAGTGGTTGCGTTGGAAGGGTCCATAAAGATCACAGGAGCATAGAATGGTTGGGTTGAAAAGGTCCTTAAAGATCACAGAACCATAGAATGATTGGGTTGGGAGAGTCCTTAAAGATCATGGGAATGGTTGGGTTGAATAAGACTTTGAAGGTCATCGAACCGTAGGATATCTTGGGTTGGAAGAGTCCTGAAAGATGATAGAACCATGGGATGGTTGGGTTGGAAGGGTCCTCAAAGATCACACAGCCACAGGGTGGTTGGGTTGGAAGGGTCCTCAAAGATCACAGAGTCACAGAGTGGTTGGGCTGGAAGGGTCCTCAAAGATCACAGAACCACAGAATGGCAGCAGAACTGCAGCTCCTCTCCTGCTGCCCTCACCCTGCCCAGCTTCTCTGTCTCCTCTCTGTTGGTTTAAAGCCAATCCCCACATCCCATCGCTCTCCTCCTGTGTGTCAGCACCTTGGGGAGCCTCAGTGAGGTCTCCCCAAGTGCTTCCACTTCCCCAGGCATCCCTGTCCCCGCTGTCCCTGGTTGTCCCCACTGTCCCCAGCGTGCCAGCACTGCCTGCCTGGGGGTTAAGGTCACTGCTTGTGGTGCGTCAGCCGAATGTTTTAACGTTTTGCTTATTTAGAGTTTCCTGTACTGTGATAAGATCTCATCGACTTTCCCAATATAGCCTGCCATTAACCCCGGGCTGCCCCGGCCGTGGTGACCAGGTGTCACCATCCATCCCACCGAGGGGCAGGAAGGAAGGAGCAGAGCACACAGAGTGGGGGGGTGGGGATGTGCTGGTGGGGCAGCCCCATAAGAGCAGCAACGCGGTGGGAAGTGGGCACGGAGGTTTCTAAGTAATGAGGCTGAGCTGCTGGAAAGGAGCTCTGCAAAAAAAAAGCCCTGGTGGCCCAGAAGGACAGTGGGACCCTGGGTGCACTGCACAGAGCGTGGCCAGCAGGGCAGGGAGGTGCTCCTGCCCTCTGCTCTGCCCTGGGGTGACACATCTGAAACGCTGCTCCCAGTTCAGGGCTCCCCAGTTCCAGATTGGGAACTACTGGAGGGAGCCCAGCAGAGGGTGCAAGGATGGTGAGGGCCTGGAGCACCTCCTGATGGGGACAGGATGAGAGCTCCAGGGCTGTGCACCTGGAGGAGAGAAGGCTGGGGGGGAATCTGAGCAATGCTGATGGATATCTTAAGGGTGGGGGTCAGGAGGAGGGAGCTGGGCTCTGTTTGGTGGTGTCCAGCACCAGGACAAAGGACAGCAGGCCCAGTCTGGAGCCCAGGGAGCTCTGTCTGACCGTGAGGAAGAACATTATGTTGTGATGGGATGAGGGGGGATGGCCTCATGTTGTGCTGGGGAGGGTCAGGTTGGAGATTGGGAACAATTTCTTTTCCAAAATGCAGTCAGCAGCGGCACAGGTTGCCCAGGGTAGTGTGGGGGTCCCAGTCCTTGGGGGTGTTCAAGGGCTGGCACGTGGGGACGTGGTCAGTGGGGCACAGTGGGGATGAGCTGGGGTTGGACTCGGTGCTCTCTCTCTTTCCAAGCTGACTGATGCTGTGATTCTGTGTTCAACAGCGAGCAAACACAGAGCACCTGTCCCCTCCCCCCACCTGAGCACAGGGTTCGACTGACGTGATTCTCAGCGCCGTTTTCCTCCTAATTTGGCACTGACCTTTCCATTTTGGTCCTTTTGGACTAAAAGTGGCTTCCCTCCCGATGCTTCGTCCTGCTAAATTCAGCTGTGGCCGCCCGGTGGTGAGTGGGGCGGCGGGGTTGGGCCTGAGTGCCCAAAAATATCCCGCCTGTGGCACGCACCCCTCCACCAGGCTCCTCCTGCAGAGGTTGGGGATGTCCCTACCCCCAGGACAGGGCCTTGCAGCAGTGCACACTGTCCAGGAGGGGTTCTTGTTGCCATTATCTGGCTCCGTGCTGCAGCAGTGTTACCTTAAGTTCCGTAGCAGAGAGGTCGTGGCCAGCACTAAAGCACTTTGTCGACCCTACAGCCAAACCCCCATGAGCACAGTGTGGGTTTACGGGGGTTTCTGTGGGGTTTTGCTGCCCCAGGAGCCACCACCAGCACTGCTTTTGTCCTCAGCATCCCCATCTCTGTGCCTGGGGGCAGCTCACTTGGCTGAGGTTCGGCCCAGCCAGGGGAAACGGTGAGCAGTGCCCTTTGGCAGCAGTGCGGGTTTCAGGATGTGAAGCCATGGGGCAGCTGCAAGCCCCAGGGGAGCTCAAAAAAACACCGAGCAGCTCGGTTCCATTGTTCAGCGAAATGTCAAGGGCTAAGCTGGAGATAAGGAGCAGGAGGAAGGAAACTTTCACATTACGCTTGGCCAGAGCACTGCCACACTTCTGCTTTGCTGGATGGGACACCTGCTGAGAGCAAGCGTGCGAGCTGCGTGCTCACTCCATCGCTGTGCCAAGGCGAGGGCATGGGGACGGGGTCCGTCCTGCTGCACAGCTCCAGCCCCTAACGCCCTTCTTGTTCCTGCAGGGAGCGGGGATGGCCAGGGACAGATCCTGCAGCGCTTCCCTGAGAAGGACTGGGAGGACAACCCCTTTCCTCAAGGCATCGAGCTGGTGAGTCTGCCCCCATCGGGACCCCCAGCTTTGAGCAAGGGGGTGGGGAGCCCCTCGTGCCCACCACAGCCCCCTCTGCAGCTGCAGCTCCCCTATGGGGGCTTTCCCTGCTGCAGGCCTGGGTGTGCTTTGCTCACATCTGCGTGCTGGGTTGGGGTGGCATCCCTTCCCCACCCTCCAGCCGTGTTCTCCTTCTGCTGTACGGCCCTTTGAGGCTGTGCAGAAAGCGGCACACCCAGCTCGATTTGGCACTGCACGGGTTCTTTGCAAACCAGCTTTTAACTAATCAAGGATAAGAGGATTGTTCTTCGTTTCTAAGTTTGAACAGAAGTTCTTGGAAAATCTTTCCCTGCTGCATCTCTCCCCGCTCCGGAGGACAGCAGTGTGGGCTCCAACCTGGCGAGCCTCCGCACTCCTCTTCCCCTTTGCAGACCTTCCCTGTTTCTGGCTGAAGCACGGCACAGAATATGAAGACGAGTGGGGTTTCAGAGAGCCTTGTGCTGCCTTATGACCCTGATAATCCCGGGGCCCATCTGCTTTGTGGTTCCCCTCGCTCTGCTCCTCCTGCTTCCAGGGGGACCCATTCTTGCAGCCAACCCTGAGCTGCAGTGCTGGGGGGTGGTGCTGCCACCCCCATGCGGGCTGTCAGTATCTCCAGCAAGGAAACACCCCCACCTCTCTGGGCAGCTGTGCTCTGCCACCCTCACAGCACACAGTTCTTCCTCATGGTCAGATGGGACACCCTGGGCTGCAGTCTGTGCCTGCTGCCCGTTGTTCTGGAGCTGGGCACCACCAAACAGAGCCCATCCCCCTCCTCCTGACCCCCTGTGCCATGGGTCTGTGGCAGCCTGACTTCTGTCCTTGGCCACCTTCAACCTTTCATGGCATCCTTCAGAGCTGGATGCCACCTCTGTCGTCTCAGGTGCTGAATTACCTCCACACTGGTTGTGTGAGGCTGACAGGACACCCCATGCATGCCCTTCCGAGCTCCTGGAATCATTGAACTGTGGAATCATCCAGGTTGGAAAGGACCTGCAGGATGATCCAGTCCAACCGCTGATCCATCCCACCATGCCCATTGACCATCTGTCCCCAAGTGCCATATTCCTTGCAAACCCCCAGGGATGTGGACTCCCCACTGCCCTGGGCACCCCGTGCCAGTGCTGACCTCTCTTTTGGAGAAGAAATGCTTCCTAATGTCCAACCAGACCCTCCCCAGCACATCTTGAGGCCATCACCTCTCCTCCTGCTTAGCTGGAAACCACTAGGCACTGCTGGCATTTGCACGCTGCCAGCAAGCTCCTGCCAGGAGCAAGCAGCTCAGTGAGCAGAATACATCAGAGCTGGACATGTCTCCTGCTCCCTGTCCTCATCCGCTGCCTCATCCGGATGCTGTGTGGCTGCTGCACTGTGTCACACCCAGCGGTGAGCGTGACGCGCCGTCAGAGCAGCAGTGATGAACCCTTCTGTCTCACACTCACCACAATTCCAGCACAGTTCTGGACTTTGCTATTTACTTTGTCTGAGGCAAAAAATAGATATTATTTTTTCTGCTTCTCGCTTCCTTCTTGTCTGTAGGGCACTCAGGAACCGTTCCAAGGAAGAGGAAAGCTGTGCTTTTTTTTCCCAAGGGTCGAATGGTCCAGCCAAAAAATCCCTGGAATCTGAACAACGGCAGTGTTGTCCCGCTGGGAGCTGCTGGGTGGCTCCAAGGCATTCCTCAGTTGTCAGAGCTGCTTCTGGCTTTGGGAGCATCACTCCTGCCCAGCAGCTGAACACGGCCATCCCCAATCCAGGAGTGTGGTGCCAGGGTGTCAGTGAAGCTTTGGGCTGGGGCTGAGAACGTTTGCTGCTCCCAGAGCTGCACCCAGCAAGGTGTGCTGCAGCAGCGAGGGTTGTTGCTGATGCTGGAGGTTGTAGGGCTGTTGCAGAGTGCTTCCTCCTGCTCCAGTGTGTGTGTCAGTGCTGTCCCTCTGCTGCCTGTAGCCCTTGTCCTGCAGCAGGATCACACAGCTCTGCCTTGAACGGTGAGGGGCCTCTCCTGGTGGGCTGCTGCTCCCCACTGACCAACACTGGGCACATTCCTACCTCAGAAATGCCAGCATTGCAGCCTGGAAGCCATGGGATCATGGAATGGTTTGGGTTGGAAGGGACCTTCATAGGATCACAGAACGGTTTGAGTTAAAGGGACCTTTAGGAAATCATAGGATAATTTGGGTTGGAAGAGACCATAGGATCACAAAATGGTTTGGTTTGGAAAGGACCTTCATAGAATCATAGAATGGTTTGGGTTGGTAGGGGTCTTCATAGGAACACAGAACGTGTTGAGTTCAAAGGGTCCTTTGTAAGATCACAGGTTGAGTTGGAAGGGACCGGCATGGAATCACAGAATGGTTTGGGTTCTGTGGGACCTTCATGGCATCACAGAATGATTTGGGTTGGATGGGACCTTCATGAAGTCACTGAATGTGACTCTCAGTGGGTTCTGTGGGGCTGGTTCTGTGAATGCTGCTCTTATCTTGCACAGAGCTGTGCCCATCTTTCAGGAAGGGCACTGAATCATTGTTTATCCTTCCCGAAGGCATGGAGTCATGTCAGGGGAGGGCCAGGTTGGGGTTAGGGAAAGGTTCAGCACCGGGGAGCAGTGGGCATGGCCCCAAGATGACAGAGCTCAGGGAGCGTTTGGAAAGTGCTTTCAAACATGGGGTTTGGGTTTTGGTTGCCCCCTGTGGAGCGAGGAGTTGGACTCAGCAATTCCTGTGTGTCCCTTCCAACTTCTGTGATGATTTGGCAGAAGGATCTGGATCGGTGGGATCGATCTGTAGCGCTCGATGCCAGATGAGGGCTGTGACATTTGGGCCATAACAGCCCCACGCAGCGCTGCAGGCTTGGTGCAGAGGAGCTTGGGTGTGTGTCCTGGAGCGCATCCACGCACGCAGAGCGTGGTTATGGGGCACAGAGAGCAGCCAAGGGTTGCAGGACTGCAGTAGGTTGGAAGCTGCTTCACTCAGGGCTGGAGCTGGTGTTGGGGCCGTCCCGTCCCTGCTGCCCTGTTCTCAGCCTCCCTTGTGCTGAAGTCACCCCGCGCTCAGAAACCACTATGTTTTTCTGCTCTTTCCACGGAGCCCCGAGAATTATCAGGGAATTTTCCAGCGCTCTTCAGCCCAGTGCGGACGCTGAGAAGGGGAAGGGCAGGAAAATCCCTTGAGATTTGGAAACCACGTGCGGAGCTCTGGGGCTGGAACTACCCGGAGGCACTCGGGAAGTCCCCATGAAGCAGTGAAGCGCTGCGGGGGCCGCATTGGCAGCGCAAGGAGTGCCATCTCCTGGAGCAGCTTTGGGCTGCCTAAACTCCACTTCCTGGGGTTGATGTGGGGCTGTGCTTGGGATTGAAGAGAAGCAGCGTTGCTAGTAGCCCCAAAGCCCCCAACCCCACATTTCCTGCAGCCACGGGGTGATGCTCAGCCTCGGCCTCACTGCTGACCCCATCCCCTGCCCTGTCTCGCAGTTCTGCCAGCCCAGTGGTTGGCAGCTGTTCACCGAGAGGAACCCCCCCACCTTCTTCGTGGCCGTGCTGACTGACATCAACTCGGAGAGGCACTACTGCGCCTGCTTCACCTTCTGGGAGGCCGTGGAGAGCACACAGGTACAGCAGGCGTGGGGCTGGGGACTGCTCCACGTGTCCCCTGGGTGGAAGAACCCGGGATTTGGGATTGGGAAGGGTGTCTGTCCCTGAGCTGGGGGCTGATCTCTGTGTCTCCACAGCCTCAAAGCCACCCCAGGAACGGAGAGGAGGAGGAAGAGGAGTCGGCGTCTCCTGTCCAACCGGCGCAGCTCTTTGCTCCCAAGAGCCTGGTGCTGGTGTCACGGCTGGACCATGCTGAGGTGTTCAGGGTGAGTGCGTGGGGCAGAGGGAGGCAGAGAGCAGCCCCAGCACGGAGCTGGCACTGCTGGGAGCCCAGCACTGAGCCAACTCTGCGCCCAACACCGCAGAACGGCACCGCCACCCGATTCTGTGAATGCAGCACCCGTGAAGAACAGCCCGTTCCTTTGGGGACCTTTATCTCCACCTCTTTTGTTTTCTTCAAACTGGCTGTTGTTATGTGGTTGGGACAGGTGTGGGAGGGCACGGGCTGCTCACAGGTGGCACCAGCTGCCTTGCACCGCTGCTTGCAGTCTGAGGGATCCAAAGGAGGAGTCCGTCTGGCACGTACAGCGGGCTCGCTGCTAACCCCATGCAGAGGGGGATATCTCCATCCTTCTTGTTTCCCTCCCTCTGTGGCATACTGCTTCTGGGCAGCTGCCCCTGGGCTTGGAGCTCTTGCTGTCCTCCTGCCCCAGTGTGGGGTGCTCCATCAGGGTGTTCAGGCACCACTGGGGTTGAGGACGACTGTCAGGGAGCGGTGTCACCCCATTCTTTATCCTAGAGCTGTTACAAACAAGCAGAAGGCTTTGCAGAATGCCCCTGACTTCAGCCTAAAGCTGCAAACTTTGGGCTTTACAGAATGCCAAAGGGACATCCCATGGCGGGTGAGGGGGCTGCCCCCACCCCAGCTCAGGCACAGGACAGCTGGAGCATGGTGCTAAGGACCACCTCCAGGTGGGGGTTGGAGATCAGAGAATTGTAGAACCATTCAGGTTGGAAAAGTGCTTTGAGATCACCAAGTTCAACCTCAACCCACCTCCACCATGCGCACTGACCACGTTCCTAAGTGCCACATCTGCACATTCCTTGATCATCCCCAAGGATGGAGACTCCCTCACTGCCCTGGGCACCCTGTGCCAGTCCCTGACTGCTCTTTGGGGAAGAAATGTTCCCAATACCTGAACTGACCTCCAGGGATGGAGGCTGCTCGGCCTCTGGGCATCCTGTGCCAGTGCTCCAGCACTGTGTGTGTAGGGGGGATCACAGAATCACAGAATGGTTTGGGTTGGGAGGGCTCTCTGAAGACCACTGATCAGGGACTCCCCCAGCTCCATCAGGTGCTCAGGGCCCCTGAGCGTGGCTGTCTGCAGGGCTGTGTTTCATCCTTCCATCCCTCAGCTCATACTGATGGTGGGGGTTACTGGGAGGTGCCTGAGCACGAGTTGTCCGATAGATGGTTGCAAAGCAGCAAGTGAGAGCGGTGAGATCGACAACAGAGCATGTGAGCAGCAGGGAGCACAGGGCACTTGGGGTCAGTGGGCACGGTGGAGGTGGGTTGGGGTCAGACTGGGGGTCCTCAGAGCTTTTTTCTTACCTGAATGGTGGTGTGATTCTTTCGTGCTGCTGGGGGCTGGGAGGCAGCTGCTTCCTGCAGCGCTGCTCATCCATACTGTGCTTCCTTCTGCAGAACAGCCTGGGCTTGATCTACACCATCTACGTGGACGGGCTGAGCGTGTCCCTGGAAAATGTCATTGGGAACCTGCTGACGTGCACCATCCCCATCACCGGTGGAGCCCAGGTGGGTGCCCCCCAACCTCCCCACGCTGTTTTGTCCCCAGCCCTGTGGCATGGGGCAGGGCCCTGCTGCGTGGCTGCGTTCTGCTCCTGCCTTCCTGACCCATCTGCAGGCAGCAACTCGTTGCACAAGCTGCTGGGGGGGCTGCTGGAGGCTCTGCTGCCGGCAGGGCCTGGCTTATGCAGGCAGCACCTTGCCGAGTGCTGCAGAGCAGAACAATGCAGCTCCATCAGCTGGAACAGCTCAGCCCCTGGGGTGGCTGAGAGCACCTCACTGTGGGTCAGCAGCTTTGTCCCGGCCCCCCAGGAGCTGCATAGATCAGTTCATGCTGTGCAAACCCCTGCTGTGGTCTCCCTGTGTCAGAAAGCTGCTCTGCTCGGACCCATCTGAGCACACAGAGGCAGGCCCAGGCTGTGTGTGCCAGCTCCAGGGACACGGGCCAAGCAGAGCCCATGCTTGTTGGTCAGACAGCTTGCCTGGCCCCCCAGCTCCTGCCAGCTGATATCCCTGTAACAGAGAAATGTAACGGTGTGAAATAGTCCCGAGTAATCTGTGGCTTACACAGGTTTGTTATCGGTGTTTAAGTAAACCATCTCCTCCTCCGGCGAGTGATATTGCTAATTGATCTGAAACTGTGATAAACCTATCTCTAACCAGCTCCCTTTTGCAAACTTGAGATCTGAAACCGTTCCAAGAGACGTAATCAGAAGACAGTAGCTTAAAGAGGAGAAAAAGTAAATCCACTTCTTGCTTTTGTATAGCGATTCCAAGCATGTCCTAGCTGCCTCTTAGGATTTTGCCACTGCTCTGACGGAAACACAGAGTTATTGAGGTTGGAGAAGACCTCTAAGATCATCTCCTGATCGCCAGCCCATCCCCACCGTGCCCACTGACCGTGCCCCTTTGGAAAACAACACAGAAGTAGAATGCTGAGGCTGTAGCTGGCTTCACATCACTCCCCCCAGATCTCAGTGCTCTTTTAAAGCAAATCATGGCAGTTCTGTTTGAGTACAGTCTTGGATTGGAAGGACACTGGGGCACAGGTAAATGGATGAAACATTGGCCGTGTCTTCTGAGCACTTGGAACCAGTGGCGTGTGTTTCAGTGTTGGAATAGTCCTGAAACAGAGGAGCAGAACTGAGTGAGCTCCCATCCATTATGCTCTTTCACACCCCTCTGTCCAAACTTCCCGAGCTTTCTGACATTAAACATTTAAAGCAGCATGGCAGACAAGTTCCCACTTAGATATCAAACCTGGCTCTTGGAAAATAAGGGACGACGTGAGGTTGGTAGCTTCTGGTTCTGCTAAAGAAGGTGCTCCCACTCCAGGAGGGTGAGTGATGGAGATGGGAGAAGTGGGCAGCACCCAGGCAGACCCTCTTTTAGGAGATATTTGAAGGCAGCAGCGCAGCTTCCCAGAGCTGCTCTGCCTCGCTGACACTTGGAAAGCAGCTGCAGATGTGGCACGTGTCCCTGCACTCAGCTAAAGGCAGCACCCAATTTCCCAGCACCCGGGGGAACCTGAGCCCGTGGCCATGCCAAGCTGAGTGCAGGCATCCGACAGCACCCCAGCCCATCTGGCTCCTCCCTGCTGGAGCCCTCCTGCAGCAGGAGGAAGGCAGTGAGCTGTGCTTTGGGCACTGCCATTTGTCACCTCCCCGTTCTGGCAGGATCCCTCTGTGCCATGGGGGCACAGAGCACGCTGAGGACGGTGTGTCGGTGGCACTCCCCTCCCTGTGCTTTCCCTCTGCTCCTGCTGTGTCCGAACGCTCTTTCTCAGTGTGGTGGTGGCTGCTTTGCTTTGTCTGTGTGCACCTCTCCTCCTCCGAGAGCGCTGCTCCCCGCTTTGTGCCGTTGTCTCCCCTCATCCGGCTGCGTTTGTGCCTTTCTAACCGACTGTGCTATCTTTGTCTGTCTCTATCTCAGCCTGACGCGGACGACGAAGCAGTGGTACGCACACCTTTTCTTTCTGGGGTCTGTGTCCTCATTAGCCACCTCTCTTCCTCCTGTCAAAGGGTTGTGCAGGCAGCTCTGGTGCTGCTGCATCCACGGGGCTGGTTCCTGCCCCACGGTGTTGCCTCCCCATGGTTAGGAGACCCGGCTTGCTGCCCAGCTGCAGCTCAGGGTGCTGGCTCTGCCTGGCCAGAAGCCTTTTTTGGGAGCAGCCCCCTGGGCCCGAGGGGCTGAGCAAGGAGATGGGGCAATGTGGCCAAACCTACTTCAGAGCAGCACAGCCCTGGAAGAGCAGCGCTCGTTGAGCCAGTGCTGCCCTCGTGTCTCTGGAGAGAGGCCGGGGACCTGCAGGCATCCCAGTGCTGCAGTTTGGAACAAAAATGCCCTGGAGAAGAAGAGATGAGGCCGTGCCCACTGTGCCCTGACCCAGGGGCACGCAGCAGCTCTTGCTGCACAGGGCTGCTCCTCGGGCACCGTGGTCCTGGGTCCATCAGGGCTCACGGTGGCCCTTCTCTGAGTGCCACCCAGTCACCTCCCACCTTCTCTTGCAGCGGACGATCTCGCTGGGCGCAGGGGACAGGCAGGTGATCCAGACACCCATCAACGACTCGCTTCCCGTCAGCAGCTGCAGCGTGGCTCTGCTCTTCCGACAGCTCGGTGAGGACTTCTCCCCACGTCTCCTTCCCAGCGGGTCCGGTGCCAAAAGCAGCCCAGGGCTGTCAGCTCCGGGCTCAGATCCAACTGCACAGCATCGGAGAGAGCTCCCCTGGCTCTGCCCTCGTGTACGGGACGGGATGGGAGCAGCAGTGCACCAGCAGTGGTTGTAGAATCACTGAATCGCAACATGGCTTGGGTTGCAAGGGACCTCATATTGAGTCATGGAATGATTGGGTTGGAAGGGACCTGTCAGCTGTACCCCTGCCATGGGCTGGGTGTCCCCTACCCCACAGCTCAGGCTGCCCAGGGCCCCATCCATGGCCTCAAGCACCTCCAGGAATGGGGCAACCCAGGGCAGCACTGCCAGGACCACACCGCTGTTGGGTGAAGGAGTGGGCTGGGAGGGTCTGTGCTGGAGCATGGGAGGGGAACCCCCTTTCTGAATGCTGCTCTCTCCCTTCTCCCCAGGCATCACCAATGTGCTGTATCTCTTCTGCGCAGCTCTCACTGAGCACAAGATCCTGTTTCTCTCCAGTAGCTACCAGCGGCTCACCGACGCCTGCCGGGCTCTCCTTGCACTTATGTTTCCCCTCAAGTACAGGTGAGAGAAGAGCCTCAAACCCCAGACTGAGCTCTGGAACACTACCTGGGCTGTCTACCACCCCTTTCTTCATAGTTAGCTAGGCAGTAATTGTCTGCACTGTATGCTTTGCTGGTGCAGGGCAGTCACAACAGTGTGGGCACTGTGAACGGTGTGCATAGCTGCTCTCATTGCTCCTTCCCTGGAGCCCTTTCTGTGTGCCACTGCACATCTCACAGAATCATTGAGCCGTAGAGTGGTTGGCTGGGACATTATAGTCACCGAGTGATAGCATGGTTGGGTTGGAAGGATCCTGGAAGATCACAGAACCGTTGAGTGTTAGAATTGGTTGGATTGGAGGGGCGTATTGGTGACTGTGGGAGCACTGTGGGCACAGTGCTGGGCTGTGCTCCCCCAGGAGGGCAGGGGACAGAGGCTCGGTGCCTGGCAGGGCTCTGCTGGCTGCAGTGATGCTCTTCTCTGGTTGCAGTTTCACATACGTACCCATCCTGCCTGCACAACTCCTGGAAGTGCTGAGCACACCGACACCCTTCATTATTGGAGTCCACTCCATCTTCCAGTCGGAGACACAGGAGCTGGTGAGACCCCATGAGCCACATCTTGTTGGCAACAGGGGAAGCAGTGGGATCACATAACCCAGAGCTGTGGTGGCTGAAAAGAACCTCTGCAGCTCCCCCAGTGCAATCCCCCCCAGCAGTTCCCTGCAGCAGCTGCACACAGAGCATTCCAGCAGGTTTGGGACTCTGCAGAGAAGATTTCTTCCACTCTCTGGGCATCTCTGCCAAGATTCTGCCACCATCACGGCACACAGTTCTTCCTCACGGTCAGACAGAGCTCCCTGGGCTCCAGTCTGTCCCTGCCACCCCTTGTCCTGGTGCTGGGCACCACTAAACAGAGCCTGGCCCCCTCCACCCGACCCCTGCCCTTAAGATATCCATCAGCATTGCTCAGATTCTCCCTCAGCCTTCTCTCCCCCAGATGCACAGCCCCAGGGCTCTCATCCTGTCCCCATCAGGAGGTGCTCCAGGCCCCCACCATCCCTGCACCCTCTGCTGGGCTATCTACAGCAGTTCTCAGGTTGTCTGGAACTGGGGAGCCCTGAACTGGGAGCAGTGTTTCAGATGTGTCACCCCAGGGCAGAGCAGAGGGCAATAGCACCTCCCTTTCCTGCTGGCCATGCTCTGTGCAGTGCACCCCAGGCTCCCATTGTCCTTTTGGGCCACCAGGGCACGCTGCTGGCTCGTGGTCAGCCTGCTGGCCACCAGGACCCCCCAGGTCTTTCCCTCCAGCAGCTCAGCCTCCAGCCTTCCCTGATGTGAGCAGCCACATCCCAAGCCCTGCTTGAGGCAGCAGCCAGGTGCTTGGCTCATGCTCATGGTGCTGTGCTGGCTGCCAGCTTGGGCTGTGGTCCAGGAGGCCGCGTGGGGCTGGCTGAGGCCGCTCTGCCAGGGTCAGGTCTCTGTTCTACTCCACAGCAGCTGGGTTAACTGAGGATTTGATTTTGAAGCTGAG
Organism: Callipepla californica brunnescens; assembly: GCA_023055505.1. NCBI lineage: Eukaryota > Metazoa > Chordata > Aves > Galliformes > Odontophoridae > Callipepla > Callipepla californica. The sequence continues at coordinate 3,462,663 of JALIRH010000054.1, forward strand.
CTGGCAGCGTCAGTCCAGGAGGCTGTGTTGGCACTTCAGCCTGACAGACTTCAGCGTAGAAATGGGATGAAATCAAAACATGATGAGCCTGATCTAAACTGAAATAAGCTTTTGTGCAGCCTTCCGAGCAGAGCCAACAGTGCCGTTCTGGTGAAGGCATCTGTGCTGGGGCTGGTGTCAGTGTGTTCCCAGTGAGAGCTCACCCAGCTTGTGCTCTCCAGGCAGTGATGGGAACCCCTTACCATTCACATAAGTGAAAATAGCTGCTGAGGGCCGGAATGCTTGAGCTTGCAGTGGGCAGAGACAAACTGGTGTTCCCCCACGTTCCCCTCTCCTTGGCTGGGTTATTTCCCTCTTAGCTCCAGGAGGTGGCGGGCCATGTCTTGGCCTTGTCTCACAGCTGTCTCACCCCTTCCAGCTGGACGTGGTTATCGCAGACCTGGATGGGGGCACAGTGAACGTCCCCGAGTGTGTGCACATCTCCCTACTCCCTGAGCCTCTCCTACAGCAGACTCGTGAAGCCCTCTCCATGGTATGTGCCACAGCTGGGCTCTCCCAGCAGTTCCCTGCCTGGGTTGGACTGGGAAGCTCAGCACTGGGCGTAGTGCTCCAGCTGTGCCCTCCCCAGGGCAGAGCAGAAGGGAGGAGCACCTCCTTTCCCTGCTGTCCATGTTCTTTGCAATGCACCCCAGGGTCCCTATGGCCTTCTTGGCTACCAGGGCACACTGCTGACTCATGGTCAACGTCTGGTCAACCATTGGTCAACTGTTGGCTACCAGGACACTCAACTCCTCCACGGAGCTCCTTTTAAACACCTCTTAGTAGCATACTCCAGGGTCCCATTGTGGCCTTCTTGGCCACCAGGGCACAGTGCTGGCTCATGGTCAGCTTTTGGTCAACCACTGGTCAACAGTTGGTCAGGCGTTGTTCAGTCACGATGCCATTGGCCTTCCTGGCCACCAGGACACGGTGCTGGCTCATGGTCACCCTGTTGGGTCTCTGGTGCACAGCTGTGCTGTAGGGTTCATCTGCCAAAGGTTTCTGGGAATCAGGTGGCTGGATTCCAGCCCTGAGGCAGGAAGCAGCTGCAGCCCATTCCCAGGCTGCTGGCCCTACAGAGCGGGTGCCTGGACAGTGTGGCCAAACAGCAGCTGGGGAGAATCAGAATCATAGACTGGTTGGGTGGGAAGGGACCTGGAAGCCCCCCCAAGCTTTGGTGTGGGCTGGGTGGCCCCCACCAGCTCAGGCTGCCCAGAGCCCCATCCGTGGCCTGAGGCACCTCCAGGGGTGGGTCACCCACACTGCTCTCAGGGCTGGCTGTGTCAGGGCCTCAGTACGCTCTGCCTGGCCATGTTCAAGCCCCTGGCATGGCAGAAGTCTTTCCCATAGCTACTGATTTCTTCAGCGTGTCTCTGGGCCCCTCAGAACTCATCTGTGGGTGCTGCTGAGCTTCTGGGGAAGGCAGCTTTGAGTTTCCTATCTGTGAATGCTGGGCCTGAATGTGCTTTGTGCCCGTCTGCAGGTCTTGGACCCGGAGCTGGAGGTGGCAGATCTGGCGTTCCCCCCTTCTACGATTTCTGCTTCGTCCCTCAAGATGCAGGTGGGTGAAATGGGAGCACACAGGGCCTCGAGGAGCAGAGAGCCTGGGCACGAGGCTGCCAACTCTGCTCTGGGGGCTCCACAAGCGGCTGCAGGGCTACAAGAGCTCCTTCCTGCATGCAGTCTCAGGGATGCTGGGAAGGGGAGAGCACTGGGGATCTATCTCCCACCTCCTCTGTTCCCTGAAAGCTCCCTGTGTTTCCCACCCTGCTCAGACACACGATTGCGATCCCTTTTCCCCGTAAACCCTTTGCCCTCCTGACCACACTGTCCATCCCTTTGTGCAGGACAAGGAGATCCGGGCTGTCTTCCTCCGCTTGTTTGCACAGCTGCTGCAGGGCTATCGTTGGTGTCTGCACATCATTCGCATCCATCCTGAGCCGGTCATCCGCTTCCACAAGGTATGGCTGGGACGTCGTGGGCACAGCAGGGACACACTCCTGCAGTTTCTCTGCCCCAGGACCTCGTGGTCACGCTGCAGAACAGCTCCGTGTGGCCGTGGGGTGACTCTTTTTGAAGTGGGTCACACTGAGGTCGGGGAGAGTTAATGCATGGAAAAGGTCGCACAAATATAGCCGTGTCTGGAAGTAGAGTACTCTGCTTTCAGCAGGTGACTTCTGCACCGCTGCCAGGTCCACCTGCATCCCTTGTTTGTCCTTGAGTGTCCCAAGGTCCTGTGGGTCAGATGCCATTTCCCTGTTTATGCTGGAGCGCAGCTCAGCTGGGACTGTGTTCCTCCCAGGTTGAGCCCTGGCTTTTCCCCACGCCTAGGGGCAGGAAGCAAGACCCAGGGAGAGGAAGCAGCAGCACCTCAGGGCTGTTGGCAAAACCAAGGCAGGAGAGAGGAGCAAAACATGGGAAATGTTGGGGTTCTGTGGAGGACACCTAATGCAGCAGATGGCAGTGGGAGCAGAGGGACGTGAGCTCAGCGTGGCCGTGGCACCAGCACTGATGGCACCATGCTTCCTTCTTGCAGGCAGCCTTCCTTGGGCAGAGGGGGCTGACGGAGGATGACTTCCTCACCAAGGTGCTGGAGGGCATGGCCTTCGCTGGCTTCGTGACCGAGCGGGGTGCCCCGTACCGGTCCATCGATCTGTTTGATGAGGTGAGTGCTCCTCTGGGGCTGGGGACGAGGCTGGGGGCTGCTGGGGATGGAGCCAGGGAATCACAGGGTGCTGGATCCCCCCCCAGCAAGCAGCTGCTCCTCTCATCCCTCTCTTCTTCCAGCTTGTTGCTTATGAAGTGAAGCGCATGCGTGCAGAAGAGGGGAACAAGCAGAAGATATTGCGGCACATCAAGGAGCTGGCAGAGAAACTTTACAAAAATGTGAGTTGCTGGAGGGGAACCTGCTCAGGTGGGAGGGCTGGGAGAACCTGGCCGAGTGCTCACGTCCGTCTGTCCTTCCTCCATTCACGTTACTGTAATGTGGTGCTGGAAGCAGTCCCACAGTGCTCAGTGCACTGCTGCTAAACCCCAGGGTGTCTGCCATGCCTCAGCCTTTCCCGTGCTTCCTGAATGGAGCTGCTCCTGATTTTGGTGGTCTGGCCATCAGGCATTTCTTTCCCCTTGTTCTGGAGCAGCTGCTGCCTGTGCTGCCTTGCCCAGGGTGGGGGCCTGAGAGCTGAGCAGTGCCTGCCGTGCCCTTGGCCATCCCAGCCCTGAGCTCCTGAGGGCTCTTTTCTCTTTGCTGTGCTCTCAACGTGCAGTCCTTGGGGTTCCTGAGAGCAGAGGGTGACAGTACTGTGAGTGGACAGCCTGTCCTCAGCTCTGCAAGGTTCTGGGGGCTGCAGTGTGCTGCTGGGAGAGGAGAGGAGTAGAGGGAGGACGCGTAGCTTCCACGTGGCTGAAAAGAAACTGCCTTTGCTGTGCCAGGAGAACCCATACCCCGCCGTGACCATGCACAAGGTGCAGAAGCCCACGGAAGGCTGTCACCTGCGGCTGCACCAGAAACCCTTCCCCCGTTTGGATGAGGGAACGGTGCAGTGGATCATCGACCAGGCCACGGCCAAGCTGCAGACAGCCCCTCCAGCTGTGAAGGCGGAGAAGAAGTGCATGGTGCCCTCGGGTCCCCCCATCGGTACGTGTGCGTGGTGCCCTGAGGAGCCCAGCGTGTGCAGGAGGAGCTTTGCTGCAGCGTTCTCAGCATCAGGAGGTGCTCCAGGTCCTCACCATCCCTGCACCCTCCGCTGGGCTCTCTCCATCAGTTCCCAGTCTGCCTGGAACTGGGGAGCCCCACACTGAGAGCAGCGCTCCAGATGTACCCTCTTTAGAGCAGAACAGAGGGCTGGAGCACCTCCCTGCCCTGCTGGCCACGCTCTGTGCAGTGCACCCCATTGTCCTCCTGGGCCACCAGGACACACTGCTAGCTCATGCTCAACGTGTGGTTGACCATTGGTCAGCTCATTGGCCACCAGGACACCCAGGTCCTTCTCCTCAGAGCCCTTTTGCAGCAGCTCAGCCCCCAGCCTGTCCTGACGCTGCAGTTGTTCCTCCCCAGGTGCAGCACTCTGCACTTGCCCTTGTGCTTGTGGGTAGTGCCATCATCGCAGCAGCGCCGTCCCCATTTAACCTCTCCCCTTCTGGCTGCTCAGAGGTCCCTCAGCTCCATCAGCCAGCACGAGGGGGCAGCTCAAGTCCCTTCAGTGTCCTCCCACAGCGCTGCCCGTGGAGAGCATTGGGGGCACCCATTCCTCAACCCCTGCCCTGCCTGAACTGTATTGCTTCTCTCTCCAGCTGCCATCATGGAGCGTAACGGCAATGCCCTGGCCAACAGTGCCCGCCGCCTCGAGGTGGTTCGGAACTGCATCTCCTACGTCTTCGAGAACAAGATGTTAGAAGCTAAAAAGGTGAGGTGGGCTCCCAAGAAGCAGACAGCCACCAGCTGGCGGTGAGGCTTCTCTGCCTCTCCTCCGTGGCATGCCTCACCTGCAGCCAGATCTCTGCCATGCAGCTCTGGTCCTGTGCTCACGTGTTCTCCGAGCACTGTTGCTCCTTCTCAAGTCTCTGGGCTTGTGGCTGCTCACCCCACTGCAGCAGCATCGTCCGTGGGGTCTGTGCTGTGGAGGTGGCTGAGCCCAGAGCTCAGGGGCTGTGCTGCAGCTGCCCAGATGCCATGGGGCACGCTGCTTTGTGTCTGTTTGACAGCACAGTGTCAGCCAATGCAGCGTGCCCCTCCTGCACCTCTCCTTGGGGGCTGACCCTGACTTGAGGTGCTCATCATTCCCTGCAGTTATTCCCCGCTGTGCTGCGTGCCATGAAAGGCCGAGCTGCCCGGCACTGCCTGACCCAGGAGCTGAACCTGCACGTGCAGCAGAACCGTGCTGTGCTGGACCACCAGCAGTTCGACTTCATCGTCCGTATGATGAACTGCTGCTTGCAGGTAGGGAAGGAGAGCGTCACCCAGTGTGACAGACAGCGTGGGGTGAGGGTGGGAGCAGACCTGGACGTCCTGGGGTGGATCCTCCTGTAAGCTCTGCTCTTCTCCCCAGGACTGCACGGCCATGGACGAGCATGGGATTGCAGCCGCGCTGCTGCCGCTGGTCACTGCTTTCTGCCGAGTGAGTATCTGCAGTGCCCCGGTGCCTCGTGTGGCCCTTGCAGCCTCAGAACTCCTTGGAGGCTGTTGGGACTGGATTAGGGGTACATTGTCCCCTCGGTGCTTCTTGGAGCTTGGAATCCTTCCCAGTATCTTCCAGCCATGCATGAGCTTGGCCGAGCTGAAACAGAGCAGAACAGAACCGGGGATGTGCTCATGTATCAGTCAGGTCACCGAGCTGACCTTACCAAGTCCTGTCACAAAACTGTGCCCCTTAGTGCCACGTCTGCACATCCCTTAAATGTCTGCAGGGATGGGGACTCCACTGCAGCCCCGAGCAGCCCATTGCAATGCTTGATAAGATTCTGCTTCCAAAAAAGCATCTGTAGCATTAGGCCCAGGGTGGGTGCTGAGCAAACCTGAGAAGTGTTCCCAAGGACTGCTTGGAGGAGCTCTGGTGCTGGTGTCCCTCCTGCCAGTAGCAGGAGAGAGCAAGAGTGAGCTGGAGAGGAGAGGCCAGCACAACAGATATGACTCGTCTTTCTTCTTCTGCTTCCTTAGAAACTGAGCCCAGGCATCACGCAGTTTGCCTACAGCTGCGTGCAGGAGCACGTGGTGTGGACCAACATCCAATTCTGGGAAGCTATGTTCTACAGCGACGTGCAGAACCACATCCGAGCCTTGTACCTGGACAGCAATGAGGAGAACCACACGGACGAGGTGAGGGCAGTGGCAGCGGGGTTCCTGCAGAGCAGCTCTCCCCTTAGCTCCGTGGGATGGGTGCGATTTGGGAAGCAGCCCAAGGGACTGCGTCCTGGTGTTGGGAGAGCCCTGTGGGAGCAGGATGTGGAGGCTGGCAGCTCTCCTGTCCGTGCAGACCTCTGATATTCCTTCCAACTCCTTCAGGAGAGCACAGAAGAGCCCCAGGAAGCCAGATCTGCCCTCGAGATAGCATCAGAGCAGCTGAGGTTGTGGCCCACCATGAGCCGAGAGAAGCAGCAGGAGCTGATCCAGAAGGAGGAGAGCACAGTTTTCAGCCAAGCCATACACTACGCCAACCGCATGAGCTACCTGCTGCTGCCTCTTGACACCAGCAAGAACCGCCTGCTGCGCAGCTCCGGGCTGGGGGATGTGGAGAGTGTCAGCAACAGCTTTGTCACCAACAGGTCAGGAGGGCTGCAGGGGGAGCAGGATCTGGGGACTGGGGCTCCTTGGAGCATCCAGGTTATTTGGTCTCCACTCAAGATTGGGGAACGTTGCACTGCCCAAGGCAGGAGTGGAAGCTTCTTTGGGTTTGGGTTCATCTCAAGAACGTGATCTCTCTTGGGCTCTGGGTTTATGGCAGCGGAGAGGAGCACTCTGAGTTCACTGCTCTCTCCCACGTGGCAGCATTGCAGGCAGCGTGGCCGAGAGCTACGACACGGAGAGTGGATTTGAGGACGCTGAGAGCTCTGATGTGGCCAACTACGTGGTGCGGTTCATCAACCGCTTCGTGGACAAAGTCTGCACGGAGAGCGGCGTCACCAACGAGCACCTCAAGGGGCTGCACGTCATGATCCCCGGTAATGGGCCCCTCAGCCTGGGGGGGCTGTCCAAGAGGGGTTCTGAAAGAGGCAGTGGGGACGCCAAGAGGTGGAGCCCGGGTGATTTGTGGTCTCTGACTACGTGTTTGTCCACAGACATCGTGCAGATGCACATAGAGACACTGGATGCTGTGCACAGGGAGAGCAAGAGGCTTCCTCCCATCCAGAAGGTACTGACTTGATGTGTGGTGCTCTGGGGGAAGGTTCTGGTGCCGTTCTTCCAGTCTGCAGGGTTCTAAACTCCTCGCTTTACACCCCTGTAGCCAAAGCTGCTGCGCCCCAACCTGTTGGTGGGGGAGGAGTGCGTGATGGAGGGGCTGCGCGTGTACCTCATGCCCGACGGGCGGGAAGAGGCCGCCGGGGGCAGTATTGGTGGTCCACCCCTTCTCCCCGCGGAAGGAGCCATCTTCCTCACCACGTACCGCATCATCTTCAAAGGCACTCCCACAGACCCCCTGGGTAAGGATTGTGTGTGCACCGCATCCTCTGTCTTCACGGGCTGGTGGTGTCCAGGGAGGAGGTGGCCAAAGCTGTCCTGGAGCAGTGGCTGCAGCTCACCTTGCTGCAGGAGTCACCTCTGAGGGCCTTGGGAGTGAGATCACGGCACTGGCTTTGGGATCCCTTCCAACCCAACCATCCTATGGTTCAGTGATCTGTAAGGTCCCTTCCAACCCAACCATTCTATGACTGTCATCTACAAGGACCCATCCAACCCAACCTTTCTGTCATTCTGTGATCTTCAAAGATTCTCACAACCCAAATCAACTCAACCCAACCCAACCCAACCATTCTATGGCTCTGTCATCTACAAGGACCCATCCAACCCAACCATTCTGTCATTCTGTGATCTTCAAGGACTCTTCCAACCCAACCCAACCCAACCATTCTATGGCTCTGTCATCTACAAGGACCCATCCAACCCAACCATTCTGTCATTCTGTGATCTTCAAGGACTCTTCCAACCCAACCCAACCATTCTATGGCTCTGTCATCTACAAGGACCCATCCAACCCAACCATTCTGTCATTCTGTGATCTTCAAGGACTCTTCCAACCCAACCCAACCATTCTCTGGTTCTATAATGTCCCTTCCAACCCAAGCATCTCTGCCATTCAGTGGCTCTAATGATCAATCCAAGCCATTCTTTGATTCTGTGATTTTTAAGAACCCCACCCCCCTCCAGTCTAAGCAATTCTGATTCTCTGTAGATGATACATTCCTCGTGCCCATCACTGTAGATGATACATTCCTCATGCCCATCATAGGTAGCATCTCCAGGTCTCCATGGCCTGGCTGTAGTGCCTCTAACCTGATTCTGACCCTCTCATCCTATGGGATTGTCTGGTGGGGGTGGCTCAGAGTGTCAGTGGTATGTGGCTGACCTGTTCCCATTCTTGTACCCAGTGGGGGAGCAGGTGGTGATCCGATCCTTCCCCATCTCCTCGCTGACCAAAGAGAAGAAGATCAACATCCAGGCCCAGGTGGATCAGTTCATCCAGGAGGGCCTGCAGCTGCGCTCGTGCACATTCCAGGTGAGACCGTCTGGGGTGGTGGAACTGCTCTTGGGGAGCACATTGATGGTAGGACCCGGCAGGTACGCTTCCACCATCCTTTGGGACAGGTCGCTCCCTGCCCAGGCTGGAGTGGTTGCGGGTCATATTGTGGGCTGGGACCAAAGGCAGCCACAGAGGCAGGTTGCAAGGGCCCATTGCAAAAGAGGGCTGCAGAGCTGTTGCAGGACCAGCTGCAGTCCTCTTGTAGTAGGAGCAGCATCTTGCTGCTTAGCTGGGGGCTGCTGTACCCTGAGAACATCACAGCAGCAGCACGTGGGTGCTGAGTGCTCAGCAGGATCACAGTGTGCTCCTGGGGGACAGTGGGGCAGCCCTCCAGCCTGCCCTCTGCCTTTGTCCATCACTTCTGGCCAGGATCCGAGCTGCGTCCAGTGGGAAGAACTGGAGGAGGATGCTCTGTGTGCTCTCTCAAGCCTGCTCTCTGCTTGTCCCCACAGCTGCTGAAGATTGCCTTCGATGAGGAGGTGGCTTCGGACAGCGCCGAGGTCTTCAGGAAGCACCTGCACAAGCTGCGCTACCCCCAGCACGTGCACGGCACCTTCGCCTTCACTGTGGGCCAGTCTCCCAAGCAAGCCATGCAGCCCAAGGTCAAGGAGAAGAACCCCTCGCTCAGGTACGCGTGCAGCAGAGCGGGGAGAGTAGCTCATAGGATGTACTCAGCCCTCGCAGGTGCTGCTGGGGTTCTCCTCTCCCTCCTCTAGTAGAGAAGCAGGAGCGAGGGCTCCCAGAGCTTGCACGGGATCCCTGCTCACCTTCAGCTCTTCCCACAGAGGGGAACGTGCTGCACGTTGGGCAGCACTCAGGCTCGGGAAGCATGCTGTGCGCTTCAGCAGCGCTCCCTGCGCGGCTGCCTGGGCTGAATCAAAAGGAGGGAGAGAAATTCCAGCAGGCACAGTGTGGTCCCTGCTCTGCCAGAGGACAGGGAGTGCTGCAGGGCCGTGGAAGAGCTCTGTGTGTGGTGTTGCCGTGGGGCCAGATCTCGTTCTCGGTGGCCTGGGGAACTGAACTGCTGCTGTGGTGCTGAGCTCTGGGGGCTGCGGTGCTGGCGCTTGGTGTGCCCGCAGTCTGAGCTTCTCTCCGTGTGTTTGTGACTCAGCTCCCAGCAGGTGACCGATATGTTCCAGGGCCTGACAGTGGGGGTCATGTCCCTCGGGCACCTTGGCCATTCGACCACGTAAGATGCTTTCACCTCTGGGCGCGAACTTGCGAGATGGCATTGGCTCAATCTGCGGCCTTCACTGCAGCTGGGGTTTCTTCTCACCTGCTCTGCATGCTGCCTGGGCTGCGGGTCAGTCACGCCGGGAATGCCTTTCTTCAGGTTGCACGTGTGGTGTCGCAGCACCGCAGCCTCAGGAGCAGCCGTCCTCGTGCCCCAGGACGTGCTCAGGGAGCTGTGCTTCTTCCCACTAACCTCTTAAGAGACCACCAGAGCTGCAGGGCCCAGCTCCTGGCCTAGGCACAGCCCTAGATCTCACTATCAGCTCCATCACCACCCCACAGGTCTACTTCCAGCTGCGCCCCGCGCTGGCTGCAGGACTTGTTCCTCTGGTTACAAAGCACTCCTACTTGAAACCTGCCTCTGTATGTGGCCATTTGTTCTCAGGACAGCGTTACTCCTCAGTCCCAAAGCTTTTCTCCCCTTGATAAGTTTAGGGAGCAGCTGGATTCCTCATGATCTGCTTTGCAAAGCAAAGGAAGACACCTGCTAGTCTCACTTCAGCCCTGTTTCTATGAGGTGAATCACTGGAGATCTGAGCACCAGCTCAGCTGTTACCCTGGGCCGGAGGTGGCCATTCCTCAGTTGATTTTCTGCTTCTCCTTCACTTGTTCCTCTTGGAGCTCCCTGAGATGATGATGATGTGCCCGAGGTCCTGCACATGCACACAGATCATTCTTACCTTTCGGGGGATGTGTTCAGGAGCTCTGTTCCAACCATGCAGCCTAAGCACCTGCATGGTTTTGAAGATTTCCTTGCATGCCTTCTGTGTTCTGCCCCTGGCAGACAGAGGGGGTTCCCAGGGGCTGAGTCCACCTTGAAATGAAGAAATTCTTCATGTTGAGGGTAATGAGGCAGCAGACCAGGGCGCCCAGAGAAGTTGGGGATACTCCATTGCTGGAAGAGTATGGTTGGAAGGGGATACTTCATCTCTGGAAGCATTTGAGTTGGGTTGGATGGGGATACCCCGTTGTTGGAAGTTAGAGAATTTGGATGGAAGTGTTAGGAGTAGGGTTGAAAGGGAATACTTCATCACTGGAAGCATTTGAGTTGGGTTGGAAGGGGACACCCCATTGCTGGAAGTATTGGAGTTGGGTTGGATGGGCCTTCGGGCAACCTGGTCTAGAGGCACATGGGCTGGACTGGAGGATCTTTGAAGTCCCTTCCAACTCAAACGATGCTGTGGATCTCTGATACTCTGGGGCAGAGAGATAGGGGTGTTTGAGAGACCAGACATGGTTGCAGGCATCTGAGTCCAGGATGCTGCTGGGTCCATGGGAGACTGCTGTGGGCCCAGCCCAGCCTGGCTGCCACCATGCTCAGCTTTACCTGGGGTTCAGATCCCCATGGAATACACTCCCCTGGTGCCAGGACCTGCAGGTGACATCTCCCCTCCGGTGGCACTGACTGTGGCTGCAGGTGGTGGTCGGGGCTCTCCCGTCTCTGCTTCGCTCTGGGTGTCACCGCGGGTGTTTCTCTAACCCACCAGGACCTGTGTGCGGGTGTCAGTGGGAGTCAGCCGGCCTCAACCTCTTCTCCCATTCCAGGACGCTCTCCAAAAACCTGGTGAAAAATGCCAAGAAAACCATCGGCCGCCAATATGTGACACGCAAGAAATACACGCCGCCGGCCTGGGAGCAGCGCAGCAGCCAGCACTTCCCAGAGGACAACGAGGACGAGATCTCAGGTTGGGAGGGAGTGGGTGGGTGGGTGCTGGAGCACGGAGAGCTCTTGGAGGGAACGGGGGGCAGAACTGGGAGCATCCCTGTGCGAAGCATTGCTGTGGTGGGCAAAGGAGGGGTGACTGATGAGTTGTGCAAAGCCATTGAGGTAGTCCCACACCACTTGTTGGAACAGACAGCCTTTAAAGGTCCCATCCAACTCAAACCATTCTCTGATTCTGTGATCATCTGTGCCTGGGCTGACCTAGACCCCTCCTCCTGCCCCGTTATTTCCGTAGTGTCCGAGGAGATGGATAGGAGCACTTTGACCCCCACCACAACCATCAGACCCTCGGAGAAGATGACCATCAACCACCTGGTGGAGCGCGCCTGCTGCCGCGACTACCAGCGCCTAGGACTGGGCACGCTCAGTAGCAGCCTCACACGATCCAAGAATGAACCCTTCCGCATCTCCACGGTGAACCGCATGTATGCCATTTGTCGGAGGTAAGCCCGACCAGGAGCCAGGAGCACGTGCTGGTGGCCAAGAAGGCCAGTGGGGTCCTGGTTGATCAGCAGTTGACCAGGAGCTGACTTTGTGCCCTGGTGGCTGAGAATTCCTGTGGTGTCCTGGTTGACCAACAGTTGGCCAAAAGTTGACCAGGAGCCAACTGTATGCTCTGGTGGCTGAGAATTTCTGTGGTGTCCTGGTAGACCAACAGTTGACCAATGGGTGACCAACGGTTTACTGAAAGTTGACCAGGAGCCGACGGTGTGCCCTGGTGGCTGAGAAGGCCGGTGGTGTCTCAGTTGACCGACAGTTGGCCAAAAGTTGACTAGGAGCCAACTGTGTGCCCTGGTGGCCAAGAAGAGCAGTGATGTCCTGGTTGACCAACAGTTGACCAAAAGTTGACCAAATGTTGACCAGGAGCCGACTGTATGCTCTGGTGGCTGAGAAGGACAGCGATGTCCTGGTTCACCAATAGCTGACCGAAAGTTGACCAGGAGTTGACTGTGTGCCCTGGTGGCTGAGAATTTCTGTGGTTGACCAACAGTTGACCAACGGTTGACCAAAAGTTGACCAGGAGCCGACTGTGTGCCCCAGTGTCCAAGAAGGCCGGTGGTGTCTCGGTTGACCAGTGGTTGGCATAAAGTTGACAAGGAGCTGACTGTGTGCCCTGGTGGACAAGAAGAGCAGTGATGTCCTGGTTGACCAATAGTTGACCAAAAGTTGCCCAGGAGTCAGTTGTGTGACCTGGTGGCCAAGAAGGCCAACGGGACCTTGGGGTGCATTGCAAAGAGCTGCTTGGAAGGAGCTCTGTAGAGGACTTAGGTGTCCTGCTGGCTAACCAATGGTTGACCACATGTTGACCACGAGCCAGCAGTGTACCCTGGTGACTCAGAAGCCCAATGGGACTCTGGGCTGTGCTGCACAGAGCGTGGCCAGCAGGGCAGGGAGGTACTCGTGCCCTCTACTCTGCCCTGGGGAGGGCACAAGTGGGCTCAGCACCATGCCCTTCAGCTCAGCTCTCTCCCGCAGTTACCCCGGGCTGCTCATCGTGCCACAGAGCATCCAGGACAACACCATCCAGCGCATCTCCCGCTGTTACCGCCAGAACCGCTTCCCCGTGGTGTGCTGGCGCAACTCCCGCACCAAGGCCGTGCTGCTGCGCTCAGGGGGGCTGCACGGGAAGGGCGTCGTGGGCCTCTTCAAATCGCAGAACGCTCCCACTGCGGGTACCCATCCCCTCCCACCCCATCCCAGAGCTGTGCCCCATCCCTTCCCGCTGCCCTGGCAGTGAGGTGACGCTGCCTGCTCTCCTCCAGGCCCCTCGCAGACGGACTCCACCAGTTTGGAGCAGGAGAAGTACCTTCAGGCTGTCATTAACTCCATGCCCCATTACGCCGACGCTGGTGGGCGCAACACGCTCAGCGGCTTCACCTCGGCACACATGAGCAGTGCAGGTGAGCGGGGCCGGCTCAGGGGCTGGGGGAGAATCCTGCCCAGGGGTCCAGCACGTCCTGGAGCCGCCAGGTCCCACACCCATGGAAGCAGCTCCCTAAAGCAGGAGGTGGGGATGGGGTTTGGGGAAGCTGGCAGCCCTACACCTGGGAGCTCCAGGTTGAATCCTTGATCCAGTGGGGTGGGCTGGGATGGGGCAGACCCCGAAGCTGAGCTCTTGCACCCAAGCAGCAGCGCGGGGTCTGGCGCAGGATGCTGCGGTAAGTTTGTGTCCCATGCTGTCTGAGCGGCTCTGGCCATGCTCCATTGTCATCCATCGCCTGTACATGCCATCCCACCCCATCACTGCTGCACTGAGGCCAAAGGGATCGTGGCAGCACCCATCCAGGGGCTCTTTGCTGCAGGAAGGAAGGGAATAGCATTCACGGAGGGATGATGCTGGGCTTTGGAGGAACTCCGGGGGGTGCACTTGGTCCAAAGTGCCCTCACAGTGCTGGAGGCAGAGCTGCTGGGGCAGAGCTGCTGGTGCTGCGGGCTCTGGGTGCCGTTGTGCTGTGGCTCCTGCTTGGTGGCCCCTGGCGCAGCCCCGCACTGTCCCGCTTGCTTCTGGCTTCTTTCCGTGCCCCTTCCCCTCCGAACCGAGGGGGAGGCACAGCGGGGAGGGTCCCGCAGCAGCCAGGCTGGGAGCTGAACGTTCTGTTGGTGCTGCAGATTTCTCCGACAAGAGGCAGCCTAAGCTGGGATCGCTCATGAAGCAGGTGATGGGAGGGAAGGACGAAGGGCCCGGGACTATTAGCCGCGGAGGTGAGGATGTGCGGGCGAGCGCTGCCTCGCGGGCAGCAGCTGTAGAGTAGACACTCCCCACCCCGTGCTCCCCCAGAGCTGCGGGGTGTGGGTCAGCCGCAGGGCGGGCGGGAGGGACCGTCCGCAGCCCCATTTGCCATCTCCGTCCCGTTCCTCTGTGCCATCTCCATCCCACCACCCCATTTCCACTCGTACCCACCCAGCGAGGGAGCGCCGGTCCCGCTCCGCTCCGCCCTCGCTGAGCCCGCTTTCATCCTGTGCCCCCAGGGCTGGGTCACAGAGCCAGGGTCATCACCCTGTCCACCCCCAAGTGCGTGTCGCCGAAGGGCCGCGAGACGCCCCGAGGTAGGGTCCCGCCGGGCTCTAACCCCGCCGAAGGGCCGCTAACCCCCCCACTGACCCCCACCCCCCCACCACACACCACTAACACCCAGTAACACCGTAACCTCACCTCCTCACCACCGCGAGCGCGGTGCCGGCGGTAAGTACCGCGCCGTCCCACACCCAGCACGTCTGCTGCGGGCTCTGCGTGCTTCTGCCAGCGCTCGGGGTGGCGGTGGGCAGCGGGTGGCTGCAGTGCATGGCAGCATCCAGCAGACACAGGGGAGAAAGCAAACCTCGCATGCATCGCGGGTGCTGGCTTAGAACACTCAGCTGTTGCTTTCCACGGAGAGCTGCTCACCCGGCCGGGCAGCCCTGAGCCCATCGTGTGACAGCGGCTGTCCCGCAGGAAAATGGGGCAGCATCCGCGCCAGCGGGCGCATGAGCAGCTATGCCCTGAACGTGGAGATCGGCTCACGCCTGGCCGGGAAGGACCTGCTGGGTGCCCAGCACAACGGCGCGCCCGCCGAGGCCAGCTTCCTGCGGCAGCACCGCGCCTCGCTCTACATCATCGGGGACAAATCGCAGCTGAAGGTAGCTGTAGGGTGAACAGCCTGAACGAATAGCGCCCGCACGGTATAACGAAGATGGGCAGTGTGTTTTTGGATGGTATAAAGACGCCTGATAAATTAGGAAGGGCTCACCTGGAAGGGCTCGCCCATAAGAGGTCCTTCCCCAGTGGTAATCAGCCACTGGGGAATGGGAGAGGTGGAGCCAGACTCCACCCCTTCGGGTCACACGGGTGCATTGCCTTCACCTGTGCTCCCGTGGCTGACTCAGTGCTCGCCTCAGTGGTTCAGGCTGTGGTTCAACAGTAGCACAGGGCCGGGTGGAATGGCTGGGGGTGCTCGGGGCTGAGTGAGGGCCAGGTGGGTGCCCAACGTGGCCAAGAAGGGCAGCAAGGCTGGAGGGTCTGCAGCACAGTGCTGTGGGGAGCGGCTGAGGGAGTGGGATGGGGCAGCGTGGGGTGGAGGGGCTCAGTGCTCTCTTCCACTCCTGTAAGGAGGTTGTGGTGAAGAGGGGGTTGGCCTCTGCTCCCAGGGAGCAGCGATGGGATGAGCGGGAACGGCCTCACGGTGTGCTGGGGGGGGTCAGGTTGGAGATTGGGAACAGTTTCTTCTCCAAAGAGCAGTCAGCACTGGAACAGGCTGCCCAGGGCAATGGGGAGTCCCCACCCCTGGGGGTGTTTGAGGACTGTGGGGATGCAGCGCTTGGGGTCATGGTTGGAGGATGTGGTGGGGGTGGATTGGGGTTGGACGTGATGATCTTAGAGGTCTTCTCTGACTAACAATTCCATGATGCTCTGTGCCCTCAGGGGGTGAAGCCCGATCCACTGCAGCACTGGGAGGTGGTGCCCATCGAGGTGTTCGACGTACGGCAGGTGAAGGCCAGCTTCAAGAAGCTGATGAAGGCCTGCGTGCCCGGCTGCCCCTCCACCGACCCCAGCGTTGCCTACCTGCGCTCCCTGGAGGAGTCCGAGTGGCTCTCTCAGGTCAGTGGCTCCTGAGAGAGTGTGGAGATCCCGATCTGTGCCCAGGGTCAGGGGCTGCCGTTGGCTGCTGCAGGGCTGGGGGCTTTTGGACTCCCTTTCAACCTGACCATGTGTGGTTCTGTGATTTTTACACATCCTTCCAACCAACCATTCTATGGGTGTGTGGTCTTTAAGGTCCCTTCCAACTCAACCTTCCAATGATCTTTGACCTTTAAGGTCCCTTCCAACCCAACCTTCCAATGTTCTTTGACTTCTAAGGTCCCTTCCAACCCAACCATCCAATGGTCTCTAATGTATAAGGTCCTTTTCACCACAAGCCATCCTATGGTTCTGCGGCTCTGTGATCTTTAAGGACCTTTCCGACCCAACCATTCTGTGGTTCTGTGAAGTGAAGGCTGAGAGCAGGGTCTGGGTGTTCCCTGTGGCATTGCTTGGCCCACAGTGAGGGGACACAAAGAGAGCAGGGCCACCAAGAAGAACGAGGATGAAGTGGCCCAGAAAGTGTGTGCGCCAACAGCTGCTTCAGAACTCAGTTCAGCTTCGGAGCTGGGGGGAGCACGGTACCCACGGCTGTGTTCTGCACGGCCCTTGTGCTCCTTTGCCTCGCATCCAGCAGTGCCCTGCTCCTGAGGAGCTCCTGGTTCTCATCTTGGCAGATCCATAAGATCCTGCAGATCTCAGTGCTGGTGGTGGAGCTTCTGGACACGGGTTCCTCCGTGCTCGTCAGCCTGGAGGACGGCTGGGACATCACCACGCAGGTAGGAGCCCTGCAGCTGCTGGACACCACGGCTGTCCATTTTAAGCTGAAAGAGGGGAGGCTGAGGTCAGATTTTAGGGGGAATTCTTCACCACGAGGGCGGTGAGGCCCTGGCACTGATGCCCAGAGCTGTAGATGCCCCATCACTGGAAGTGCCTGAGGCCGTGGATGGGGCCCTGGGCAACCTGAGCTGGGGGATCACCAATTCATGGCAGGGGTGGGGCTGGAGGGGTCACTTCAAACCCAACCATAATGGGATTCTGTGGCTCTGTGTTCCATAAGATCCCCTCCAACCCAACCATAATGGGATTCTATGGCTCTGTGTTCCATAAGATCCCCTCCAACCCAGCCATAATGGGATTCTATGGCTCTGTGATCATAAGGTCCCTTCCAACCCAACCATAATGGGATTCTATGGCTCTGTGATCATAAGGTCCCTTCCAACCCAACCATAATGGGATTCTATGGCTCTGGGTTCCATAAGATCCCTTCCAACCCAACCATAATGGGATTCTGTGATCCATAAGGTCCCTTCCAACCCAACCATAATGGGATTCTATGGCTCTGTGATCCTTAAGGTCCCTTCCAACCCAACTGAATGGGATTCTATGGCTCTGTGGTCTGTAAGATCCCTTCCAAACTCAACATAATGGGGTTCTATGGCTCTGTGATCCGTAAGATCCCTTCCAACCCAACCACAATGGGATTCTATGGCTCTGTGATTCATAAGGTCCCTTCCAACCTAACCATAGTGGGATTCTATTGCTCTGAGGTCTGTAAGGACCCTTCCAACCCAACCATAATGAGATTCTAAGTCTCTGTGATCTGTAAGATCCCTTTCAACCCAACCATAATGGGATTCTGTGATCCATAAGGTCACTTCCAACCCAACCATGATGGGATTCTGTGGCTCTGTGATCCATAAGGTCACTTCCAACCCAACCATTCTGTGATTCTATGGCTCTGTGGTCTGTAAGGACCCTTCCAACCCACACCACTCTGGTTCTATGACCTGAAGCCCCCGTGTCCCTGCAGGTGGTCTCCTTGGTGCAGCTCCTGTCGGATCCGTACTACCGGACGCTGGAGGGCTTTCGCCTGCTGGTGGAGAAGGAGTGGTTGTCCTTCGGGCACCGTTTCAGCCACCGTGGGGCCCAGACGCTGGCTGGCCAGAGCAGTGGCTTTGCTCCCATCTTCCTGCAGTTCCTGGACTGCGTGCACCAGGTGAGCTCTGCTCTCAGCTGCCGGCTGTGCCCGATCTCCCCGCTGTCTGGGGTCTGAGCCGTGCTCCTCCTCGCAGATCCACCTGCAGTTCCCCATGGAGTTCGAGTTCAGCCTGTACTACCTGAAGTTTCTCAGCTACCACTACATCTCCAATCGGTTCCGGACCTTCCTGCTGGACTCCGACTACGAGCGCATCGAGCTGGGTGAGGGCAGCGTGCAAGTTGTGCAGGATGTCCTCCTGGAGCCCTGCCCCACGTAATGTCCCCCCCTCTGCTCTCCCTCCCCGATCCCCCCCAGGCCTCCTGTACGAGGAGAAGGGTGAGCGCAAGTGCCAGCAGGTCTACAAATCCATCTGGGATTACATCGAGCGGCTGAACAAGAAAGCTCCTGTCTTCTTCAACTACATGTATGCCCCCGAGGACGGGGAGGTGAGAGCTGTGCCCGGCCTGGCCGTGGGCTCGGGGTGCATCAGGGCACTGCCAGGAGCCTCAGGCAAGGGGGGGGACCTCTGGGCCCTGTGCTGACAGCAGCTCTGGCTGTTCTGCTGACAGCCCACAGCCCCAGTGGCTCTCAATCACCCCCAGTGGCTCCCCGTGGCTCCCAGTCACTCTCAATGGCTCCCAGTAGCTCTTGGTGGCTCTCAGTTGCTCCTAATGGCTCTCAGTGGCTCCATGATGGCTCTTGGTGGCTCTCAGTGGCTCCATGATAGCTCTTGATGGCTCTCAGTGGCTCTCAGTGGCTCCCAGTGCCCTCTCATAGCTCTCAGTGGCTGTCAGTGGCCCCCAGTGGCTGTCAGCGGTTCCCAGTGGCTCTCAATTGCTCCCAGTGGCTCCCAGTGGCTCCATGATGGCTCTTAGTGGCTCTCAGTGGCTCCATGATACCTCTTTGTGGCTCTCAGTGGCTCCCAGTGCCCTCTCATAGCTCTCAGTGGCTTCCAGTGCCCTCCCATAGCTCTCAGTGGCTTTCAATGGCTTCCAGTGCCCTCCCATAGCTCTCAGTGGCTGTCAGTGGCCCCCAGTGGCTGTCAGTGGTTCCCAGTGGCTCTCAATTGCTCCCAGTGGCTCTCAGTGGCTCTATGATGGCTCTTGGTGGCTCTCAGTGGCTCTCAGCAGCTCCCAGTGCCCTCTCAAAGCTCCCAGTGGCTCTCAGTGGCCCCCAGTGGCTCTCAATTGCTCCCAGTGACTCTCAGTGTCTTCCTGATGGCTCTTGTTGGCTTTCAGTTGCTCTCAGTGGCTCCCAGTGGTGCCCTGTAGCTGTCAGGGGCCCTCACTGACTTTCAGTAGCTCCCAGTGGCTCTCAATTGCTCTCAGTGTCTTCCAACGGCTCCCAGTGGCCCTCACTGACTCCCAGTGCCTCTCAGTAGCTTTAGCCGCTGGGGGAATCTCCACATTCAGGGATGAAATTCCAACACCGGGCCGAGAACTCCAGCGCTGGGAGGGAAAACCACGGCCATTAACGCTGGCTGTCCCCTAGGTGCTGCGGCCGTACAGCAACATCTCCAACCTGAAGGTGTGGGACTACTACACGGAGGAGACGCTCTCCGAGGGTCCCTCCTACGACTGGGAGCTGGTGCAGGGGCAGCCCGAGCATGTGGAGGAGGCGGACAGGCAGGACACCAGCGCGCCGCAGACCAAGCGCAAAATCATCTGGCCCTGCTACGATAACCGCAGCCGCATGGAGCCTGACGCCATCTCCAAGCTGCTGGAGGTGAGCTGGGACCCGATGGGCTGAGGGGAGAGGGCTCTGTGAGGGGAGCAGCCACCCCACGGCGACGGTGGGGGCTTGGGAGGAGGCTTTGGGGTCCTTTCCGACCCAAATCATTTTGGGATTCCGTGGCTCGTTGGTTGTAAGGACCCTTCCAACCCAGTATTCTATGGCTCTGTGATTTGTGAGGACCCTTCCAACTCAACGTTGTATGGCTCTGTGATCCATAAGGACCCTTCCAACCCCCCATTCTATGGCTCTGGCTGTAAGGACCCTTCCAAACCCCCCATTCTATGGCTCTGTGCTCTGTAAGGTCCCTTCCAACCCAACATTCTATGGCTCTGTTCTCTGCAAGGACCCTTCCAACCCAACATTCTATGGCTCTGTGATCTGTAAGGTCCCTTCCAACCCCACATTCTATGGCTCTGTGCTCTGTAAGTCCCTTCCAACCCAACATTCTATGGCTCTGTTCTCTGCAAGGACCCTTCCAACCCAACATTCTATGGCTCTGTGGCTGTAAGGACCCTTCCAACCCCCCCATTCTATGGCTCTGTGATCTGTAAGGATCCTTCTAACCCAATGTATATAGCTCTGTTCTCTATAAGGACTCTTCCAACCCAATGTTCTATAGTTCTCTTCTCTATAAGGTCCCTTCCAACCCAACATTCTATGGCTCTGTTCTCTGCAAGGACCCTTCCAACCCAACATTCTATGTCTCTGTGATCTGTAAGGATCCTTCCAACCCAATGTTCTATGGCTCTGTTCTCTATAAGGTCCCTTCCAACCCAACCCAAGCCATGCTATGATCTCTAAGGACCTTACCACCCCCATCATTCCACGGTCCCATAATTCAGTGGCTCTGTGACGTCCCCTGGGTGGAGTCGTGCCCCTCCAAAGATGGCTACAACCCGTCCTGATGCCTGACCTCTCCCCCTTGCAGGACCTGCACAACCTGGAGATGGAGCTGGGGCAGGTCCCGGAGCGCTGGAAGGACACGTGGGACAAGATCAAAGCCTCGCAGCGCACTGAGGCCAGGCAGGAGGGCAGCCGGGTAGGGCCACGCTGGGGCTGCCGGAGGGGCTGGGGTGAGGTGGGGGGAGGCGTGGGTGCACCCCACACCCCTCACCCTCTCATTTCTGTGTCCACAGACCCCCAGCTCCCTGCTGATGTCCTCCGGGCTCTCGCACCACCGCCGCTCGCTGGGGGTGTACCTGCAGGAGAGCGGCGTGGGCTCCACGCTCAACCTCAGCCTGGACAGCGACACCAGCAGCACGTCCACCCCGTCCAGCGGGAAGCAGGGAGGCCGCAGGAGCACCAGCACGCTGTACAGCCAGTTCCAGATGTCAGAGAGCGAGAACAGGCAGGCGTGGGGCACTGGGGGTGGGGGGGGTGTGGGGTGTGAGGGGGGGTAGTGGTGGTGCTGAGGCTCTGCTTGGCCCCGCAGGTCCTACGAGGGATCGTTGTACAAGAAGGGAGCCTTCATGAAGCCCTGGAAGCCACGCTGGTTTGTGCTGGATAAAACCAAGCACCAGGTACTGATGGAAGAGGGGGGGGGGGGGGGTGGCCCCGGGGTCCTCCATCCCCGGGTGCTGAGCGCTGGTGGTGGTGGGGGGACTCTCCCCAGCTGCGGTACTACGACAGCCGGATGGACACGGAGTGCAAAGGTGTCATTGACCTGGCCGAGGTGGAGTCCATCACACCCGGAACCCCCACCATGGGGGCCCCGAAAACGGTGGACGAGAAAGCGTTCTTCGACGTGAGTGTGCCCTGGGATGTGGGGTGGGGGTGTTGGGGGGGGCTCAGGAATCACCCCTCTCCCCGCTCACCTCTCCTCCTCCTCCTCCTCGGCAGCTGAAGACGACGAAACGCGTTTACAATTTCTGCGCCCAGGACGTGCAGTTGGCCCAGCAGTGGATCGACCGCATCCAGAGCTGTTTGTCGGACGCCTGAGGGCGGCTCAGGGAGCCCAGGTCCCCCACGCACGCACTCAGTGGTCACCCGTGGCCGCCACGAGCAGAGCTCGGCCCGGAGCAGTGGGCTGCGGCTGCAGAGGAGGAAGAGGAGGAGGAGGAAGAGATGGACCCTTCCCACCACGCGCTCCGGTGGCACAGCACGGCAGTGGTTGGGCTGCGTGGTGGTGGGCTTCTGGGTGGGGGGCACGGCCCCGCTCTGCCCGGCTGAGCCCTGTGCTTACCCCCATCCCCCCCCCCCCCATCCCCATCCCCATCCCCCACCCTGTTCGTCACCACGCCTGCATGAGCATCCACCGCAGCAGTGTAGGCCCTCTGTGCCCTCCTTCCCTCCCTCCTCCCCACCACCCGGGGGTTGTAAGGGGTTGGGGGGATCCGGCCGAGCTGCAGCGGTGCGGGGCGATGACGCAGAGAGGGAGAGAGCGGCACCGTGGGGGTCCCACCCCCGAGCTCCCCACCCCCCCCCACCCCACTCACACACACCCCCCCACCCCACGGGGGCTGTGCTCAGGTCGTGGCCCCGCAGCGCTGTGGGGAAAGGTGGGATGGGGAGGGGGGGGTCCCCGGCCTCCAGTTTTATGCCCCAGCGCTGCGGGTGCCCCCCACCCCCCCCACAGCATCAGTGCAGGGTGGGAGGGGGGGGGAACTCTCGGTACAAAAACCTGCAGCACCTCACCCCCCCCCCCCCCCCAAACACACACACACAGTGGTGGGGATGGATTTTGGGGGGGGGAGAGGGGGGGAGGTCAGCTCATCCCACCCCTCCCCCACCCCCCCCCCAGGGCCTCCCCAACCCCCCCAGGGTCACCCCACCCCCACAGCTCGGCCTCCTCCCCCCCCCCCCCCGTCTTGTTTTTAAGAGTACAATGTTTTATTTCAGTGCAGAGCTCTTTGTACAGTCTTAACCCCCCCCCCCCCTTCATCCCCAGGTCTCCCCCCACCCCCTCCCCCCAACTCGGGTCCCATCCTCCCCCCCCCCCGGCCCCCCAGCCCCCCTTTTTCCCTTTGTTTTCTCGTCCCACGATGGCCGTGGGGGGGCTGGGGGGGGTTTAAGGAGGGGGGGGGGGGTGGTAGCTGGTGGTGTCACACACGGAGGTTTTTTGTAACGTACCGGAGCAGTTGTAGATTATTGAAGTTTCTGTACATTGTGTCAAACTGAATACAGAGTCCTTGTATTGTATTTGTGCCTAGAGGAAAAAAAAAAAAAAAAAAAGGTTATTCTATAAAAGAGAGGGAAAAAAAAAAAAAAAAAAGACTAACGGAGTTTAATAAAAAAGGAAAAGAAAAAACGAAATCATCCTCGTAAATAAAAGGGGATAAAAAAAAAGGGGAACCCCATAGGGATCCGTGGTGGGGGGGGGGAGGGGGGTTTACAGCCTGAAAAACAGCGAGGACACACAGAGAGAGGTGCGTTGTTTTGTGGCATTCGTTTCTTTTTGGTTTAAAAAAAAAAAGAAGAAAGCGAACCGAAGTCACCGATACAATACGGAATAATCCCGACGGAGGAGAGGGGCTGGGGGTACAACCGGAATTCCATTGGGAAGAGAACCCCCCCCACCCCCATCTCAACCCCCCTCCTTCCTTCCATGGCAAGGAGGAAAGGCGGTCGGTGGTGTGACGTTGCCCCTCGTGTACTCACACACACACACACACGGATTGAAATAGGCTCCTCTATGTCCTCAGCCCCATTCCTCCCCCCCTCCCCTCCCCCACTGCCAGGGGGTGGGGGGGGGAGGGGAACTCTGCACCCCCCCCCCCCCACCTCAGGGCTCCCTGTGGGCAGTGATTCTTTATTGCTGTGCGGGGTTCACCTCCTTTGGGTTCGAGGAGAGGAGGAGGAAAGCGAAGAGCGGTTGGGGAGCTCCGCTGGGACACCGCGACCCAACACCACCACCACCATCACCACCGCGGTGCCAATGGGGCCCATATGGGGTCAGCAATGGGGCCCACATGGGGTCAGCAATGGGGCCCATATGGGGTCAACACCACCACCGCGGGCAGTCCCAGGTCCCCTCGGGGACAGGCGGTCCTTTGGGGTCACTCTCACACTCACACAGTGGGAACCCGAACCCGGATCGGGTACAGAAGGTGAAGACAACAGAAGAACAGAGCTGAGGTTTAGGAAGTCGGAGTTCGCTCTTTATATCCGGATCCGCGCGGATGGATGACTGGGGGCAGGGGGAGCTAAGAGCGTTTGGGCACTTCCCACCCCGCACGTGAACACGGCCGTGAGTGACCCCCAGCATTGCTGTCCCCATTCCTGCACCTCCATGCACAGCACTGAGCTCCCAGCACGGCTCCAGACCATCCTATTATGGCTCCAGCCCATCCCAGTACAGCTCCATCTCATCCCAGTATGGCTCTGATCCATCCCATCCCAGTAGCTCCATCCCATCCCAGTACGGCTCCATCCCATCCCAGTACAGCTCCATCTCCTCCCAGTATGGCCCCATCCCATCCCTGTATGGCTCCATCCCATCCCAGAACAGCTCTGATCCATCCCATCCCAGAACAGCTCCATCTCATCTCAGTATGGCCCCATCCCAGTATGGCCCCATCCCAGTACGGCTCCATCCCATCCCAGTATGACTCCATCCCATCCCAGTATGGCTCCATCCCATCCCAGTACAGCTCCATCTCATCCCAGTATGGCTCTGATCCATCCCATCCCAGTACGGCTCCATCCCATCCCAGTATGACTCCATCCCATCCCAGTATGGCTCCATCCCATCCCAGTACAGCTCCATCTCCTCCCAGTATGGCCCCATCCCATCCCAGTACAGCTTCATCCCATCCCAGCATGGCTCCATCCCACCCCAGTACAGCTCTGATCCATCCCAGCACAGCCCCATCCCAGTACAGGGTTCCATGCCATCCCAGTATAGCTCCATCCCACCGTGAGTGTAATTCCAGTACAGAGCTCCATCCCAGCACAGCTCCATCCCAGTTCAGAGCTCCATCCCATCCCAGTTCTGTCCCATCCCAGTACAGAGCTCCTCTCCATCCCAGTCCCTTCCCATTGTGGAGCTCCATCCCAGCACAGCTCCATCCCAGTTACAGAGCTCCTCTCTATCCCAGTCCCATCCCATTGTGGAGCTCCATCCCAGTACAGCCCCATCCCAGTTCAGTTCAGAGCTCCTCTCCATCCCAGTCCCTTCCCATTATGGAGCTCCATCCCAGTACAACCCCATCCCAGTACAGAACTCCTCTCCATCCCAGTCCCATCCCAGTTCAGAGCTCCATCCCAGTTCTGTCCCATCGTGGAGCTGCATCCCAGTTCAGAGCTCCTCTCCATCCCAGTCCCTTCCCATTGTGGAGCTCCATCCCAGTACAACCCCATCCCAGTTCAGAGCTCCTCTCCATCCCAGTCCCATCCCATCATGGAGCTCCACCCCAGCACAGCCCCATTCCAGTTCAGAGCTCCATCCCATCCCAGTTCTGTCCCATCCCAGTTCAGAGCTCCTCTCCATCCCAGTCCCATCCCATCATGGAGCTCCACCCCAGCACAGCCCCATTCCAGTTCAGAGCTCCATCCCATCCCAGTTCTGTCTCATCATGGAGCTCCATCCCAGTAGAGAGCTCCTCTCCATCCCAGTCCCATCCCATCGTGGAGCTCCATCCCAGCACAGCCGAGCTCTGCCAGCCCATCATCTCCACAGGGGGCACAGAGTGGGCAAACCTGGGGCATGGGACAGGGTGAGCGCCCCAAGAACACGGGGATGGGGTGAGCATCCCAAAATGGGTGATGGGGTGAACATCCTGGGGCCATGGGGGTGATGTGAGCACCCCAAGGACACGGGGATGGGGTGAGCATCCCAAAATGGGTGATGGGATGAACATCCTGGGGCCATGGGGGTGATGTGAGCACCCCAAGGACACGGGGATGGGGGGAGTGACTGCTGGGGAGGGAGGCAGAGAAGAGCACGACGAACCCCAATAGCTCCTGCTGGACTGGGGGCGGCTGTAAGGCACTGGGAACCACGAATTGTATACGTAAAAGGATCCTGTGAGGTTTTGTCACTCGCCTTGGGAACGAAAAAGGGCGAGGAATTCCCAGCGCTGTCTCCGTCAACGCACCTTAAGGCAAATGGAGCAACATCAGCACTGCCCGCGCAGTGTGGCAGCCCTGGGAGGACTGGCCCTACGCCACTGGGAGCCACTGGGAGCAACTGGGAGACACCACGAGCTATCGGGGTCCATTGGGAGCCACTGGGAACCACCGAGAGACACCAGGAGCCTCTGGAAGCCACTGAGAGCAATTGAGAGTCACTGGGAGCCATTGAGAGCTGCAGGGGACCACTGGAAGCCACTGGGAGCCAGGGAGGGTCACTGGGAGCAATTGAGAGCCACTGAGATCTATTGAGAACCACCAAGAGCCACTGAGAGCAATTGAGAGTCACCGAAAGCCACTGAGAGCTACAGGGTGCCACTGGGAGCCACTGGGAGCAATTGAGAGCCACTGGGAGCCACCAACAGCTGCTGGGAGCCACCAGGAGCCCCTGGAAGCTCCTGGTGGGCAATTGAGAGTCACTGAGAGCCAGTGAGGGCCACTGGGAGCCATCGAGAGCCACAGGGGAACATTGAGAGCTACTGAGAGCTACTGAGAATCACCAAGAGTCACCAGGAGCCTCTGGAAGCCACTGAGAGCAATTGAGAGCCACCAAGATCCATCAGGAGCCACCGAGAGCAACTGAGAGCCATTGGGAGCTACTAACAGCTGCTGGGGGCCACTGAGAGCGATTGAGAGCTACTGAGAACCACTGACAGCATCTGAAAGCTACTGAGAGTCACTGAGAGCCACCAAGAGGTGTGGTGGGCCACTGAAAGTAATTGAGAACCACTAGGAGCCTCTGGAAGCCACTGGGAGCAACTGAGAGTCATTGAGAGCCACTGTGAGCCGCCCAGAGCTACAGGGACCACTGGAAGCCACTGATGGAATTGAGAGCCACTTGGAGTGACTGAGAGCCACCAAGAGCCTCTAGGAACCATTGGAAGACACTGAGGGCAACTGAGAGCCACTGGGAGCGATTGAAAACCACCAAGAGCCACCAGGAGCTACTGGGAGCAACTGAGAACAACTGAGAACCACAAAGAGCCACTAGGAGCCACTGGGAGCCACTGGGAGCAATTGAGAGCCACTGGGAGCAATTGAGAGCCATCAAGATCCACTGACAGTTATGGGGCAGCAATGGGAGCCACTGAGAGCAACTGAAAGCCAAAAGAGCCATCAGGAACCACTGGGGGCCACTGGGAGCCACTGAGAGCAATTGGGAACTACTGAGAGCAATTGAGAGCCACCAAGAGCTACTGGGGGCCACTAGGAGCCACCAAGAGCCATCAGAAGCCACTGAGAGCAATTGAGAGTGACTAAGAGCCATTGGGAACCACTGAGAGCAATTGAGAGCCACCAAGAGCTACTGGGAGCCACTGGGTGCCACCAAGAGCCATCAGGAGCCACTGGAAACTACTGAGAGCAAATGAGAGCCACTGAGAGCCATTGGGAACCACTGAGAGCCACCAAGAGCCATCAGGAGCTACTGGGAGCAAATGAGAACCACTGAGAGCCATTGGGAACTACTGAGAGCAATTGAGAGCCACTGGGAACCACTGAGAGACACTGAGAGCCACCAAGAGCTACTGGGGGCTACTGAGGGTGATTGAAAGCCAACAAGAGCCACTGAGAGCCACCGAGAGCCATCAGGAGCCACTGAGAGCAACTGAGAGCCACCAAGAGCCACTATGGGCCACTGGGAGCCACCAAGAGCCATCAGGTGGCACTGAGAGCAATTGAGAGCCACCAAGAGCTACTGGGGGCCACTGAGAGTGATTGAAAGCCACCCAGAGCCACTGAGAGCAAATGAGAGCCACTGAGAGCCACCAAGAGCTACTGGGGGTCACTGGGAGCCACCAAGAGCCATCAGGAGCCACTGAGAGCCATTGGGAACCACTGAGAGCAACAGAGAGCCGCCAAGAGCTACTGGGGGCTACTGAGAGTGATTGAAAGCCAACAAGAGCCACTGAGAACAAATGAAAGCCACTGAGAGCCACCAAGAGCCATCAGGAGCCACTGAGAGCAACTGAGAGCCATCAAGAGCCACTATGGGCCACTGGGAACCATCAAGAGCCATCAGGTGGCACTGAGAGCAACTGAGAGCCACCAAGAGCTACTGGGGGCCACTGGGAGTGATTGAAAGCCACCAAGAGCCACTGAGAGCAAATGAGAGCCACTGAGAGCCACCAAGAGCTACTGGGGGCCACTGGGAACCACCAAGAGCCATCAGGAGCCACTGAGAACTCACTGAGAGCACTTGAGAGCCACCAAGATCTACTGGGGGCCACTGGGTGCCACCAAGAGCCATCAGGAGCCATTGGAAACTACTGAGAGCAAATGAGAGCCACTGAGAGCCATTGGGAACTACTGAGAGCAATTGAGAGTCACTGGGAACCACTGAGAGCCACCAAGAGCTACTGGGGGCTACTGAGAGTGATTGAAAGCCAACAAGAGCCACTGAGAGCAATTGAGAGCCACCAAGAGCCACTATGGGCCACTGGGAGCCACCAAGAGCCATCAGGTGGCACTGAGAGCAATCGAGAGCCACCAAGAGCTACTAGGGGCCACGGAGAGTGATTGAAAGCCACCAAGAGCCCCTGAGAGCAAATGAGAGCCACTGAGAGCAAATGAGAGCCACCAAGAGCTACTGGGGGCCACTGGGAGGCACTGGGCACGACTGGGAGCCACTAGGAGCCACCAAGGGCTCCAGGGGAGCGGTGTGGTTATCCCACCCCAAGTCTGGGTTCCAGGAGGACCAGGAGATGCTCGCACAGCAGCAGCCAGCAGTGTTCTGGGGGAGAAGTTGTGGTTCCTCAGGACCCACCACCACCAAATGAAATCCCTCTGAGAGAAGATTTTGCCCTTTATGAATGCCCCGCAGCTCCACGGAGAGAAAAAAAAAGGGTTCGTCCTCATGATCGGCGTCGGATGTATTTCTGCCCACAGCACATCTCATGATGTGCAGGTTGGGAAAGGTGATGGCTAACAGTCAGTAGGAAACAAGTGGGGCTTTGCACAACACTTAAAGGAGGGGTCGGACCGTAATGCCCTTCCAGTAGTGAGGTCAGTGGGGTCTGGGTGAGATACGCGACCACGTTGGGGTCCAACTCTTTCATTTTCTCTGCTTCCATCTGTCAGCTTTCTAGGAATGCTGCTCAGGTTGCTGGGGCCGTCCCATCGGATACCATCCCTCAGAGGTTGCCTTCTCAAACCCTGCCACCAACAAAATGACTTGAGCCACGTCGGAATGGATGAGGACTGAAATCTGGACTCGTTTTGTGCGCTTCTAGAGGTGCTCAGAGCCATCTGAGCATGACTGCAGAGCTGAGCTAAGGCACTGTCTGTAATCAGCCAACCACGCACGGCTGCCCTGGCCAGGAGAAATGAGCGAGGCGTGTTATCTTCCAGCCACAGAACTAAGAAGGGCTGCTCAGACCCAGGGCTGCTCAGACCCTTGGGTTACCAACAGCCATCGGGATGATGGGATCCTGGCTCCTACGGCTCAATAAAAGAAGCAGAAGTTCAGTATCTCAGTAGGAAAATGGCGACAGAAGATGGGTGAAGCCAACCACAACCACACGCCTTCAGCTTGCTCATGGACTGTCCCACCTGGGCTTTCATTCTGAGCTGGTTTACACGCTCCTGTTGGGCACAGCTTGAGAGGGACAGCCCTGTACACACCGCACAGATTCCTCACGTAGAAGAGGAAGGGCAGGGCTCAGTGTTTCCTGACCAAGCAGAGCAGGTGGGGAGGCTTTTCTGATGGGCACAGATGGGCTCAGCCAGTCCTCACGATGCCTGGTTTAGCTCCAACATCAGCTGAGGGGCTGCTGTCCACCTCTGGGTCTATCCTGCACTGCAGAGCCCTGAACCCAATGAGAGGAACGCTGTGGGTCGGTGCTGAGGAAGACAGCCCTCTGGGAGCAGCGAGCAATCACTCACTGGCACAAAGACACACCAACCTGGGACATCCAGGGCTGCTCTGCACCCAAACGCAGTCCCACGTTGGCACAGCAGAGCACGCAGGGACAACGGGGCAGAGCTGTGATACCAGAACCTCTGGCACTGCCTGGAAGTTACTGGGACTGAGCCCCACTGCAGGGATCAGTTGCGCCAACAGCGTCCCACAGGATCGATTTTGGGTGTTCAAAGGAACGCCCTAACTCGGTTTTCAGCAAATCTCTAGCATCGATCCTCTGGGAATTAAGACTTAATTAATTAACACGCTGCCAACGAGGGACCCCGAACCGGTCATCGCTTCTGAAAGTCCCGACGAGGAGTGGGACGGGTCTCTTAACGAGCAAGGGATCAGAGCGCAGAGTTCTCCTTCCAGCACAAAGCATCTTGACATTCTCTCTCTTCAGTTAAGGAGGAGGGGAGGGGGAGAGCTCCAGGACAACAGCACTGTGCCACCGAGGGACCGCGGCTGGGAGGAGTCACCGCCATCAGCAGCACACAACCCGAGCTCTCACCTATCACCACCTCCAGCTCCGGTGCTCTAAGAGAGCAAAAATGGAAAGGAGTGACCCGTGGGTACGTGACAGCCTCGTGGATGTGGGTACGTCACCGTCAGACCCCGATCCATCACGGTGCTCATCTCCGCCACCCCCCCCCAACCCTCCCACCCACCCACCGCCTCTCCACACGGTTCCAGAAACCTCACACGCACGACATACAGATCACAGTTCAAAATCAAAGGTTTCGTTTCTTCTGGGAGCCTGAAATCCGGCTCGGATGCCTTTGTAACAACACATCAGTGAGGTACTTGTCATACTCTCAGGGTCAAAGTCTCTCGTTACGCACGAGAAACACGCGTCGGGAAAGAAGCTAATGTGGCTACCTACGCGTGGAGCTTCATGCTTTTTTTTTTTTTTATTCCAAAGTGAATCATTTTCCAGCTTAGATTCTCGGGCTACTGAAAAGAAGCGGCGTCAGGCGCTGACGGGTGGGTTTCAGCACACAGCTTACACACGAGGCAGGCCTGGCTGGGCCGGGGGACGGCGGCGGTGACCGAGGCAAACCAGCACGGATGTGAGGCCGGAGCTGGGCTGGTCCTTAAGAGGAGAGGGTCTTCGTGCCTGCGTGGCAGGTGCTGTGCTCCAGGGGTGAGCACCTGGCTTTAAGTGACCTTGCTCCCAGGCAGGGTGAGGTGCAGTCCGGTGCTCCGCTGTTTTTTGCACGTTTTCCCCCTCATCCCATAGCTCGCCTGCCCCGGGGGTAAGCAACAGCAGGAGTCCCGTGCCGGGGCCATTCCATCCTCCCATGTTGTCACTAGGTACAAAGTGCAAAAGTGTTGCTGTTCCTGCATCCATTAAAAACTCTTTAAAAAAAAAACAAAAAAAAAAAGGAAAAAAAAAAAACAACAAACAACAACAACGAAAAAAAGGATTTTTCATAACAATAATTTGAAAATACATCAAGTCTCCAAAAAAAGCCAGCCGACACCTGATAACCTGTTTGTGCCACGTCTGCTCTCTCGGTCCTGCACGGCGCTTGGTTCTCCTCTTGGCCAGCGGACTCAGAGCTGCTTTCTCTGCACGCTCCGCATCTGGGGAAGCTGAGCTCGGCTGGCGAGCCGAGGTCCTGCAGTGAAGCAGCCAGTTCCTCCCTCGGACACAGCACGGAGCAGTTCACCGGGCCTGGCTGCTTCTCCAGACAGTTCAGCACGACAGGAGGCGAGCTACCTGGCCTCTGGCTCGGGACGACGACGTCAACGATTTCCCCTCCCATCCCAGAAAAAATAAAATAAAAATAAAGATGAACTAAAATCCCTCCCTGCCTCGTCCCGTTGAACGTGTTTGCCATCTTTTCCTCCTGTGAAATGTTTCTGATAAGGCTTTATTGCTATACAAAAGCGGTGCAAACGCTGCCCCGGGGGCAGCTCCATCGGGAACTTTGGTCACACGACGGCGGGACTGCTGTGCCTTGTCCAAGTCCCAGCGTTAGACCTGCTACCTTTCCGAAGAGAAGCTGAATACTGTGTGCAATAACACTAAGAAAATAGGTCTGAACCCCAAATACAAAACAAAAAAAAAAGAAAAAAAAAAAACAAGGGAGAGAGGGAAGGGGACAGGAACCGAAATTAGGCAGAAGGCTTGCTCGGGAAGAACCCCATCATTCCTGTGATGACTCACTGATCAATGCTACATTTAGACAATGCAAAGTGTCTTTCAGAACAGATTGTTGGGTGTCGAAACTCCGGGTCTGGTCCTGAACGCCAGCTCTCTCATCAATGCAGCATTTATTAAAAAATAAAATTAAAATTGGAAAAAAAAAAAAAAAAAGAAGAAAAAAAAAAAACCCAAAAAATTGACAAATTGCATCACCAGGTAGCAGCCTGGCCTGGATCACACACGTCCCATTGCATCTGTGTCATCAAGCAGGGCCATTTAATGTGGCTTCGGCACAAGGCAAGGCTTCTTCTTTCCTAAGGACAAACCCAAAGAGAGGTATCAGAGAAAGAGCACTGGGTCCTCCTGCTCCTTTCCAAAGGACAAACCCAGAGAGATATCAGAGGAACACAGCACTGGGTCCTCCTGCTCCTTTCCAGAGGACAAACCCAGAGAGATATCAGAGGAACACAGCACTGGGTCCTCCTGATCCTTTCCTAAGGACAAACCCAAAGAGAGATACCAGAGGAACAGCACTGGGTCCTCCTGCTCCTTTCCTAAGGACAAATCCAAAGAGAGGTATCAGAGGAACACAGCACTGGGTCCTCCTGAACCTTTCCAAAGGACAAACCCAAGGAGAGGTATCAGAGGAACACAGCACTGGGTCCTCCTGATCCTTTCCAAAGGACAAATCCAAAGAGAGGTATCAGAGGAACACAGCACTGGGTCCTCCTGATCCTTTCCTAAGGACAAACCCAAAGAGAGGTATCAGAGGAACACAGCACTGGGTCCTCCTGATCCTTTCCAAAGGACAAACCCAAGGAGAGGTATCAGAGGAACACAGCACTGGGTCCTCCTGCTCCTTTCCTAAGGACAAATCCAAAGAGAGATATCAGAGGAACACAGCACTGGGTCCTCCTGATCCTTTCCAAAGGACAAACCCAAAGAGAGGTATCAGAGGAACAGCACTGGGTCCTCCTGCTCCTGAAGATCACCTTCTGCATACTCCCCCCTACAGCAGCACCTGAGCCAACCTCCCCCTCTACTTCTGCTTCTTCAACCCGCTATGGGCTTTCCAAGCCAGAACCTCTCCCAAACCCTTCACAAAACCCTGCAGCAGCACTGCTGATACCCAGAGCGGAGGTGAAAGAGAGGACTTGAGAGGACCGGTGGCAAGAAGCTCAAAGCACCGGCCCAAACTCCCTCCTCACACCACGAGCATCAGCAGGAGGTGCAGGAGGGCAGCCTGGCTTTGTCACTGGGGCTGCCTGATGTGGGGCTCTGGGTTTGCCAGCTCACCTGTCTTTCGTGGCCGTTTCTGTGTTCTGGTGCTCCTCCGGGTGCTGGGCCACACTGTTGAGTGGTTTGGATGCTTTGGTCGTCCCCATGTCCGTGATGGTCAGCTTATCGATAACCATGCAGCCCGCATCGCTGTGTGGGGAGAAGCCAGGGTCAACGTTAATGAACGGGGCTTAAATTCCACCCAGGAGAAAAGTGCGTTCCTCCTCCTCCTCTCCTGGTGCAGAACTGCCATGAAGAACTAAAAATAAAGCAGGATTAGAAAGCACTGCGTGGATACTGGAGGAGGAACTTCCCAAGAAAGGCTCTCTGCGTCCTGCAGTAAAATCAGTCCCGTGTGTTCTCACTGCACCCCCATCACGTTTTAACCCCTCTGCTGCACTCCCCCAAAGCAGGGCAGAGAAAACGAGCTGCAGAAAGGATGCACGCACAAAGCCACGGCTTGGCAAGGTCGGAGCATCCAGAAAATCAAAGTTTAGCACTGGGAGAAATAAGCCAACAGCCACTAGAACAAAACGTTGGTGTCGAAGAGGTCTGCATCTCCGATGGGAGAAGTCGTATCTGTGAGCATCACAAGCTGGGCGATGAAAGGATGGAGGACAGCCCTGCAGAAAAGGACCTGGGGAGCACTGGCGGGTGGGAGGATGGACTGTGCCCACACAGCTGAGAAATCCATCCGTATCCTGGGCTGCATCAAACTCACATCAGGGCGAGGGAGGGGATCTGCCCCTCTGCTCTGTGCTGGGAGACGTCACCTGGAGCACTGCGTCCACGTGGGGAGTGCTCAGCTCAGGAGGGGTGTACACCTGGTGGAGCACGTCCAGAGGAGGGCCAGAAAAGTGATCCCAGGGGTGGAACAGCTCTGCTACGAGGGCAGGATGAGAGCTGGGGCTGTGCAGCCTGCAGAGGGGAAGGCTGCGGGGTGACCTGAGAGCTGCCTTCAGTATCTAAGGGGAAAAAGAGGGGACAGAGTCTTGCAGCAGGGTCTGCGGTGGTAGAAGGAGGGGAAATAAAGAGATTTAGGTTGGATATAAGGAGAAATGCTTTCACAGCAAGCATGGTGAGGCACTGGAGCAGGTTAGCTAGTGTTGTGGGGGGTGCTCCATCCCTGGAGACTTTCAAGGCCAGCCTGCATCAGGCCCTGGGCAATGTGATGGAGCTGTGGTGTCCCTGGGTTGGACAGCTCCAAGGATTCCTCGACACTAAGGTGAGCTGAGCAGCTCTCCCAGTCAGTCCCTGCTGCTCCTGTCCCACTTTCCAGCAGCAGATCTGTGTCTCTTCTCACGATGCTCTCTGCTCAGGAGTGACACCTACAGCCGTGCCCACCGATCTCCCTGCGTGCTCCAACACTTCTTTCTGTTCACCAAGCTTAACATCGTGCCCGGACTGCGAACACACATCACTGCCTGGGGGGCACCTGTAACAGAACCCCCCATCTGCACACACTGCCCACTCTGAGTCAGGGGATTGTATTTGGAGAGCACCAGGGAAGAAATTCCACCTTTCCACGCTGCTCCTGAGGCCACGTGCAATGCTCATCATCTACACCTCATCACCGTAAGGAATTCAGGCTGCAATCTGCCAACGTGTCTGCAGGAAAGATCCCACCCGTGCCAACGGGCATGGATGTTCACCTCTGGCTGGTGACATGGGACCTCTGATCACTGCGCTTTCACTCTTCTCTCCCAACAGAAACGCACTGTTTCACAGCACTGCAGCCATGCTTCATGCCCAGCATGCTCATTCCACTCCACCCCAGCAGCGAAAGGAGCTGCGAGCAGACAGCAGCGGCCCGTGCATGTCATGCACACAGCGTGCAGGATGGGCAGGCACGAAGGGAAACGCATCCCAGGTGGGAGAGCTCGAAACATCCACTGTGAGCACGTAGCTCGGCTCGGCGCTGGGGCTGCAGCAGCAGCAAGGTCAGCTTGCACTGCTGTGGGAGGGGGAGGTTTCAGGCCAGAGCTTGTAATCAGATTCAAGAGGTGATTTCTAGCACAGTTTTTCTGTTCCCAGGAGGCAGCAGTGCTCACAGCCACTGCCCCTGAAGCTCAGCAACGCGCCGCATCGGGGCTGGTGTGGCACAGACACAAAGGAAGCCTCAGGTTTAAGGGACACCGTTCAGGTGGAAGTGCAGCCTCCTCTCCCAGCTGGGCCACTCACCAAACCCACGCATTCAGCCAGTAAAGAACAAGAAAAATGGAAAGGCTTGACCAGAAAATCAGCACGAGCAGTTCAGCTGGGGTTACTCAACGGCACGAGAAATGAGAAGCGACGCAGGCCCACAACGCACAGCACACTCTGGGCTTTTCTGTTCCCCTTCTTTTGAGAGGGGCAGCTCATCTTTCTAAGGGACAGCTCAGCAGTGAAGCGCTCGGGAAGCATCAAATGCAGCAGCTGCCCCTCATCTCCACCACTAAGAGCATGCACACACCTGCATCAAGGAGCAGAGCATGGGAGACAGCCCTTGGGATGCTCGACAGCTTACAGAATAGCCCCCAGAATGCCCAAAGTTTGTTCCAGTGTTAATTACTGTGTTAGTAAATGTAATAAGCACGGGGCAGCGTTTTTAAAGCTCTGCATTTCTCAGAGCTTTGCAAAGCCGTGGCCCCTCTGGGGGTGGAGGTGATGCCGAGCTGCTGCCCTGAGGGGTCAGCTCCTGCTCAGCATCTCCTCTCCTTTCCAGGCACGACAGCGCAGCGTTTTCCTCAACTGTGCTCTTCGACAGAACAGCCTCGAGCAAGAGCTTCCCTCTGCAACAGCAGAGCACGTTTCCTCTTTGCAGGAAGAGTTCGGAGGGGAGGAATGGCAGAAGCTGGAGGACACGAGCGAGTTAGCAGGCAGGCTGGCTGTGAGCATGCACAACACACACGCACCCTCGTGCTCAGTGCTTGGAAGCACTCTGTCTAGGATCTGTTTGAAGTGATTGGGAAAAGCTGCGGTCTCCCAACGGTCCTGCAGCTCTGCCTCTGGCCCAGCACGGGGAGGGAACAGCTACGTGTAACGGTGGATGTTTGGAACCCTGAGCCAGACCACGCCATACGTACCCTCCGCCTGCAGGTCTAAACACTCTGAGCAATGCCCACCACGAGAGAGAGGCAGCGAGAGGCAGGACAGGGAGAGAGAGCGAGGGAGAGGAGAAAAAGAACAGTAAAGATGGCTGAAAAAACAGACAGAAGAGTTAACTTTGCAACCCTAATCCCGGGAGAACGGGACAGGAACGGTCCGAAGGGTTTCAGAGAGCACTGCCTCTGAACGCTGCAGTTCCCACACAATGTTCAGATCCACATCCAAAAAAGCAGTAAGATTCAGTACCCCACAAGGAGCATCCTTCTCACGCCTGGCACACAAGCACCTCAGTTAGCACAGATCTGGCAGCACGGGAAGATCTCTGGTCGAAGAACTTCAGAAACCACCATCTGAAAGGCTCCTTCCAACCTAAGCCTGAGTGAGCTAGCCACATCTGAAATGCTTTCTTTGCCACGTGGTTTTTAAGCT
Organism: Callipepla californica brunnescens; assembly: GCA_023055505.1. Taxonomy (NCBI): domain Eukaryota; kingdom Metazoa; phylum Chordata; class Aves; order Galliformes; family Odontophoridae; genus Callipepla; species Callipepla californica. Next base: position 3,499,078 of record JALIRH010000054.1, read on the forward strand.
ACTGCTACAAACGTCAGCTGCCTTAAGCAGAACTGCCACTGAGCTGTGAAGGGAGGAGTAATGGAGTGCCCGGAGTGTAAGGTTTGGGCAGGGAGAGTGCACCAGCAGCGAGCATTGTGGTCCTGCCAACGTCAAAGCAGGGTCTGAGAACTGCTGGATTCAGTTCTGGAGCTGTGACAGCACGAGACCACCACGACACCGATCCGTGGTTGGAGTTCTGCCTCTAGAAAGCCATCAAGAACCACGTATTCAATCTAGAATATTCTTCAGTTTTTAGTCTAGCTCATTTGGAATCAGCAAGGAGGGTGGTGAGAAAGAAGCACGTCCTCCACTGGGTATTGGCGTGCACCACATCTGCTGCATGGAAAGGCCGACTGGGGTGGGACAGCTGAGGCCACAGGAAGCTTCCACTGCCACCTCTGGACTACAGCAGCTCAGACACCACGAGAAACTCAGCAGAGCTGGAGCAGCTGAAATCACAAGCTGCGCAACGGGCCCTGTCCTCCCACAGCCTCCACTCCTGGCTTTATGGCTGCTGTTCCAACGGGGGAAGGTTACAGACACCTTTCAAGTGGTGACCGTGGTTATCCCAGCGTGTCATTTCTTTGCCAAAACGTAATTCACTTTTGCAGAACTGCAATGGTGCAAAACCAGGCAGGTTCTGGATGCCTCACGCTTACTGACAGCGCTCGGGATGGAAGCAGTTCTTTAGAGAGAAAAGCTTTCCAAGCGACGCCGTGCGAAGCAGCAGCAGCAGCAGGTGCAGCCTGCAGCAGCCAGAACAGAAACAACCCTCCCTGCTCCTGCTAGGAAAGAAACCAGAGACCTACGAACGTGCCAAGCAAAATTCACAGCTACTGTGAGTCGAGACGGGGAGCTCTGAGCTAACCCAGCTCCAAAGCACCGTGCGGTGAGAGGAGCAACATCTGGAGCACGGTTTGTTTTAGATAACCAGTGCCAATGGGCTTCATTAGGTATAATACAGACTGAAAACTGGGAAAGCAGAGGCTGCTTTCACGAGAGCAGGCAGCACTCTGCTTCTCCTCATCTTCCATTCCTCGTGCTTGGCGAAGCCATCCCTCCACAGAACAACTCTGCTCATCAAAACAGCTGCGACTGCTGTGAGCACAGACACCTCCGCAACCTCCCTCGTTTCAAGGACAAAGAATAAAGGCTGCCTGAAGCAGACAACAAAAATTAAGAATGGTGTAATTATTAAGAATGAAATTCAGAGCTGCTTCAGCCTTTGGTTTACTTCCTCCTCCCAGAATAGCTCTGCAATCCCACTTCTTCCCTATGCCACTGCTCTGCGGCCCCAGGGCACCGTGATGGGGCCAAGCAGGAGCTGACTTAACTTTTGGGTGCACTGCTCATCTTTTACTGTTTATATTATACCACCTTGAAAATGAGGGAAACAAGGACAGCTTGAGGCATCACAATGCTCTCCTGCACAACAGCATGTTGATTCCACACCAGACTCTGCACCAACCCAGCCATTCTGTGGCTCTGTGGTCTATAAGGTCCCTTCCAATCCAACCATTCTGTGCCTCTATGATGCATAAGGTCCTATGCAACCCAACCACTCTACAGTCTATGAGGTCCCATGCAACCCAACCATTCTGTGGCTCTGTGATCCATACGGTCCCTTCCAATTCAATCACTCCATGGTCTGTGGTCTATAAGGTGCCTTCCAATGCAACCATGCTACAGTTCTATGGTCTATAAGGTCTCTTCCAACCCAACCATTCCGTGGCTCTATGATCCATAAGGTCCCTTCCAACCCAATCATTCTATGACCCTACTGTCTATAAGGTCTCATCCAACCCAACCATTCCGTGGCCCTGTGATCCATAAGGTCCCTACCAACCCAACCCTTCTATGGCTTTGCTGTCTATAAGGTCCCTTTCAACCCACTCCCTCTACAGTCTGTAAGGTCCCAACTCAACTACTCTGTGACTCTGTGGTCTATAGGGACCCTTCCAACCCAACTATTCTGTGGTCTGTAAAGTCCTGTGCTTCCCAACCACTCTGTGACTCTGTAATCCATAAGGTCCCTTCCAACTCAATCACTCCATGGTCTGTGGTCTATAAGGTGCCTTCTGATCCAACCATGCTACAGTTCTATGGTCTATAAGGTCTCATCCAACCCAACCATTCCATAGCTCTATGATCCATAAGGTCCCTTCCAACCCAATCATTCTATGGCTTTGCTGTCTATAAGGTCCCTTCCAACCCAACCATTCTGTGGCTCTATGATCCATAAGGTCCCTTCCAACTGAATCATTCTAGGGCTTTGCTGTCTATAAGGTCTCATCCAACCCAACCATTCTGTGGCTCTATGATCCATAAGGTCCCTTCCAACCCAATCATTCTAAGGCTCTACTGTCTATAAGGTCTCTTCCAACCCAACTGCTCTATGGTCTATAAGATCCCATGCAACGCAACCACTCTGTGACTCTGTGGTCTATAAGGTCCCACCCAACGCAACCATTCTATGGCTCTATGATCTACAACATCCCTTCCAACTCCACCATTCTGCGATGCTATGATCCCCACCCCCAGCACAGACCTGGAACTCCTGCACAGCAAGGAGTGACGTGGGCTATAGCAAGCCATGCACGTTTCTCACAATAAACCTGTAACAAACATTTTATTAACGCGGAAGGAAGCTGTGAGACATCCTCACTCGGGACACCTGGGCTCTACGAAGAGGACGGCACCAACCCCCGCCAACACAAGGGGTTAAGAGCGTGCTGAGCTTCCCCTGGGTGACTCCATTCCCACCTGGTGAACACGGCCTTCTCGTTCTTCGCATCCATCGTCAGCTTGACGGTCTCTTGGCCCGCACCCGTGCTGATGGTCTCCGTGACGACGTCGCCTTTCTCATCCTCATCCTCGCTGTCCGAGCCGCCCGAGGAGCTGCTGTCTGAGGCCACCAGCGGTGCCTTCCGCGTGACGCAGACGTTCCAGACGCAGGGAGAGGCCGTGGTGACTGCAGGGAGCAAATGGAGCACTGTGCAGAGCCAAGAGAGCCACAGAACGACCGCCAAGCCTTGAGAATGCACAGGGGTGCAAAAATGCAGCGTGTGCAGTTACTGAGGTGGTGGGTTCTGTGCAGAACCCACGCTGAGGAGGCACATGGTATTAATTTTAAAAGGAAAAAGGAAAGAACAAGCTGGTGTTTTCCATTGAGAAAGTTTTGCCACCTCACGTCTGCATTCAGCACAGACAGCAGTGTTCTTCACTTCACAAAGCTGGGAGGAGTGGCTGCCTCTCTGTGAGAGATGGGCATGCTGAGAGAGGGGCAGAGAGGAACCTGATGGGGTTCAGTGAGGGCACTGTGGGGTCCTGCACGTGGGGAGGAGCAGCTGCAGCATTGGGACGGGCTGGGGGTTGAGCTGCTGCAAAGGAGCTCTGCAGAGAAAAGACCTGGGGGTCCTGGTGGCCAGCAGGCTGACCATGAGCCAGCAGTGTGCCCTGGTGGCACAGAAGGACAATGGGAGCCTGGGGTACATTACACAGAGCGTGGCCAGCAGGGCAGGGAGGTGCTCCTGCCCTCTGCCATGGGGAGGGCACAGCTGCAGCACTGCTCCCAGTGCGGGGCTCCCCAGTTCCAGGCAGACTGGAAACTGCTGGAGAGAGCCCAGTGTAAGGTGCAGGGATGGTGGGGGCCTGGAGCACCTCCTGAGGGGAACAGGGTGAGAGCTCCAGGGCTGTGCACCTGGAGGAGAAAAGGCTGAGGGGGGGATCTGAACAGTTGTGGTGGATATCTGAAGGGGGGGGGGTTGGAGAAGAGGACTGCGCTCTCTTTGGCAGTGCCCAGAACCAGGATAAGGGGCAGCAGGGACAGACTGGAGCCCAGGGAGCTCTGTCTGACCGTGAGGAAGAACTGTGTGCTGTGATGGAGGCAGAGCTGCCCAGAGAGGTGTTGGAAACTTCTCTGCAGAGATCCAAACCTGCCTGGGTGCTCTGCGTGCAGCTGCTGCAGGGAATGTGCTGTGCTATGCACTGCAGCCCCATCCACCAACCACAGACCAAGCTCAGTTCAGTTCCATCGAGGTCCTTCATTACATTTTATTCCAGCTTACTCAGGAAGGAGGAGGGAAGGCAGCCAGGCTGAAGTCAACCAACGGACGTGGCACAACTACCAATAAGTGATTGCAACCTTTTAATTTCTGCTAATTTTACAATTAAAAATGTTTTTTGTGTTGTTTTTGTTGTTTTTTAGTGGAATAGTTCAGAAACAAACCGTCTCTGTGCCATCAATTCTTGTCAACTCAAAGCTCACCCTCTGCTTGCTGAATCCCAATAAATACTCAGGATTTTGGAGTTACTCTGATCCCTGATTGAAAAAGAGCTTTTGAGTAAGGGAAGGCAGACGAGAAGCTCTCCCCTGGAGGCTCAGCGTGCCACGCCGTGTTTCAGACAGCACAAATCATGCATCTCCTTGGCCCTGCCACGTTCTCACTTACAGTTCTTGTCCTGACTCTGCTTCGGGTTGCCGTCCGAATTGCTGCTTTCCGTGTCCGCAGGAGAACTGCATCGTGGGCCCGATTCTGAGCTGAGTGAGGAATGGAAAGGGGAAAAAAAAACAACACCTTGAGAATGAAGTAGAGAGACCCTGAAAAAGGATTTAGGGCACTGCTCCTGCCTGACATCTTTATAACTGTGAACAGGTGATTAAATTTCCTTTTAATTTTATAGCAGCAGTTATGGGACACGTGCTACTCCTGTGCCACAAGGCATGTGTGCTACCCCCAGGTAGAAGCCAGGCACAATCAAAGAACACAGGAATACAAAACAGGGAGGGGAAAGGGAAGGAGAAAAGATCACTATCACCGTAACTTATCTGAGCTATTTTTTCGTTCCGAGGTTAAAAAGAAAAGGGAAGAACGGATTCCTCCTTTACCAACAGAAGGGCTGGAAGTCCGTGAACTTGGCCCACCCCTTCTCCTCCGGTGTGGCGTTCTCTGGGGCCGCCGAATCCCACACGCTCGATCCGACGTCCATGGCCACGCAGGGGGTGGGGGGTTTGGAGTTGACGGGCTCGAACACCGCGGTCCACCCGGAGCCTGTGGGCACACAACAGTGCACTGAGGCTGCGTCGCCTCAAAATGCATCCCAGTGCCACCCCAGCGACAGGTGACAGCTTGGAAAGCCCTCTTCTGATTAACATGAAATGTTATCCGCAAGAGAGAGGCATCAATTAAGTGGAAGGGCTTTACGGGTTTCTTGGTTCTTCGTTTTTGGGCTGAAATCTGCTTCAGCAGTGAGATTCCCAACCATTTCCATCACTCATTGCTCAAGTCCGGCAAGCACAGGGAGGGAACTGATGCAACCTTTCACATCACAGAACAGATCTCAAGTAAAACTAAGTACACAACGTGGTTTTTAAGATCCGAGTCTGCTCTCTGTTCATCAGGCTATCTTTTATTCCTGCCTTTCATGCCTGCAAGGGCCAGGACGAGGGGAAATGGCTTTAAACTGGAAGAGGGGAGATTTGGAGTAGATATCAGGAAGAAATTGTTACTGTGAGGGTGGTGAGATGCTGGAACACGCTGCCCAGAGGGGCTGCAGATGCTCCCATCCTGGAGGTGTTCAAGGCCAGGCTGGATGGGGTTGTGAGCAAGCTGGGCTGGTGGCAGATGATCTCAAAGGACCCATTCAACCCAAACCATTCTGTAATCAATTCTCTCAAAAGCATTTTTTTCATCCTCTTTTCTCAAGAAAAGACCGCAGAGGTCTGGAGCAAAACTCAGGGTGGGACAGATTCATCAGACCTACACTCAGACCCAATGTTTGAACCAAAGCCTCTAAGAGGGAAGCTACACTGATGCACGAGAGCCACGGGGCTGCCGTTTGTGTTGCTGATATTTGCTCTCCTTGGGAAGAACTGGAAGCACCTGACAGCACCGAATGGCCACGGAGAGCTGAGTACAGGAGCAAATACTCAGCGTGCTCACCGTCACAGAGATATCACCTAGGAAAAGAAACTTTTTTTTTACAGCAGGTAAAAAAAGAACTGCTGGGAAAACATTTGTGTCCCTTCGTTCCCGTTGGCTGGATTTCTTCTGCTGGTAACAGTGCCTCGTGAACTTACACAGCACCACGCGCATCGTGGTATGGGGAAAACTCCTTTATTTTCAGCCTTCTGCCAGGCACCCCACGCTGGGGCAACAGAGGCAAAAAACAAAGACTGAATTACGTTCTTCTCATCTGCACAAGTGGAATTACGGAGCAGCCACAGAAACCAAGTGATCTGCAAGCTGCTGTCCGGCAGAGGTGGTTACAGATGTCACCTCAAATGGGGTGATGCTGTTTTCAACTCCTTACCTTCAGAAGAGTCGGACTCTTTCTGCTCAGCAGCACTGCTCTTGTTGCTGTTGGCTGAGGAAGAAGGCACCTGCTGTTCTGTTTCCTCCTCTTCCTCCGAGTCCACGCTGCCATCGTGATCTCCATTCTCGAGATCACTTTTGGACGAACTCTCTGAGGCCTGAGATGCTCCAAACCTAAATTGCAGAACTCAGAGTCAGTAAAACCCTGGCAGTTCATCCCTCCCGGCCCCGGGGAGGAAACAGAAGCTTCCTGCTGACCAAGTGATGCTCAATCCCTTCTACAGAGCTTATTTGCCAAAAAGATGGAAGGCTCAGCTGGGCACTTCTCGAGGTATTTCCTCTGAGGGCCCCGAGTGCTTGTCAAAACCTGTCCGCAGGGCTGTAAGGGGAAAGAAGTTGCAATGATGTATTTGGAGAGTGATGTGAGCAGACAAAAGAGGAGCAGTCGTTTGGGATCGTTTGTGTACTCATCAAGGCAATCCGATTTTCAACGCTAGGCAACTGAACATCAGCCCTGACCATTTGTCCTGTCTCATTTGATCATATTTTTGAACGTGTGGTTATAGAAGTGACTTCAGCTGACTGCAACAAAGGGATGAAAAACTGTCGGTGACACGCAACGCCACGAGACGTCGCTCATTCTCATGCAAACACATTTTTTCCTCTTCTGACACTTGGAACAAGAATACTCTGCTTGTTTTCCTCAATGCTTCCAACCTCCTGCCACCCCAGTACGAGGAAAGGGTTCAGTTCTAAGGACTTCAAACCGAGTGTTTGGTTTTGTTTTTAACCTTAGATGATAACAGACTCAGTGATTAGTCGCATTCCCTCAGGTTTTCTCTTTTCCCATCCAAGAAAATCCACTGCCTCTACTTGGAGGAGTGTAGACAAAGAGGTGAGCATGCCCTTAACAGCTTTTAGAGGTAAAAAAGACCTCTGGATTTCACTTACCTCGTCCTTGATTTAACTTGCGTTGCATAGGTTATCTCCTTCTCTTCCCAGATATCTTCTTCTTCCTCGTTGTCATCGAACTGCTGGATCCGTTCATTGCAGCAGGCTTCGAAGAGGGAAGCATTGGGCTGAAACAGCACCACAAAGAGATCACATTCCCTTCAGTCTTCGGAGACAGAAACAAGAACTCTGATGCAAACCAAGTCTGCACACAGGTGACAGCAGGAAAATGTTTGCTGTGTGTGTTCCACCGTACATCCCATGCTGTGCTGGAATTTCACCACGCACACAACCATGGCTGCAGGTGTGGCTGGAAGTGCTGCCAAGAAATCAGATTTTCTGTGCATATAGAGCAATGCCTATGGCAGCCAGAGGGAGAAGGAACACCCAGGTTATTTGTAAGTGAAAAATGAAGATGAGGACGCCTAAGAATTAGCATTGAGCAAAACAAGGCTCGTCCAGCCTGGAAACACCCCTGGAAGCCATCTCCAGCTTCTTCAGAGGGTACCTAGGGCAATAAAACAGAAGAGGCAAAACAGAGCATGGCAGTATTGAGACCTATAACAACCCCAACCCTCTGTGTGTGATGCTTCCTCATCGTGTATGAAAAAAATGACAATAGTGAGAACAGGGACAGCAGATTCACACTGCAGAGGGAGTATGATTCTTCCAATGTAAAGAGGACTGGTTTTGAAGATCCACACCAAGGCAATAAACCAGAGGGAAATTCTAGGAGGGCACATTTCATGCCCTGAGATCCTTCACCAAATGCAGCCACCAGGGCACCCTCCCACTTCCCGCAGATGCTCTGACTATCAAAACACCAATGGCCGATTCAAAGGCGACCTGACTCGCCAGAAACAAACATCCCCAAATATCCACTTACGCTGTCATCGTCTGCATCTATGTTGAAGTTGATCTCGGCGATCCTGTCAAAAGGAGCGCTGCAGAAAGAAAGGAAAGAGCCTTCAGCGATGGCAGGGAGAGACCAGCAGCACTGCTGCAGCCCCAGCAGGAGCCAGAGGAAAAGGAGAAACTCTGTTCTGCACCCTTGAGGCATCACTGGGATGCATACACGGCCAAAAAGCATCACGTAATCCAGTTTCCTATTAGGACCTAAGAGTGTTTGCCGTGAGAACAGCAGAGGGTGCTGCAGGTCAAGGAACTCCACGTTGCTGTCACAGCGTGGGTCCACTCAGTCCTTCTCTGCTGTATCTCAGACAGTGCTGTTTTCCTTTACAGGAGACTGCTCAGCAAAACTCCTCATCACCCACAGGACATCGAAGCTTGATCCTCAGCTCTGAAAATACGCAAGTTTGTATCTGACAAAGTGCATTCCAGCAGTACGATAGAGGGCATGGAGCACCTGGGCTGAAAGCTGCCCGTGGAGCATCAGCATCCTAAGGCTCTTTGGACAGCAGACCCTATGGCCTGTGAGTATCAACTCTGTATCCTCCCAGAGCACTCCTCTGTCAGTAAGTGTAACAGCTTCTGACCCACTGTGGGCAAACAGGACAGCTGCGGTCCCAGTAAATTCCTCTGCACGAGTTTTAAGGTGAGAAAACACGCTGCAGCTCCAAGCACATTGCAGCAGTTCTTCCTTTAAAGCAGCTCCACCTCTGAGCACTCCATTCAGCAGCCACGGAACATTAAATTCAACCTGATCTGCCCTCTCTGAGCTGCGATTTGCTCCCAGCTTATCTCCATTTCCTTATTCACACGAGAATAAATGGCTAATTTTTTTCCGTGGCTATCATTAGAACACCATGCCTCTCCTCCCAGTTTCAATAAGGATTTAATGCCACTGGAGAACCTCTGTGTAATTGCCTGGAGTTAGCTCTATCGCTTCGCTTTTCGTACGATTAAATTGATTCCAGAACGTGGCCGGGTAATAGCTACATGTTTTATTAAAAAGATTTCTCTTCAGCACGAAGAAGTGCTTCTCCTTGGTCCTACAACCATTGCTGGGTGACTCCTGTTCGAAAGGAGTGCCGTGATCCCGATTCACTGATCGCACTCCTGCAGGTGTGAGGTGCAAAGCCAGCTTCGTTTTCAAAGCAGAAGAGGAAAGAAAGCCGAGATGCAGAGAGGTGCAAACACTAGACACAAGCCTCTTGAAAGCTGTATGCACTTACTTGATGTTATCGTCCTGGTCAGCAAACTCCTCGTCGTTGAAGCCAAACTGATCCACAAAGTTCGCTGTCATCTGCTGGATCTGGTACTCGGAGAAGGCCTGAGTGACAGAACCCACAAAGAGTCCAGAGAACTCTGCCAAGCTGCATGAAAGCACTTACTCCAAGAAAACCCACGAGGACCCCAACCACAGCAGCACTCTGTCACGACCCCACGTAGGTGGGGGAAGGTATCTGCAATGGCAGGGCAGCCTGCAGGAGTACACACATAACAGCAAACTGCTTTCACATCTTTTTTACCCTTCATCTCATTTCGGACTGCGATTGTCTTTCTCATCCCCAGAAGTAGCTTCCCACTGAACAGACTGAAACTTCGACTTTCTATCAACACGTCCTTAATGTCACAAGGGGTGGGGAGGAGCTTGCCTGAGTTCTTCAGCCTGGAAAGCTGCTTCCAAATATTTGCTGGCCCTTCATCAGACTTTGAGGAAGCCGAGGTCTTTGCCAAATTCAAGTGAACCCCCATTTCTTCTTAACCCAAGGCTTTTCACTGCTCTTATTGCTCTTTTTCTCACATCTCAGTATGGCTCTTCTAATTTTTAACAGATGTCTTTACATCAGAAAGCAGAAAAACCCTCTCCCAGCTCCAGTTCCACTGCAGGCAGGTGACACAAGCCACCTTGCTGGCTGGGAGCTACAGCAATGAGCTGCAGCTCCTCTACAGCATCTGGACCACTCAACCCACTGCTGTGCAGAGAACCAGGAAAAGAGCAAGAAATACCCAGTGTCTGACATGGACTGGGGAGACATCCTGTATCTGGGGCTTGGATGCAGTCTGAGCCAAACTTATTCCCAGCTGGAGTCTAGATTGAAGTCTGCCTTTTAAGTAATCTTAATGGAAAGATGCTGAACACGCTGACAGTGGAGCAAATGAAGCTGCTCCATAATAGGAAGGATGAAGGGAGAACTGGAGAAGCAAACTCCCCAGGAGCAGGGAGGAATGCACTGTCAGCTCACCTGTTGGAGAGAAAGTTCATTGGGAAAAGCACTCTCAATGTCTTCATCCTCACTGGAAGAGTGCAGATGGTGAGTGCTCACCTGAAAGAAACACAGAGAACAAGCGTTAAGGGAGAGCTAAGAAAGCTCAAGGACTTCCATGCTAAAACACAGAGAGACAAATCCCCCCAGAGGGCAGAAACTGTCCCAATGATTAATGCAGAAACGCGGATTAGAGTCTGCCAACACGTGACAGCTGCAGAACACACATGTTTAGACACACTGCTTTGGTGAGCCTGCTTCGTAGAATTAAAGAGAAGAAGAAAACTGGCAGTATCACCCCATTTTTTCTTAAAGACCATCCAGGAGACAGCCTCTCTGAAATGTGCATCACTGCTCTCACCAAATCCACCGTGTTCCTCCTGTTGGTTTCTGTCAGCGTCTCTTCTACAAAGCTCTCCCACCTCCCTCTGCAGTCCTCGGGCAGCTCTGGGAAACAAAGCCAGCGTAAAGATTACCACAACTCAGTGCAAAGGGCCACAGCATTGCTCAGCTCTGACCCAGCTGAGCTGCAGGGCCCTGTGGTTGCTTCCTCCTGTGTCCTCCAGGACAGGAGTAGCAACGGGGAGGTGCACAGACACCAAGCTCCTAGAGCACAGTACAGAAGCATTTGCAGAAGGCACAGATGAACCCGGATGGAAAGCAGCACCCTCCCAGAATAAAAGGCACCGAGCCTTTTCCCAAAGGATGACTTCATCCAGGAAGAACCAAGGGAACAGAGAAAGGAGGACGCACCTTTGATGAACTCACTGATCTGGGTGTGCATGGGGCCCTTCTCCATGTTCTGCACCACGGCGTTGGCGATGCGGGTGAGGTGGCCCATGTTGCCTCGCCTCATTCCCCCTTCTGCCCTGCAAAGAGAAGCACAAAGGTAACAGCAGATCCCGAGCAGCACGGCCCAGCAGTGCCGAGCTCCTCCTGGCTGTGCTCGGGCACTGGGAGCATCACTGCACGTTCAGGGTAGAGAAGAAGGCAGGGCGCAAGGTGGACGTACCCAGAGCAAATCTGTGTGTTTTCACGTACAGAGAGGGAAGAGATCTTTCACCCCGCTCTGATTGCACGAGGTGCTCTATCACGGGCTTGAATGTTAAGGAAATGCAGTGTTTTGATTCACTGAGAGACCAGTGCTGTTTCCAGCAAGGAAAACACAGCAGTAAGGGACCACAAATAACACGGAGGGGTGGGAATCAAAGCACAGGAACACAAAGCCCTCACGAGCAGCTTCCAGCTCTCACTGCTATGGCTCCAGCTTAAAGCAAAGCCTTCCCAGCTGCTAACGCAGCACGGAACATTTCCATTTTCATTGTGAGCTCACTGAAGTCCTGTCCTTGCTCCGGGCTCTGCGTGCAGCAGCCAGAGCTAAAGGAAGAGCAAAGCTGTAATAAGGGTCACTGTAACTGCAGTGAGGGACAGCTCTCCTAGCACACACCCCAGATTCAGAGAGCAGACCTATCCAAATAGAATTCACACCTGGAAATGAGTTTCCAGAGTGAAGCTACAGCCCTTTGGATGCGGACCTGTGCTTCCACACCCCAAGGCAGCAGACAGCAGCCCCGAGCCCTTGCAGGAACAGCAGCACTCTCCTATTCCTCCCTATAAAAATGCACCCTTGTTCAGCAAACCTGCAAAGCTTGACTTCCTCACAAGTGCACGAGGATAAAAGCACTCTCGAGCAATGCTCTGCCTGTCTCCTTCGGTTGCACACTCTGGACCAACAGAGTATTTGCTTCTGAGTCGAGCAGCTCTTAAGAGTGCTGCTGGCAGGCAGGCAGCAACCGTGCGGAGCGAGCTTTTATTTCAGCAGTCATCAGCTTCTATCAACTGACCCACACTCGGTGGTCCCTGCACCTCCAGGAACACGAAGGCAGACAAAGATCTGCTGCTTCCTACCCGTGCTGATGAGCAAACTTCACCCCTTTCACATTCTGCTTCCCAGAGGACCCACAGCGGGACCACAGCGCGCTCCGAAGCTCTCAGAACTTAGAACAGGGGAGGGAGGACCCCATCTTTCAGATGGGCAAAGAAATGGGAGCCTGGGGAACGCGTTCGCTTCAATCCATGCTGGCTCTGACGTTTTGCTAAAAATTCTTCAGCTCTTCCAGCAATCAGCGCGAGCCCCAGGATTCTGTGCAGCTGGAATATTAAACGTGCAATCTGGGGCGAGGCTGCTGCCTGCCGGCCTATTTCTACACAGTTTCTCACTCCGGGGAAATATAACTGTGCAGTTAACAGAGAGAAAAAGAAACCGAGTGAAAACGCTGGGTAATACTTCCGAGAAAGAAGTGTGTTGTCTATTTGGGCTGAGCTGCTTCCAATAATAAAAGAACCCCCCCGTGCCTTCCCATGATGCCTATGTGAAGAGTTTGTTTTCTCGACACGCGAAGAACCCAAATTCCAAACGATAACTCAAATCCAAATCCGGGCAGCACTGCCTTTGAGATAACTGGAATCATATTTTGTGGGACTGCTCAACGCCTGCGCAGCCTTAGGACACAGCCTCCTGAGCCCCAAACCCATCACTCACTGTATTTTGTCGTTGGCTTCCCAGGCGTCCAGTATCCTTTGCACTAGGCAGCACTTCTGGAACAACTGGAGGAAAAAAAAGAAAACAACATAAAGAGATAAGAGTTCAGAAGTTTGAGAAAGAAAGACTCCATGCCTTCAGCAGTTTGTACTGAACTGTAGTGACTTTGGTCCACCCCTTCGCTCTGATGGAGCAAGAACTTCGACTTCAGCACTTATCGTTCTCAAGAGCTCAAGTTTCTTCTTCCTCCCTATTTTTTTTTTACTCAGAGGATCCAAGGAAAACAGTTTCAGCCTGTTCTGGGCTTCACAACAGAACGCTGCTGTCATCTCACCAACGCAACAAAAGGTTTTTGTCATTAGGACCACAAGAGATAAATTAAAACGTGGTTAGCCACCTCGTTACCGTAATTTTGTGTGCGTGTGTGCACGTTTTATATGAGCTTTTAAGAAAAAAGGGGTTCCAAGCCCGCTACGAGGGACAGGTGGCACATTTATTTTGTTAAAAGGCATTCACAAAAGTAAATGCAGCTCCCGACCAGAACATCTCAACGCTTCTCAACGAAGTCTGTGCAGATCACTGTCACATTTCCTTCTCAATGCACATTCAGACTGCATCGTCCAGTCTGACATGCCCAGGTGAAGCAACCCGACTCACATGAGTAACCATGATATTCTCGGTGTTGTTTTCTGGAGCTTCCTGGTTCTCCGTGGTCACGTTTCCATTCAGCACCTCTTCTCTGCTTTCTAGGTCGTTGGCAGTAGTTCTTCCCTCTTGCACAGAGTGTGAGAGAATAGCTGCTATGGACAATTCCACTTGGAAATGCAAAAAGTTATTCCACGTGTATTTAAAAAATAAGTCCTGGAACAAAATGAGAAACAAACAAACAAAATCACTCCGGGCACATCTTCCCTCTTTTGGCAATCAAATGATGTCAGAACACTGCCCCAATCACTGCTTGGTCCCCACGTTCCTTCTTTCAGCAGGTTGGGGAAACAAAGCACCTCGTGCTGAACAGATGGAAGGGAAAGCAAGAACACTCTCAGCCTGAAGCCATTCCCCACCACCACCACCACCCCGAGCGCCACGCTGCGTTACTCACAAGTAATAAATCCATGGTACTGAGTCTGCATAGTTCCTGATTAATACTGGGAGTGTTTGTGTGGAGCAGAGCAGCGATCAGGCGGGATCCGTGAAGACGAGCGTTCCCCAGTGGCTCCTCCAAGACACCAATTGTAGTCAGGATTGCTGTTTTCTATTGGAGAAATGGAGATGGAGAACCTCAGTGAAGAGCAACGCTTCCCCCAGAGCACGTGCACAACGGTTTGACTACAGCTGCCTCATCTTCTCACATCAATACTCCCTGCAGGCAAACCTGCAGCATCTTCCCAGCCAGGGAACAGTGTCCTGGGAGCACTGTGAGGTCTGCACTTCCCAAACAGAAAACACCCACTGATTTCCAGTTCCCTTCTCTGTGCCACCTCCACAGAAGCCATCGGCCGCATCCCTCTGCTTCTGGCTTCACTCAGATGCGCTGCACTGCCTTCCAAATCCCACTGCCTACTTCCTAAGCACCCCAATTACAAACCTGAAGCCCAAATCCTTCTTGAAAAGATTTAAGGTAGAGTTTGCCTGGACAGCACCGTGGTGCTTTCTGAAAACAGCCACGAAGGCCACGAGGAAGGAAAAGGAAACCCCCACGTCCAACCAGCAGCTGTTTGCTCCTGAGGAAGGCTGAGCCACATTACCTTGGGAGGGCTGAGCAGCAGCTGGTGGAAATCTTTTAGCCTCGGTTCAATACCGTGTAAGATGCTGCTATTGACAGTGTAAGACCTTTCAAATCCCTGAGTGTATGAGTCCATCAGTCCTTCCACCCTGTAACAAACAAAAAGTCAAGGTCCGATCCGCTCACGCCGTCCACGTTGGCTATCTTCTCTGGAAAAATAACTCTGAATGTGAAGAATAATAACTGACAGCCACCGAAGACAAGCACGTAATTGTTATATTATGTTATTTGCAAGATGATATTCACATCATCAAAACTGTGAATGAGATGAGTGGGAAGCCAGAGGAGAAGCTGACAAAGATAAATGACTGCGGTGCTTCCCTGGCTTCTCAAACTTCACAGAGGAGCAAATTGCACCAGTGAGTGCTTATAAACACTCGTTAAGAAGAAGTAACAAGCGTTCCAGAAGTGTGCTGCAGGACACTGCCCAACCAGTTAGGCCCACACCTCTGCTGGTAAGCAGGACATGGTGACCATCGGCAGTCCCTCCCAACAGCTGGGATAAGAGAAATGCTTTCATTTTGGCAGTGCACCCTACGTCTGCAACTCCTCCACCCTCAGAGGTGCAGGGCATGGGACAGAGGAGAAGCAGCACCTCAGCTTTTCAGCCACAATCTAACAACCCGTCGGCCCCGTGCCAGCTTCTGTCTGCTTCTCTCTCCGTTAACTCTTCCTTCCACCAACTTCTTTACTCTCCCTTACTTCCCTCTTAAAAAGAAGTGAGCTTTTCAGCATCTCAATGCCTCCCCAGACGTCTATTTCGCTGCTTCACAGCGCGGGTTGAAAAGGACCTCAAACACCATCCAGTTTCAACCCTCCTGCAGCAGGTGGGGGTTGCCGACCACGAGGTCAGGCTGCCCTATTTCTCCCCCCCTGCCTCCATGAAAAGAAAGAAGAAGAGGACACCGTGCCCACTCACCCAGAGCGCCTTGTTTCCAGCAACGTTAGAAGAACCTGTGTTCCGTTCACTATGCAATTTTCGGTCTGTTCTCCGTCGAACATATTCCTCAGGAGTTGCTCCACACATTCCTGCCTGTTGGTCAGCACAGACACATCGGCAGCGTCAGCACAATTCATTGTTGAAAGTTTGTAAAGACAAGAATGGTTTAGGAACTCGCTTCCCTATCGCTAAGGCAAGAGCTCCTTACTGACACTGAGACACCGACCCAGAACACGTTACTGACGAGGCAAAACTCTCCTTATGCACTGGAAGACAACCCAAGTAGGAACCTAGCTCGTTTAATTTACGAAGGACAACGGGAAGCTGTTAGCTCATGGTCTAAAATCGTCTCCCAGAATCCCAGGAGAAAGGCAAAAACCACTGGGAGCTGAGCTGTGCCGTGTGCCTCTGGCACAGTGGGATCCAGGACCTGGCAGCAGAGGCCAACAAAAGCAAACTGTAAATAATTTGCTTAATTTTAATCAGTCTTAGCTACTACCCCCTCGAAATATTCAAAGCCATTCACCATCTCTTTGAGCCTCTAAAGCAAGGTAAGGCTTCCCAAACCCTGAAAGTGTATAGGACAGGTGGGGGGGGGCACACGGCTGGGAGTCAGAATGAATGACATCAGTGGACTTCTCCAGCATTTAAACATGATTTTGACACTCCAAGACCACCTCAGAATTAAAAGAATAAGCAGCACAGGGTAACAGCCCACTTTTCTCTCTGCTACCTGCTCCGGGAGGAGCAGGAGACCCTGGACATAGCTCCTGGTGGTCTTAAGTGACGGTTAATTCACAATCCATAGATCAGAAAGGACGGTGGCAATGCTCCCTGGGAGGAGGTGTGAGAGCTGGGGCTCACGGGCAGGTGTGAGCGGTGCAAAAAGTCACTTCTGCTCAGCACGTTCCTCCTTCGAAATAACGGTGCGGCGTAACGACTTTCAGAAAACGCCCTTTGAAAGCGTAAAATCATTTCTCTTCATCTCGTGGAAGTGCAGGTGCTGTGTGAAAACGTTGACAGCAACGGAAAAACCACAGGAGAGGGCGACTGGAAGGGAGATGAAGCAGCTGCTGAAGATGCTCTGAGTGCAGGATGATACAAATCTCTGCAACCCCCGTGCAGCCCAGGACCTCTGATGAAGCTCTACCCCTGGAGCTCTCACCATGGGCAGCAGTGTCCTGCCTCAAGCACAGCTCCGTGTCCACTACTGAGAAAGGAGGAGGTCCAGATGTGAAAGGAGGAGGCCCAGATGTGAAAGGAAGAGGTCCAGATGTGAAAGGAGGAGGCCCAAAGAGTGTGCACCATGGCACACGGTGCTGTCCGTGAACAACCCAGCAGAGAAAGGCTCAGCCCACAGCTGAAGGGCTCCGAAGCAGTTCGGTCCTGATGAGGTTCAGCCCATGCTGAGGGTTTCCAGGATTGGAGATATGTAATTGTGATGGATGGAGCTCAGTCCAGCTGGCGACGGCCACAAGCGGTGCTCTCCAGGAGCAAGTCCTGGGGCTGACCCCGCTTCAAATCTTCATTGATGGTTTGGATGAGGGGATTGAGATCACCCTCAGTACGTTTGCAGATGGCACAGAGTTGGGAGGAAGAGCTTATCTACCTGGAAGGTGCTACAGAGGGTCTGGACAGATGGGATCGCTGGGCTGAGGCCAATGGGATGAGCTCCAAGAGGAGCAAGTGCCAGGTCCTGCACTTCAGTCACACTCCAACCCCACGCAGTGCTGCAGGAGTGGGGCAGAAGGGCTGAAAGTGTGGGGGGAACAGGACCTGGGGGGTGTTGGTCAGCAGCTGAACGTGAGCCAGCAGTGTGCCCGGGGAGCCAATGGCATCCTGGTTTGTATCAGCAACAGTGTGGGCAGCAGGAGCAGGAGGTGACAGCCCCTCTGTGCTGGCACCTCACTGCCACTGAAGCCCTGGAGTGTGTCCAGAGAGGGGAAACTGAGCTGTGGGGAGCAGCTGAGGGAGGGGGATGAGGCAGTGTGGTGAAGAGGGGCTCCCAGGGAGCAGCTATAGGACGTGAGGGGACGGCCTCACTGCGCTGGAGAGGGTCAGCTCTCACCCCATTCCTGTATCAGTGTGATACCTTTAGGCCTAAAGGGACCTTGTTCAACATCACGTTAACATTCACCTTTAAAACAGCCCCCACTCACCAACAGTTTCCCCGCGATCCACTGGATTCCACTCCCGTGATCACCGTGCTGACCCATCACCTTCACGTCACTTACACGAGGCGACGTGCCAAGGTGCCAAAGCAGCTCACAAACCAAAACAGCTTTTCTGCTCTTTCCTGTCCAACTACCAGGCCTCCACAGAGATGCTATCTCTGTTCCCAAATCCTGACTGCGAATCAGAAGCCAGGAAATGATGAAGCCAATTATGCATCTCCCCCGTGACACGCCTTCGCTAATTACAGCGGTGCACGACGCTTCTGAGAGGTGATGGCAGCCCCTGGAGGTCACTGGTGGAGGACTTGGGGGAAGGAAACAACCTCTGATGGCTCCAGGTACCCACTGGGACCTTCTGAATGATCAGAGATGTTTTCCAAGTGTGCAGGTTTATTTCCTTCAGGGTTCAACCACACGTGGAGAACAAAAACAGACGCAGACGCTCTTTGGTGAGCAGTACCACGCAGCATCTCAGCAGCACTGCACCTCTGTGGGAGGGCATTCAATCCGAAGTCTTCGTAGGTCAAGAAATCCCTGGGTGGTGTTTGGTTCAGGAGCAACAGCTCGCGTGCCAGAGGGCATCTGGAGTGTGTGAGCTGACCTCAGACCGACTCAGAAGGCAAGCAGACAATGCCCCCATACAAAACAAGGTGCCAAGGGATAGTGCTACACTGAGAGAACTCTTCCTGCTGTCGCAGCATTTTCCTCCCCGTTCTGAAGACCAGCTCTTGGATGAGCTGAAACCTGTCTGTATAGCACAACTGAGGACAGGAGGAAGCCACTGTGTGGCCAAATGTGACCCTTTGTGTCAAGGCACACCCGAGTGACACCCCAGCACGGAAGCAACTGTTTTTTTATCCCAAGCATTTTATCCCAAATGCTTGGTATAAATGTCACGAGCTAAGCAAAGGCTCATGGCTCCTCACTGCGTGGCTGTGCTCCCACACAGCCAGCAGGAAATGACAGCAGCTGGTTTAGCAACCATCCCCTGAGCAGTACTTACGATTCCAGTGCGGTGAGAAGTGGATCAGGCTCAGGTATATCCTGCAGCTGATTGCTCTGGTCTCTGCTCAATCTTATGATATCACACAGGGTCTGGGAAGCGTTTGATTGCCTCTGTAAGAGACACGGAGCACATGTCAGTGCTAGCTTCTCAACTCGGAATGTAGCTCTCATCCCTAAGATCACACTGCTGAAGGCACACTAACCACCACGTCAGCCCCCATTCTTTCCGTCAGAGGGGGCAATTCTTAAAGGACCTGCTGCCCACAAATGCAGAACTGAAGTCTTGCAATACTCACGTCCTCGTCCTGGCTTGAATGGATCAGCTCCACAAGTCTCTGAATAATTCTTGCTTCGTTAAGCCACTGGAGGGAAAAGAAAACCCTCGTTTGGTATCAGAGCATTCAAGACAAGAGGATCTTTGAGAAGCTTTGCATAACACAGGCTTTCCAAGAGGGGAGAGCCCCTTCCTTCTATTTGAGAACCAAAGATGTGGGCAATACCTGATCTCCCCCAGGCACAGAACCACACAATCACAGGCTGGCCTGGCTTGGAAGGGACTTTAAAAACCATCTCACAGCAAACCCCGTGTCAGACACGGATGTCTTTTAATTCCCACCAGAACATACACCCTGCCAACGGAACTAAAACCTCT
Source organism: Callipepla californica brunnescens (assembly GCA_023055505.1). Taxonomy (NCBI): domain Eukaryota; kingdom Metazoa; phylum Chordata; class Aves; order Galliformes; family Odontophoridae; genus Callipepla; species Callipepla californica. Next base: position 3,518,633 of record JALIRH010000054.1, read on the forward strand.
GGAAAACACGGTCAGTCACAAATCAGATCAGCCAGAAACGCTATCTCATCTGAAGCAGCATGAGCATCACTCTCAGCACGTCCTTCTGCTGCCATTTCCTCCTCTTACAGCCCTGCTGTTTACACCAAACAGCTTCTCCAGTGCTGTTATTACAGCTCATCTCCTTGCCCTGTCCCACACCACAGACTTCCTCCTGTTGACTCAAGCTATCACTTGATCCCAATTCCCTGACCACATGCAAACTAAGCATGCCACCTGCAAGAAACACCTTCCAGTTCCCCTCTTCCCAGCTCCTCAGTCCATCTTCACCCCAGCTCCTCATGGTCTTCACCCCAGAGGCAAATGGCTGAGTGTGTAACACCAATCACGCCCATCAGCCACATCCATCGAGCTAATAACACATTCTGGGTTGCTTTGGAAATGGCCGACCAAACGATAATTAGAAGCGAAATAACTTCGGAGGTTTCTGCCACGATATTATCTTCCGTCACTCTTCAGATGAGTCACGGAGGAAACGCACAGCCTCCCACCTTCACAAGGAAGCTCTGAGCTTCTCCCCCTCAACACTGCTTTTTGTTATCTGGTCACATAACCATCACGGAATTAGAGAACCACTTCAGCTGTACTGCATTCAAGACCGTACGTTCAGATCTGGTTTCTTCACTTCTTTCTTCCTAAAACCCTTTTCCTCACCAGTCCCCCTAAGAACCTCTCCTTTCAGAACTGATCTCTCTGCCCTACGACCCTTAAGATCACACAATCCAACCATCAGCCCAACCCCACGCAGCACAGCTGATCCCTGCCATGCCTCCAGGTGTTGCTTTACCACCTCCACCGCACTGAGGAGGCATCTGCCCATTCACTTGGCCTGCAAGCACCCCTTCTCACGTGCCTGAATATGACTCCTGAAACCCTTCTTCCAGATCCTAAGCCTCAATCTTCCCATGACAGCTAAGGTAGCTCTCAATTGGCACTTCACCAAAACACTGTCATCGAGGCTAATGAGAATCTCCTCGTCAGTAACTTAAAAACAGAACAAAAGCACGAGACAGCCCCCGAGCCAGCTGCAGCCTGTCAGCAATGCCTACAGCACCAACGACCACACTGCTCAGCCCTGTGGTAGGTCTGCGTGCTTCGTTTTCATCATCACTTACACACCCCAATGCCTACGAGCCCGAAGATTTCGACTGTGATCCCCAGGTATTCCCACAGCAGAAACACGTTGCGTAACTTTTGGTACTGAAAACTCACATTCCTTCTGCCTGCGAGTTTCCTTCCTTCGTGCATCACCCTCTGCTGATGTGGTACAGTGGTATTTCATCCCTGCTGTGCCCATCTCTGTTATCACGTGAATTTTTACCTCTCCAAGTTCCAAAGTTCAGGGGTTGGCTGTAATGGGGAGGCAGGCAGGGAATGGGGGCCTGGAGGCACTGCTAGAAACTGCAGGGACTCCCAGGTCAGCACAGACACAGTGGCCGTGTGCAGGAGTGATGAGGACATCATGTCATCTCAGAAGGGATGAAGAGAATTTAAGCAGGCTCGTTTGCAGTGTGGAAAGGCTCAGCGTTTTTGCATGGAAGAAAGGAGAGTCAGGCTCACTCGTGATACCGCCACTGAAAAGAATCAACCCTGGGGAGCGGTACTGCTAAAGCTGTTCGTTAAAAGACTGAAAATGGAGAAAAGAAAACCCTAGTGAGTCCACGAACATACAATCACTGAATGGTTTGGGTTGGAAGTGGCCTTTAAGATCAACTACAGTTCCACCCCCCTGCTGTGGGGAGGGACACCTCCTACTACACCAGGTTGCTCTCAGCCCCAGCTCAGGGGGCAGCAGCAGATGTGCTGGGGGGGAAGGCCATCACCTCTAGGAGCCCAAACCAGGAGAAGAGGTCTGGGAGGAACCTCAGAAAGGCAAAAACGCACCAAGGATGGAACAACCCCAAAGAGCAGGACAGAGTGAGGGTCAGGAATTGCCCGGGCTGCTCTGGGAGGTGCCAGGATGGGACAAGAGCCCCGAGCTGTCCAAAGGAAATTCCAAGTCGATGCTAGGGAAAGAAATCTCCACTGGGATGTGGTGGAACAGTGGATGAGTGCCCAGATATGTCTCTCCTCTCAGAGATCCTGAAGACTCATTTGGACAAAGTCATGAGCAATCTGCTCCAGTGCTCAAGAGGTGGAAGTGGAACTCCGTGGGGATCTTCCAAGCTGCACCGTGCCACAAGTGAACTCTGCAGGTCAGTGCTTAGAAGAGTCCGTTATATCAGGACTTCAACAAGACTCCTTCTTCTAAAACCTGCTGAAAAGGTGCCTAATAACAGCATGACTTTGGCTTGGGTATTCCTCCCGAGTCACAGCAAAACAAAGCTCGTGCTTTATGACCGAAAGTGGAAGTCAAAGCAGGGGCTCTGCAGCAACCAGAAGATGAAGCTGTCCGATTCCAACATCAGCAGTCACTTAACTTTCCTCAGCTGAGGACTGATCCTGCCCCAGGACAACCTGCGGCAGTCTCACGTGGTCCTGAGAGCCACTGCTTCTGCCCTGCACTGAGGGGCTGTGACTTCTTTTTGCTATTTTGTTGCCTGCAAAAATAACAGGAAAAAGGAAAAAGAGCAGGACAGCACACAGCAGCACTGTTTGTGTGCTGTCATCACTGCCCACATCAATCCCTGATGGAAAAAGCTGCACGACACTCCAGATGCAAGAGGTGAGATGATGGGTTTGGAACCAGCAAGGTGTTTCCGTGGAAGTCCCTCATCCAGGAGAGCTGCAGGCCCTGGCTGCTCCTCACCACTGCCCAAAGAGAAGGGATCCATCAGCAGATTTCCCATCACATCCTCCCAGTTACTGCTGGAAACCCACCCTGTTCTGCCCCATCACTCACACCTTCAGATCTCAACTGGGGAAGACAAACTCATTCTGCCCCGTGGAGATCACAAAGCTGAGCTTCGTTAACAGTCGGGCAAAAATGAGTGTGCAAGAGATATACCCAGAATTACAGGATCTGCTTCATACCAATTCCAAATCTATGCCACCAATATCAGGCGTGGAACCCTCTCCTAGGGACCAGGTTTCCTTGTGTTTTTCCAGGTAAGATCACACTAATTACACACAGATGGAGGACAGACTCCTTGGATGCCACTTAACTGTTCTGATACGAAAAATGCTTCAAGCAGGAGTCTATATTTGAGCCTTCTCGATGCCTCAAGAAGCAACCTACGTTTGAGCCTTCCTGCTGCCTGAGGAGCAGATTATTGAAACTATTTCCTTCACAAATCTGGAGACACGCCAGGATCAAATGATGGCGATCAAAGAAAATACGCCATCATCCACGAGTGCAACGCAGGCTTTGCCCAAGGATACTGCCCTGGAAGACAAGCTACTGGAAGGACCCCTTCAGAGGTCTTTCTGACGAAGACTCTTCCGAACATTTCCAGTTGTGAAGGCCCACACTCGAGGAGGAGACAGGTCTGTGAAGATGCAGTGCAGACAACACATCATTTACACTGCACTCACCCTGAATGTGGAGGCCCCCTTACCCAGCGTGTGCTTCTCACACACTCAGGACAGAAGCAGGCAGGACTGGCACGTGCCAGCAAGGCACAGCCCTCCCAAACAACAGAACCTGAACCCAAGCGCTCCTCTTTCAGGCACGGAAGTGGATAAAGGGTTGTCATTCTTTGCCACACGTAAACCATGTGCCCCCGGTTACAGATGAGGGAAGAGAAAGTGAATAATCAGCCCTGAAGCTTTAAGGAGGTATGAGATGGCAGTGCCAACTTCATTCTTGCTGCTGCTGATCTTTTGCTCCCTTGCAACCAAGAAAACAGTGCCAGCAAACCAAGGAAGAGATCTGGCTGAACACAATCGTGGCAAAGAACACAAGCAAGAGAGAGGTGTTCTCAGCTGGATCTGTTCCCAGCTCTGTGTCACCCTGGAGCCACAAGAACACTTCAGCTGGCAAAGGCTCAAGAAGAGCTGGATGGGAGGAACACGCATGAAGGGACAGAGGAAGCAAGGCTGCCTTTTTCTGTGGCACTGCCAACCCAAAGTGCTCGTGGGATTGCTGGCCCAGTTCCACTCGGCTCTGGAAGCCAAACATTTTTACTAAAGACAGAGAGAACCTCCGCCCTGGCCAACACTGTGCAGCAAGGAGCAGCCAACACACACCTCGGAGGGTCCATCCAGCAGAATGCAGCCCAAGCAGCCCCAGAATCTTTCAAAATGAGGGCACGGGGATGACAGACTCCTCAGCAATCATCATAATCTCCGACTTACTGAGTTAGGGCGACAGCGTGAACATTAAATCCACAGTGAGAGATGCTGTCAGACTTGTTACGCAGGGTAGCATTTGCTTTAACTTCAGCTGGAAGATGCTTATCTCTGTGAATCTGATGCTGTGAAGCACAACGAGCAGTCAGGACAACCCAACTCAGGGAAAGCTTTTGCCATCGCTGCAGCATCAGGTGGAGAAGTGGTCTTCACGGACACCTGATGTGCCCAAGAGAGCAGCCCTTCCTGATGGGTAACGAAAAGCCCCTTTCAAACCTTTCCTGCAGAGGATTTCCAGCTTGTCCTAAGTCACACAAACACAGTAAAAGGCATTTTGTTGCACGCACGGTGCTCACAGTCCACTTGGGAAGCAGTTGGAGGGCAACCTGGAGACCCTGGTGCAACATCAGACCTCCCCAGCAGAGCTGTGCAAACCTTAAAGCATCGTTGTGATTGCTGGCACGGTGCAAGGAAACAAAAGGGAGCACAGTGCAGGTATGGGGTTGCAGTAATACTTCTCCTTCTGTAAAGATGGCAAACAAACTCTGTGGGGTCTTCATTTCCTCTCAAGCATCACCAGAACTGCTGATCCGTGGCTGCTCCACACATGCAGTCCTGAATCTCGACATTGCCACGTTACTTTCTGCCCCTTCTCAAGCCTCTGATCCATCAGATTTTAACTCCTCCACGATGATATCGTACGGTATCTCAAATTTGTTTTCTTTTCTGACCATGTGAAATCTTTTAGCAGGTGGAATCCAGGTAACAGGAAAGGTTGAAACACACGTGGCTGTGCGTGGATGGTTATCTGGAAGCCTGGCTATGTGGATGTGGCTGTGGACACAGAAAGCTTGGGCAGCAGAGCTCGCCTAGCATCCAAATCCTGCTGTGAGATTCAGACACACGGTGCAGATTTCAACACAGTGCACACTGCTCCTCTGGTGCACTGCCAGGGAGACAGAGCGGGCTCCACTCCTCCAACCCTAACAAAGCTGCTCACAACAGAGGGGACGAGGCAGCCTCACCTAGGGAGACAAACCTGCCCTACCTGTACAGCAAACAGTGACATACTGCATAAGGGATCACAGTAGAGAGGAGAAGGAGGGTGGAGGTGGGGGGGAAGGAGGCGTGGGGTATCACATCCAGAAGTCACACAGGCTCTTGAAAAGGGCACAAGATTAAACCAATTGCTGCGATTCGGAACACTGGGAAAGGTGACAAATTTCCTCTGTCGAAGCTCTCCAGCCAAAAGAGCTGATGTAAATGCTGGTTGCTATATGGAAAAAGGTGCTGAAATCCTTCATCGCCGCGGGCTCGGTCGGGACTGCAGGGCCAACACACCCAGCACGCCCACCCCCAGCACTGAGAAAAGCAGATCTCAGAAGAGCGGATCTGCTCTCCTAACGACTGACAAACAGAACGACATCCCTTCAGCAAACAACCGACCTCGCTCCCGATCTGGAAAAGAAAAAAGAAGCACGTTCTCACGTTCAGCACTTCCTGCCGTAGCGTCGCGGGCTCCACGCAGCTGATGAGACGAAGCAGGAGGTCCATCATGGCTGATGTGTCTATATGCTTTAGCACCAGGCTAATAAATTTGTCTTTTTTCCTTAGAAACGCGATCACCTAGAAAGAGAAATACCATCACCAGCTGCCAGAGGAACAAAGAGATGTGATGCCCCCACATTTCCTACGCTCTGTGCTCATGTCTCAACCAGCTCAGAGAGCACCTGGGATAACACTGCTGCCTCAGGGCAGGACAAAATGAACTCTTTTGCCTCTCTTTTTTTGTCTTTGCCCGTTTTGAAAGTCAATTCTGAATTGGAACGCATCTCAGCGTCCCTTTTATGGGCTGAGATGGAGGCTCTGTTTATGTAACGAGGAGCTGGTGGGTGGTCATCAACCCCTTGTCATGAAGTACCGATCCACTTCAGTACAAAAATCAGAGCTTTAGTGCCACGGTCCCCGAACGAGTGAGCAACTCCCCGAGCCAGGAAGCACAAAGAGCCTCCCAAAGCCCACGTTTCCATTCCAACCTCCAAGAGTTGCACCGTTGTTCAGCTCTAAAACACAACGAGGCCACACAACCAGCGTAAGGGAGCAGATCTGTGAGGCACCCACAGATGTACAAATGCAACGGGTACCTGCTCCGTTTTCCTTGCGATGAGATTCCCGATGGTCTTACTGAAGAAGCTGGCAAGCAGAGGGTTGAGGGGAGGCTCGTGATCCAAGAAGTCGTAGAGGATGTTGAGCAGCGTCTCGTCCCCGCCGAGCTTGTCGTTGATCTGGGGCACGTCCGAGGTCAGCAGCTCGCAGGCGGTGTTGGGGTACCTGAGGGCACACAAAGGGAAACTCTTAAGGAAATGGGCACTAGGGAAGCAAGTTTCACCCCCCACCTTTCCACCTGCATGGGGTAGGAAACACCGTGAGCAACGAGGGTGAAATGAGGGTCACAGGCGTGCACGGCGCATCGAAGGGAACGCGGTCCTTACTGTGTCACAAATGGGTATTTCGCCACTGAATTAAGCATTTCAATTCCTTTCCAGTTACAGCTCGTTTCAACACACTCAGAACCTCTGAAAGCCTCTCAACATGAGAGCTGAAAGTCGCCTACAATCCGAAGGTTGATTGGGAGAAAGCGTATTCCAGTGACACGGACCCAACGCAGTGTGCCACCGCTCAGCGAGTGCCTGAATGCTCACGTTGGAGAAGACCTTCGAGATCACCCAGCCCAACTGCAACCAACACTGCCCTCACTCCAACAACCCACTGCTAAATCACGCCCCTGAGCACCACATCCCAACAGATTTTGAACACATTCAGGGATGGTGACTCCATCACCACCGTGGGGAGACTGTTCCAGTGCTCAACAACCCCTCCTGTGAAGAAGGTTTTCCTTATATCCAACCTACATCTCCCCTGGAGCAACTTGAGGCCACTTCCCCTTGTCCTGTCACCAGGGAGAAGACACCAACCCCGCTCTCACCGCAATCACCTTTCAGATATTGGAAGAGAGCAATGAGGTCGCCCCTCAGCCTCCTGTTCCCACACTAAACAGCCCCAGCTCCTTCAGTCCCTCCTCATAGGGCATTATTCTCCAGGCCCTTCACAGCCCTGTCACCCTTCTTTGGACCTGCTATAGCACCCCAGCGTCCTCTCTGCACTGAGGTGCCCAAAAGTGAACACAGTACTCGAGTTGGGGCCTCAACAGTGGTGAGTACAGGGGGAGGATTATCCTCCTAGTGCTCACTGCACCATTCCTGATCCAGGCCAGGATGCCATTGGCCTTCAGGGCACGCTGCTTCAGCCCGCTGTCCATCAGCACACCAGGGTCCCTTTCCATCAGGCATCTTTCCAGACACTCCTCCCCAGGAGTGGGGAGGGAGGGGGGTTCAATTTGCACGACGCATGAGCCAGATCTACTGCTACAGACCCACGTCCTTCCTTTTGTGAGGGGGTACCTTTACCCACAGTGGGTCATTTACCTTAAACCAGCTTCCTACTACTTAAAACATTCTCAGTACCAGCTCTGCACGGATCAGGAGTGACTGAAATGTTTCCCAGGCCAGCTCTGAGCTTCTCAGCCTTCTGCAGCTCCTGACCAGCTGCTCCACGTGCGTGCAGTTCTGATTCTTCCTGTTACAAACAGGGTTACCACCAGCTTGGGATTTGGTTTTTACGTCTTTTTTTGCTCCTAGAAGGATGGTAAATTTGAGTACGTTATGGTTATATTACAAAGCCATTTCGCAGCACACACGTTTCTTAGAGCTCTTAAGGTTATCAGAGGAGCAATTTCTCCTCTCCTCCCTGGCTCACTGCTCCACGCAAATGGCATTTATGACTCCTAAGAGCTCGTGCACCGTGCCTCCCTGTGACACACGCCCTGCCACCAGGCAGCAAGTGAAATCTCTCGTTATTACAGGGTGCTCCACTCTTGCAGCCCTTTCTAACTTCGACTTTCACCGTGCTGCAGGGGACTCTGTGATTCTGTAGTCTCAAGATCAAAGCGTTGTGATGCTTGCAGTCCTGCAGCATGCATCCCTCCAAAGGGAGCACCCTTCCAAACCCAGCAAGCTTCTCTCCCCTGTTCCGGTTCAAAAACCTCTCTGACTTAGATTCTAAGTGCCAAAAACTTTGGATTTAGACAGTTTATTCCTGCTGCTTAGGTTTCACCTATTCCAAAAGCCTCCTCAGTTTTCAACAAGCTTAGATCCTCCTCCCTCTCTCCGGTGCCTCAGCGTGATTTGGGAACAAACAATGTCACCCATCTGCTCCCCTAAGAGATCTGGGGTTTGAGTTTGGCTCAGGCTAGACGTGATAAAGGGCTGCATTAAGCTCACCCCCATGGAAAGCCAGTTACCCTGCTCCAGAAGTGCTACAAGTCCAAAGAAATCACAGTACCACTCCCTGGTGGAGGTCAGAAGGGCCCTCTGGGTCCCTCAGTCCCCCCCACGTCCCCACAGAGCACCTGAGCTGTGCCAACGACCACGTGGGGTTGGGGACCTCCAAGGAGACCCCACAGCCTTCGGGTAACAGTGGTGTGCCACATCCCTGCTTTAAAGCACATGCGTACCTCTGTAGGACAACGGTGTAACACCAATCCTTCTGGTAAATCACCTCTGAAGGCGGAAGGATTCGTGCACACAGCACTCAGCTTTCCTGAAGAGCCACTCCCTGGCATTCACTCACCCACAAACACTCACCTACACACACCTGATCAACTGCTCCATCAAACCAGCCCTCCTGCACAGCACCGACCATCCCCACAGCTCTCACTGATTTATTTATACACCCAGCAGCCTTTTCTTTTCACGTAAACTCAGCAAAGAAAACCAAAGTTCCCGAGTCCAAAATGCAAATATTTTCAAGTGTGCGCTCGGTCTGAATGTATAAACACGACTTGATATGAGAAATGCACATCAGTGCACTGAAGGTACTCCTGAGACGGATTAATTGGCGTGCAATGTTCTGAATACGCAGCAAGGCACGGGTTTTGGGTTCTTTTTGTTTAGACAAACTCAACGAAAAGCCATTAGAAATGAAGAAACAAACCTCTGACAGCTCGCTACGCATGGAAAAAACACTGTGAAATCTCCCACAGCGCCGCAAAGCTCTTCTGCAAAACCAGAGCGGTCACAAACCAACTCATTCCTCACATCCAGACCTCTCGATCCGTTCCCTCCATGCAGGACAGAAAAGGAGCACCTACTTGAAGCGGACCTTCTCATCCATGTCCACGGGGGGCTCATGTGTGATGAGGTTGACCAGCTCCTCCATGCAGTGCTGCTGGCAGAGGAAGTCCAGCAGCTTGCGGTTCTGCGCCTTGCACTCCTGTAAGATGTCATCTTCATCCATCAGCTCGTGAAGCGTCACATCTTCTTTATCCAGCAGCTTATCCACGTGCGACGTCGTGTTCAAATCAAACTTCCAGAACATGGTGATGGCACACGCCTAGCTGGAAGGAGGAAGAAGGTGAGTCAGTTTGCAGACTTTGTTATTTAGGGTCGTGGCTTTCAGTTAAAGAGGGGAGGTTTAGCTTAGGTATCAGGAAGAAATTCTTTGTCGTGAGGGTGGGGAGGCCCTGGCACTGCTGTACAGTGCAGTGTGGGTGTCCCAGCCCTGGAGGTGCCTGAAGCTGTGGATGGGGCTTTGGGCATTGTGTACTATGGGAGGTGACCATGGCAGGATGAGCTTTTAGGAGCTTCCAGTCCAAGCCACGCTATGGTTCCACCATCAGTAAACCAGAGCTGAAGAACTGATGAAAATAAACCTTACAGAACACCAGAGCAGAAACCGTTCACCTCAAAGGTATTGTAAACGTGTGAAACAAAGTGGTCATCAGTGGGGCAGGACAGGATCCTGACCCCACCAGAAGAACTCACAGCTCATGGGACTGTCACTGCTCACTGGACTCCAGGATCACCAAGTCCAACCCCAACCCACCGTGCCCACGGACCACATCCACAGCTGCCACGTCCACACGGTTCTTGAAACACGCCCTACAGAAAGCAATCCCTGCCCCACCTCAGGTTCAGGACTCTGCACTCGTGTGCACCTAGGGATGTCTAAAAGCAGCAGTGCTACTCGTGAAATGGGGGCTGCTTTTCTCAGGGCTGGTTCCATTACCCAGGGTATCACCAACAGCTCCACTCTGGGCTCCAAAATTCATCACAGGGAGAGGATTTCAGAGCTTTTTTCCCTGCAGAGCTGTCCTTTGTGATGTGGATGGCCCAGAGCTGTCTTCCCCCATTCCTGCACATCCCATTCACTGGCTGGCTCTGGACTTCAGCATTCTGAGGCAGAGATTCTACACTGCATGGGAAGCAGAGCTTGAAGAAGGCTCTAAAGAGACCTCATTTCAGCCCTGTGGTACTTAAAGGGAGCTGATAAACAGGAGAGCAGCTCTGTACACGAGCAAAGAGCAATGGCACATGGGGGAATGGCTCTAAACTATAAGAGATTGGGGTCAGATCTGAGGGGAAATCCTTCACCCAGAAGTGGTACAGCCCTGGCACTGCTGCTCAGGGTTGTGGGAGCCCCATCCCTAGAGACCATGGATGGGGTCTTGGGCAGATTGAGCTGAGGGGGGCAACCAGCCCAAGGCAAGGGTGGCTATGGCTCTATGATCTATAAGGTCCCTTTAACCCAGCCATACTATGGCTCTGTGATCCATAAGGTCCTTTCCAACCCAATCACTCAATGGCTTTATGACCCACGAGCTCCCTTCCAACCCAACCATTCTACAGCTCTATGATCCTTAAGGTCCCTTCCAACCCAACCATTCTACAGCTCCATGATCCTTAAGGTCCCTTCCAACCCAACCATTCTACAGCTCTATGATCCTTAAGGTCCCTTCCAACCCAACCATGCTACAGCACTATGATCCCTAAGGTCCTTTCCAACCCAATCACTCAATGGCTCTGTGACCCATGAGCTCCCTTCCAACCCAACCATTCTACAGCTCTATGATCCTATGGTCCCTTCCAACCCAACCATTCTGCAGCTCTATGATCCGTAAGGTCCTTTCCAACCCAATCACTCAATGGCTTTATGACCACGAGCTCCCTTCCAACCCAACCATTCCACAGTTCTGTGATCCCTAAGGTCCTTTTCAACCCAACCATTCTACAGCTCTATGATCCTATGGTCCCTTCCAACCCAACCATTCTACAGCTCTATGATCCTATGGTCCCTTCCAACCCAACCATGCTACAGCACTATGATCCCTAAGGTCCTTTCCAACCCAATCACTCAATGGCTTTATGACCCATGAGCTCCCTTCCAACCCAACCATTCTACAGCTCTATGATCCTATGGTCCCTTCCAACCCAACCATTCTGCAGCTCTATGATCCGTAAGGTCCTTTCCAACCCAATCACTCAATGGCTTTGTGACCCATGAGCTCTCTTCCAACCCAACCATTCTACAGCTCTGTGATCCCTAAGGTCTCTTCCAACCCAACTATTCCATGGTTTCTTGATCTTTAGGAATCCTTCCAGCCCAAGCCATTCCAGGATCCTACAAGTGCACAGCCTGGATCCCACAAGAAACAAGCAGGATCCTGACCATACCTCACAGCTAGAAAACCACATCCCACATAGCAAGCTCCATTTAAACATCCAGAATCAACCATTTCAGCCAAACCTGCGGCGTCAGGCCACTCAGACAGCCCGTGTGAGTAACAGGCCACGAGCTGTGCAAACAAAGGTTCAGCCTAGAAACCTGCCCAAGTGTCAGATCGATCAGTGTGGGCTGATCCCAGCCCTTTGGGAACAAATCCCCTGCCAAAAATAGCACAGATTCTGGCAGCAAGAAGCAGTTTCTAATCCGAGCTCTCAATATTCTCGATATTAAAAAAGAAAACACTTAAATTTCAGCATTACAGCAATAAGTGAAGCAAGAGCTTCTGCGCGTGCCCATCCAGCTACTGAAAATGCTCTTACACCAATTTCTGAGCTCAGAGCAGCCATCTGAATTTTCAGCCTACGTGACACCCTCACAGCAACGCTGCTCGGCCGTATCGTGTGTTCATTACAAACTGTTCTTCAAGATATTTTTAACCAACTGTGCTTCACTGTGAAACCATCGAGAGAAAAGCTGAGATAAAAAGACCTCAATCTCAGGAATGTTTGGGTGGGCAGTTAACCTAAATACGTATCTACTCCACCCGTAAACGTGGAAAGCTGATGAAAAAAGCACTGAAACCCTGACAATTTTGTATGCATGCATGGACAACGCATGTAGGTCCTACCTTTGAAAGGTATGCCCTTCACCAATCTGTCTGCTCCATGTTTTTTTTCCACAGCTTTCCACGGTTCTGTAGGAAAAGCTGCCCAAGTGCTGTCCTCAGCCTTCGCTGCACTCTTCTTCCTCACCCTAAAACCACTCAGGAGGAGCTCTGAGCTACAGGCACAGGGACTGCGTCCAGTTCTGGGCTCCCCAGTTCCAAAAGGACAGGGATATCCCAGAAGGAGTCCTGTGGAGGGCCACCAAGACGATGAAAGGCCTGGAGCATCTCCTGTATGAAGCAGCTTGGGGAAAAGAAGACTGAGAGGTGATATTTGTGAATGTCTAACGGGAGGTGGGAGGAAAAAGGATGAGGGCAGGCTCTTCTCGGTGGTGTGTAGCGACAGGACAAGGAGCAATGGCCTAGAACTTGAACATAGGAAGGCCTGTATGAACACATGGAAGAAATTCTTTACGGTAAGGGTGGCAGAGCACTGAAATAGGATGTTTGGAGAGGTTGCAGAGTTGTCTGCTGTGGAGCTATTCCAGACCCACTGGACACCGACCTGCTGTAGGGTACCTGCTTTAGCAGGGGGCTTGGGCTCAATGATCTCCTGAGGTCATGCAGACCGTAGGAACAGAAGCACTACTAAGAAATGGGATGTCTACTGAGAAAACCTGAGCTTCACTGAGGAACCTCAGCAGCATCCATCCCCACGCTCTGCTCCTCAGCAGGACCCCCAGGCATCCATCCCATATGGAAGGGATGGGGCGGCCTCGGAGAGCCAGGATGTATAAGGAGAAACAAAGCCCATTCCTACTGCTAGGAAGTGAATCCACAGGGCAGGAAACAAAGCTGAGGAACTAAATACCTCAATTCTGAGCACCGGAACCCACCGCTGAAGTTAAGGAACCCGAGGAGGGAACAGTGGAGGGCCACGAAGATGATGAAGGGCACAGAGCATCTCCCAGCTCTCCATCAAAGATGGGGAGCCAGTGAGAAACAAGAGGAGCACACCTTGCCCACAGCGAGGAACTCACCCCCTGTGAAAGCCAAAGGTGCACAGCTGTAACTGAACAGGGACAAAAGCAGAAGTGGACCTTTCTGGAGCCCGAGCTTCTTCCTCAGAGGCCAAGAGCAGAGGAAGGAACAAACCCACGTACGCTGAACAATCACATGGTCTGCTTGTTTGTTTCCTCTTGCAGAGCTGACGGACCTTCCTACGGAGCTCAGTTTGGTCTCTGCACCATTGCGAGAGGGAACTGTTTTACACAGTTATGCTCAATCCTCAATCTCCCAATCCTCAGACCAGCAGGACCTCGCTGGCTCCTTGGTGCATCCTGAAGCTTAAATAAGTCTTTTTCCATTCAGCCAGCTTGCTGTTCTTTCTTCAGTTCCAAAGATGAGTCCTGGGACTCCCAGATCCTCACGTGGAGGACCATGACCGTGTGAATGATAAACCCTCAGAGAACCTCAAACTTGGGCAGGATTCACTGCTCCAACTGGATGGATGGATGGATGGATGGATGGATGGATGATGGATGGATGGATGGATGGATGGATGGATGGATGGATGGATGGATGGATGGAAGTCTATGGGGCCCAATGGGATTTGGTTCCAGGGTTCTCTAAGAGCTGTCTGATGTCATCATGAGATCCCTCCCAGTTATTTTAAGGCAGTCTTGGGAATTCAGAGAGATCCCAGTCAACTGGAAGAAACACAGACGTGGCAGTTAAGGACATGGTTCAGAGGGCATGGTGGGGATGGGCTGAAAGTCGGACTTGATCTTAGAGGTCTTTTCCAACCTTAATCATTCTGTGACTTCACCGAAGCTGGCAAACATTGCCACAGTTTTCAAGAAGGGCAAGAAAGACGACCCTGGTAATTAATTACAGACCTGCCTGTCCCACCTCGGTGCCTGGCAAAACTGAAAAACACACTCACAGATCACAGCCAACGCGGGTTCATGAGGGGAAGGTCCTCTTTAGTTTCTTATATGAAGGGCTGCCCACCTAGCTGACCACAGAAACCCAGCAGATGTCATCCTTTTGGATTTCAGCAAGGCTTCAGAGCATCCTCTCGGACAAGCTGTCCAGAGTACAGCCAGCCAAAAACATCATGTGTGGGGTGAGCAATTGGCTGACGGGTCGGGATCTGAGTTTTGTAGTCAGTAGGGTTTCACCAGGCTGCCGGACCCCACTGCTGCAGTTCTGCAGGGCTCTGTTTTTGGGACAACTCTCTTCCATGACTTCATCCATCACCCAGATGCAGGACTTGAAGGCGTACATCAAGTCTGCATACAACACTTGACTGGGAGGAGCTGCTTACTCCCTTAAGGGTAGAGAGGCCTTGCAGAGAGATCTTGACAAACTGGAGGGGTGGGTGGCCAGAAACCGTGTCAAGTTTAAGAGAAGGAAGAGCTGAACTCTGCACATGGGATGGGGGCAGTCCTGGCTCTGCATGCACTGGGGAAGCTGGAGAGCAGACCCATGGAAAGGGAGCTGGTGTTAAAGCTGATGGAAGTGACATCAGGAGAATGAAAGGACTGTCCAGCTGTGCTCTGTGCAGCCTCCCCTCGAGCACTGGGAGTGGGTTGGCTGCCACAGCATCACTCGGACATAAAACCATCAGAGAGGGACCTGATGAACTGCACAGAGCTGCAGCAGAAGAGGTGGGGGTCAGGGAAAAACTCTGCACCAGAGGCACAGCCCCAAGATGACAGAGCTCAAGGAGACAACGCTCTCAGACCTAGCACCTGGATTTTGGGTGATGCTGCATGGAGCGAGGAGCTGGACTCAATAGGAGTCTCAGGAGGTCCTGCGATGGCTTGGAAGAACGGTCCGAGTAGTCTGGATTGCTGGGCTGCATCCAGCTGTACAGCACGAAACCAGGTCAAACACGGAGTGCTCCACTCAGTCACACCAACCCCAAAGCCGCAGGAGGAAAAGCACCTGGGGGTGCTGGTGGGGATCTAAACCCAAGGAGTATGTGCCTGAGCAGACAAAAAGGACAACGGCATCCCGGCTTGCATCAGCGACAGCGTGTCCAGCAGGACTGGGGAAGAGCTGGCTCTCCTGGAGTTTGGGACGGCCACATTTGAGAAGGGTCAGATCCACATCTCGTGCTTTTCGACACGTGGAGAGCTCCGGCTTACCCAACACCGAACAATCAGGAAGCATTAAGCACGAGACCATCACTGGTTATTCAAAATGAACTCCAACTTCTCAGCTTGGTCCCCACTGGGTACATCCTCAGCAGCACAAAGATGTTGTGGAGATGGACAGCTGTGAACCAGCTTAAAATAATCTTTCCTTAACTGGGTTATTTCCTCAGCGAGCTGTTATCCATCACCAGCAGCAGCCTGCCTTTATTTGTGGTAGAGGCAAAGTTCGCCTGAGATACCAAGGGGCCGCTGATGGACACGGACGTATCCAAAACAATCTCTGTTACACTGCTTCTCAAGTTTCACTTTCCTTCCTCAGACAACAAGGAGCACGAACAAATGAGAACACGACGACGAACGCATTAAAGAGTTGAGGTTTGTGTTCTTGCCACTCAGCTCCTTGCTGGTGGTAGCACAGAGAAACCACGCAGATGGGGGAAGAGGAAAAGAACTGAGCAGAACAGAGGTGGCCAAAAAGTGCTCTCTCTGGTTGGTATTTCTCAGTGGCAAACGGATTAATGGTTGCGATTTTCCATAAAGTCATCTCTCAGTCCACGGAGCACTCCGGGCAATGACACGTCCCCTCTTCCTCCTCCCCACAGTTTCTGGGCACACTTCTGAGGAGCCACATCTCCTCACTCCGGTCATTCTGTACAGGAATAGAAGGCGAAATGTTTCCAGCACTTTTCTGGCCAAGCTAGGGATCACCACCTTTCTGTTGGGTCATTAAGACAAACTAACAGCGTGGAGCAGATCCCTGCAGAGCTGCTTGGCTCGCAGCAAAGACGAGGGCCTAACATCTGCAGAGCCGTCCACATCACAGGTGCTGGTGCTCAGCCCTCCACGAGTGGCCCACGTTCCCTCCGAGCTGCCACAAAATGCCATTTCTGAAGACGAGCTGCCTCGTGGGGAGCTCTGCTCCATTTCAGAATCGAAGCTGTCGTTCAAACGCTCGCTACTTTGCCAACACGACGCTGCAGGGATTTATTTATTTATTTATTTTAATGTTCAGAAGGTTTGCAGAGGCTGCAAGCAAGAGCTGGCACAACACACGGAGCAACCTGTGACGGCACAGATTCTGGGGTAGATGATTAACAGCATGAAGGGAAAAAAAAGGACAGCCCTCTTGCTGCGTGTGTTTCGAAGTCGTGGAACCATGGAAGAGAACCACAGGATCACCTTCAAGGCTGGGAAGGCTTGGGGCACTGCTGCTTTTTGTTGTATTGCTTGCAGTAGCATAAAAAGATATATATATTCTCCACTGGGGGCATTTGGAGACTGTTTTACCCCTCTCGTCCTCCTTCATCTCATCCTTCCCGTGTCTGGGATTCCCTCCCGGGTGCCTGGCTTCTGTTTCAGTTACCAGGACGAAGTCCTCCTCAGAGCCTTC
This sequence comes from Callipepla californica brunnescens, assembly GCA_023055505.1. Taxonomy (NCBI): domain Eukaryota; kingdom Metazoa; phylum Chordata; class Aves; order Galliformes; family Odontophoridae; genus Callipepla; species Callipepla californica. Next base: position 3,535,683 of record JALIRH010000054.1, read on the forward strand.
ACTGTTCAGTTTGGTACAAGGACCTCAACCCTTTGCTAGAGAAGAAACATCCAATCATTGGTTGCTCAAATCCATCAACTGGAACAGCGAGGTTTGTGTTATCACCAAGCCTACAGCACCTTGCAGCGTCTCTTCCTGCCCCCAAACCTCTCTCAGTCTTCATTCTCCGAGATCCACGTTGGCATTATTCTGTCTGGGACTGCTGCTGTACCATTGGCAGAGTCGCCCTGAGCTCTGCGATGTGAACACGGGCACACCACAACAGTCTCCCACCTTCCAGAATGTTCTCTTACAACCACCACTGGGGGACCAGAAACCAACACCAGCACCTCGTCCTGGAAACTGGGAGGAAATCACCGAGATTTACAGGCTTTTGATTTAAGCTTATTTAAGGCTACTCCCGATAAAACAAAAAGACTGCCCATTTTCCACTTAGTAACTAAGTGGAAACACATGGAAGTGCTGAGAGCGGTGCGTTATCCCGCTTGTTTCCAGAAAGAAAACGTTCTCAAGTTGCTTCTGACTTTCTTCCTCGAGTAAAAACACGAAGGACAAACGTCACATCTGCACTGATCCCCCCCCCCCCAGGTCTCACTTCCTTCAGCCTCTCCAGTTTTACCAGGCACGGATCCCTGAAAATTCATTTTCCTTCTTTTTAAGACATAATTTCCTTTATTTTTTGTTTGTTCGTTTGTTTGAAAGGAGAGATTTGTAGAATCGATAAAGAAAAGCTCACGTTCCTGCGAGTCGGATGACAACCCATCTCCAGGGCCTGACAGTATCTCAAGAGCTCCACAAGCTTGAAAATGCAGCTGCTGAACGACTGCAGGGAATCGAAGCCACGATTTAACCCAGTGAACTTCAAGTCCAACCCACCTTCAGCAAGCTTGCTTAAAGCAAACGGTTCTGCAATGTGTCAACACGCAACGGAGAAGGGACAGACGGACAAGGACAGCGGGATCGATGGTTCACCTGAAAACCCCAACGAGGACAAACTGCAAGGTGGCAACGTCACTCACAGGCCAGTCCCCTTCGTGTCAGACCTCTTGCTTTTGTAGCACTGAGCCGTAGAATGAGAGAACCACTGAGGCTGAAAGAAAGCACCAAGATCACAGAGCGCAACGCGTCCCCAAATGTCACATCCCCCACGGTCCTGGAACGACCCCAAGGAACAGAGATTCCCCACTGCCCCGGGGCAGACTGTGCCGGTGCTGATGGATCTTGCACTCTCCAACCCAGAGAGCGTGCCTGTTTACAAGCACTGCTGCCAGGTGCCACGTAGAGATGGTATTGCTTTGAGTGAACCTGATTCCACGGGACAAGGACAAGCGCCTTGCCTTGCCCACCACGCCTGCTGCAGCAGCTCCCACGTCCTCGCACATCTCTGCTTCGCCGTCAGCTCTGAGCCAGCCTGCCCTCCTGCTCCACACCAAGCTGTGTGGCTGATAACATGAGGTACCACAGCTGTGCCACGGGGTTTTGCAGAGAGAGCTCTCTGGTTTGTGTGGAGCAGCAGGGGCTGTTGGTACCGGATTCTGCAGCAGAACTGAGCTGGTGGGTCAGACTGCTGCTGCAGAAAAGGGCAGAGGAGCTGGGCTCCTGTTCTCCTGCATAGTGCTTGTCTGACCCTATGGTGAGCAGCCTGGGGAGCTCAGCCAGATTACAGTGATCACAGAACCATAGAAACATTAAGGTTTGGAAAAAACCTCTAAGATCATGTAGTCCAGCTGTCCACCTACCAGCAGTATTTCCCAGTAAACCACGTCCCTAATTACAACATCTACACCTTTCTTGGACGCTCCAGGGACGACAGCTCTACCACCTCTATGGACAGCCCATTCCAATGCCTGAATATTCTGTCAGAGAAAAAGGTTTTCTGAACATCCAATGTCAATGACAGTGCAAAGGTAGTGTTCAGCTGTCCTAGAGTCAGAGGTGAGCAGCTCCAGAGGCTCCACAATCCTGCTGACTGCTGATGGAGTCCAACTATGATACAGCTGTGTGAGGCCAGAAGACCCTTTTCACTCTTTTTGCCCATTTTTACACTTCTGTCTCCTACTTCTCTTGTGCCATCTCCAGAACTCGTTAAATCTCTCCCTGAGTGCATTTCATGTACTAGCTTAGCAGAGGAGCGATCAAGCAAGGAACAGAAGCTGCTGCCAAAAAACCCTGGAAACGTACCTGAAATATTTTGCTATGTCTATGCTCACAAATAAAACTGTACACTTTGCAAACCAATAGGTTATCCAGTCGCTGGCAGTAGCTTGATTACAATCAGAACTACGAAGCTCCAACAGCTCTGTGTTCCCTCATCCTGGGAGCGGATCTCATCGATGACTTTATCAGTGACACCCTTAGCAGTTTGCTGACAGCTGAACACTGAGTTATGCAGTTGATGCAACAAGGATGGCATCCAGAAGGACCTGGACAGGCTTGAGAGGCAGTGGTACATGCGTCCAGGCCAGGGGACCCAAGCAGAGATTGGCTGGGGGAGCAGGGGAAGAGGGGGGCATGGGGATGGGTGGGAGCTGCAGCACCTCTGTGTGGGGAAAGGCTGAAATTGGGGGGGGGGAGGTCTGCAGCCTGGAGAAGGGACGGCTGCAGGGAGACCTCCCCTCCTAAAGGAGCTTAGAAGCAGGCTGAGAGTGATAGGACAAGGGGGAACAGCAGTTGAGCAGCCTCCCTCTGCCAGGTGTCGTGCTGCTTCCAAAGAAACGAAGCGTTCAGCACACAAAGCAAACGGATCCCTTTTGTTACGGTGCTCCGAGAGGACCTCGGAGTCACCGCTCGAGGATCTCAGTACCGAGCAGCAGCCAAGGAGCTCCGAGGAGCACCAGGATGAACATAGCAGCAAATAAACAGAAGGCATGACATCGCTCCTGACTATCTCCAGCACCGGTGTGGTTAGCTTGTGTCAGAAAAGACAGCAGAGCTGGAACGAGTACAGCTGGTCGGAGCAGAGCCTCCTCAAAGGGGCTGAGCAGAACTGGAACACGCACGGCTTCCCAGGGAAGATGCATTCAACTCGGCTTGATGGATGAGTTCAGCTCAGAAAAACAGCAGAGGCAAAGAAAGGAGCAAACGGTACCGAGGAGGCGAAGAGATGGTTATTTACAGCTTCGCACAAGCCAAAGAACACAGACACCCCAAAGGTACCAAGCAGCCCATTTTAAAGCAGGCAGAACCAAGGATTCATGAAGATTAGGTTCCACGCAGGGAGAAAAAGCCCTGTGGATCTTACTGTGGCAGAGGACAAAGGCTCTGCTCTCCTCAAACACGGAGTGAACTCATTGGAGCAGTTCACAGGAAAGAGGTTTGTAAGAGAGTCCCCCTGCCTCCCCAGAAATGCTCTGCAGTTCAGAATAAACCACTCAGCTGATGGTTAAGAGTGCCCCCCACTCACCTTTCCCTCCCACATCGTCTGTGGGGGCAGGCACCAGCCCTGAGCCAGCCACCTCTGCGCACCAACTGCGCTCGTCAGCAGGCCGCACTGGGATGTGCCAACTGATTTCTATTTCTCTGCGTTTTGCTGGCACAGATGACCACAAATATCTTGTTGCCACCCACGTGCTACAGCTCTCAAAACGCCTTCTAGAACCGTTTTTCTCCCGTTTCAAACCACCAGGTGTGGCAGCATCCAAAGCTAGCATCGAACAGATTAGCTTGGAGGGGGAGCTCGCTGCCAGCCACCGGGTCAGGCTGCTCAGGATCCCATCCCTGAACGCCTCCGGGGATGGGGCAGCCACGCAAGAACTCTTGCCTTTATAGATTTCAATCACAGAATCATTAAGGTTGGAAAAAAAACCACACTAAGATCCCCATGTCCAGCCACCAACCCATCCCCACCAACCACGTCCCCAAGTGTCACAGCTCTGCAGCTCTCCAACACCCCCAGGGATGGGGATTCCTCACTGCCCTGGGCAACCTGTGAACAATCAGCACCTATCCACTTCCACTACCCCTGAGACCAAGCTCTGAGCACCACTTCCATGCTGTTACCAAGGAGAACCAACTCTCAACCTCACCAGTAGCTTCCCAGCAGCACCACAGCTGCCTCTCAAATGCCTCCAGGTATTCAAAGCGAAGAACAATCTCACAGTGCAACCCCTCCCAGCTCAGAGGAAACGCAGACGCAGTACCTTCAGTAGAAGTTCTTTCAAACGTGAGATCTCCTCCACAGACAGAGAAACATTTGGGTTACGGTTCCTGGAATACACCCAGCTTCAGATAATGATCTTCATCCAGTGTGAATTCTCTCTCTAGCCTGGAAAAAGAGAACGTTAAAAAGTTATTGTTAACCAGAAGGAACAGAGGGTCGACGACTTTCCCAAACAAGCTCCCACGCATCCCTGCACTCAGACAGGACTGGGAGCTGGCCTCTATGTGACCAACACTCTGCAAAAGCCATCGCTGGCCACCAGATAAACGTGTAACGAACTCCTTTTAATTACCCCTGCCCTTCTGCATTAGGGGTTAACAGCCCCCCTGCTCCGCAGCCCTCAGTCTCGGTTATACCTCAGTCAAGAACGCGTTTGTTTTCTCGACATCGCTTCAAAAGAAAGTTATAGGTTGTCAAGGAAACCTAAAGGTCATTTTCACTCGTTCCAAGAAGCATTGCAGCAACCATACACGTTTTTCACATCCACTCTGGGGCCCCCGTGGCTAAGCAAGGCGGCCGGTGCAGGAACAGCTCCTGGGGTGCAGGGTTGGGCACAGAGCTGGGCTGCACTCTGCCCGCTCAGCCCAGGGGCAGCACCACGAGCCAGCACTGTGCCCCCATCCAGAGCTGCGTGGCCAAAAGGGTGAGGGAGGGGATCTGCCCCTCTGCTCTGCGCTGGGAGACTTCACCTGGAGCACCGCGTCCACGTGGGGAGCGCTCATCTTATATCAGTGATCTTGCAGCTGATGATATATATCCAACCCCAAACTCAACGGGCAGAGGACTCAAGACCTGACTGTGTCAGGTCTGTAAATCTGATGTCTTCCCTGTTAGCTGTTAGGGACAAGCTGAGCACGGCACAGCAGGGGCGAGAAGAAAAAACCCCAACTCGTGACTTCAGAACAAGCCTGACAGAGCATGAGTCCTACTTCAAAGCTACTTCATTACAGAAACTCTGAACGCCTGCACTGTTTGGACACTTCTGTGCTCGCAGCAGAGATAAACCATCCAGCAACTCCGAACTGCAGAGGTTGGAAGGACCCTGCAAGCAGCACCATGTCACTGCAGCCCCAGCTCTGTGATGTTTGTGCTCGAATCCCAGCACCACGGACAGTCCCGTGCTCCTCCTCAGCCCCAGAGCACTGCAGGGGCCTGCAGACACCACGCAGCCGGCAGCACTGAGCCTACGAGAGATGCTGCTGTCCCAAACGGGTCATCAGAACATCAGTGGTACAGCAGAAGCGTTTCTTTTTTACTTTCTTTTCTAGAGACACTCTTGCTCGGTGCTAACCAGTGAAAGCAGCGCTCTCCACGTCACTCAACACCAAACGTTTGCAGATGTCGCTGCGCTCCAGAGCTCCAAGTTCACTGGGAGAGAAAAGCCTAAAAGCAATCAATAGGAAACTGATTGCTGTGAATGGCAAGCTAATCAACAGCACTCGCTGCCAGGTCCCCAGAGCCAAGAGCTCTGGGTATAAGGTTGGATCTTTCACACTGGAGCAGGTTACGTAGTGGAGGATGCTCCATCCCCAGAGACTTTCAAGGTGAGGAGGATCAGACCCTGGACAAAGCTGCTGGAGCTGTGGTGCCTGTGTGCACTGCAGGGAGACGGATGCGATGGACTTCAGAGGTCCTTTCCAACTCTGAGGATTTTATGACTCTGTTGTGTCCTGGAAAGCTCCCCAAGCCTTCAGCCCCAACCCCCCCAACCTTGCCACAGCTCTGCTGTCAGCTCCAGCACCAGGACAGCACCACGCAGGTCTCTCATTGGGAAATCCCTTCACAGACAGAGAGAACTCCCAAGGAAAACGCTCTGAGCCAGGGCTGCAGCGCACACACACGCAAACATCAAGGACTGGGATCACCACTTCACACCTCCCGGGTTAATTTCAAACCTTAAAACCCCTCATCCCACCCGCAGGTGGCCCTAAAATCAATCCCACAGCCTTTGCTGTCTTCCAGCACACAGCACGGCCATGCAGCGATCCCTCTGAGGCTCGGCGGTGCCACAGGAAGCTTTGGATTCCCACAGCTGCACGCCGAGGCAGTAAACAAACACATCAGCAAAGGAAGCTAGCAGATACTCTGGGTATTTATTACCACGTACTGAGCATTTACGACCAGCGTTCCCTCCTCGGTTTAAATCCTGGCTCCCGCTGTCTCTTCGTGCCATTGTCAGAGGGGAATTTCATCCCCTGTGCGTTTTCAGAGCACCCAAAGCCACAGACAAAACCTGAACACCTCCATCATCCTGGTGAACAACACAAAGCCTCTCTCCTCACTGAAACCCAAACGCTCCCCTTCCTGACCCAGCTTTGGCCTCAGTACCTCCGACACGAGCCAAACAGACAGCGTTTCAGACAACAATTTAAGGTCCTCAACGTAACCTGCAAGGCTGACAGCATTTCTGCAGCAGCTGTTTTATCACAGTCCTTCGGTCGCAGGACCGCAGCCCCTTCCATCAGCAATTCCTCACCCGTTAACAGTTTTATCTCTCTCCTGATAAGAGCGGCGTGGGCACAGGCCCTCCCACGGAAGGGAACACTTGCTGCTCCTGTGCTCCCACTGCTGACCTCAGCCCCGGCTGCTGTGTGTCGGCTCTCAGCCCTGACACCCCAACTCCCAGCAGAACTTCAGCTTGAAACGCGCTCCTCACAAATGTATCTCCCTCTCCATCCGGACATCTGCAAAACGATATGCAAATCACGAGACAGATGAAATGACACGGGTAATTATAGCAGTAACTGAGACCAGCAGCTATTTTAAGCTCCTGGCCAAGCAGCGTTGCAGAGAAGCCTGCCCATGCACTACGGCAGCGGCTGCAGGGAACCTTCACAAAACTGCTTGTATGACGCAGGGAGCCCGATGCCATCAGGTTTTCTGAGCTGGATGATAACTCCTGCAGCACTCCTGGGGGTGAGGAGCAGCCACAGGGCTCGGTGTGAGCTACAGATGGCCCAGTGCAGCGTGCAGGGCAACGAGAGGCCAAGAATCCAGGGCTGTGTCTCATGGCCAAACCTCACTGGAAGCCCCAGTTGCTGTCCCAGTGGCCCCCAGACGTTGTCCTGACGCTTCTTTGCCAGCATTCAGGGTGTGACAAGCATCACACCGAAGCCCTGTGATTTACAGCAGCCGTCCCCTGCCTTTCCACCCACCTTCCCCACTGCCAACATCCCATCCTTGCTCATTCCCACTCCCAAGCTGACACTTTCAGTCAACTACAATCCATTTTACGGACCTGCTGTGCTGCCCAGTAACTAACGAGCTGAGGAAAGCTGCCCCTTTAACACGTAACACCACGCTCACAGGCACTTATTTCTCAGCATCTTCATCGCCACCGGACTCCTGAGCTGCTCTTTGGACCCCAACTCCCTGCATTTCAAAAGGAGCTTCCCGTTTGCACGCTGCTTTTCTCGACTTGCATAACCGAGGACGTCGCTCTCTGTGCTAGGGGAGAAAACTCCGCGGGGTAAATGGAAAAAGCACCCAGTTCCAAACGCTCCGAGGAGGCCTTGGCTGCCAAGCAGCACGCTGCTGGGCTTCTGGTCCAAAGCTTGGAAGGAAAAAGAACAAAACAGCACTGCTGAGCTGTTTGGTACCCGTCAGCAGAGCTGCTGCCAGAAGATCCGAGCCCGGCAGGCTCCTCCAGCAACACGCTTTGCACCAACAAAAAGCATACAGAGCTCCCAAGCGGCCTTCTGTGTCAGCCCAACTGGGGAAGAAGCAACAATAAGAAAGTCAGGTGCTCCACCACGGTCCCAGCGGGGACGCTGTGGGCTGCAGGGGCCCTCTGAAGACCACAGGGTCCCATGCTCTGCGCTGAGCATGGACACCCACAGCTCCACCGGAGCCCCAGCTGCTCCTCAGAAATCAGGCACATCTCCTCCATCACTCACTCACCCCTCCCAGCTCCACCCCACCAGCTTCCAGAGGACCTTCAGGCCACGTCCTCCTGCTTGCTCCCATTTTCCTTTGCTTCAGCTCGCTTCCGACCCTCATTCAAGGAAGAATATCTCTGGCTCAAGCAGAACCTGAACTGAAGCAGCCAAAGAAATGCCTTCCAAAACCCAAACTGATGCACGGCTCCTTGGCAAGCTCCAGCACCACCAAAGCTCCGAAAAAGCCAGGAAACAGAAAGCAAAAACACCATCACCCACACTCCAGCACGAGCTCTGATCTCTGCAAACTGGCACGCGCCCACGGGGGATGCACAACAAGAATGATTCAGTCCTCCAGCAAACAAATCTGAAAGGGGGGGGAGGGCTATAGGAAAGAAGGGGATGGACTCCTGAGCAGGCTCTGCGGGACAGGACACGAGGAGATGGTTTCCAACTAACAGAGGGAGATTGGGAGTGGGTATGAGGAGCGAGGTCTTTGCACTTGGGGTTGTGAGGCAGTATGCAGGTTGCCCAGGCAGGTGATGCTGCCCCGTCCCTGCAGACAGCCACGCTGAGGGGATGGGGCCCTGAGCACCTGATGGGGGTCCCTGCTCAGCGCAGGCAGTGGGATCAGGCAGCCTTTAAAGATCCCATTCAACCCAAACCATTCCGTGATTGCATGGAAGAGCTGCAGCCAGGCAGCGTGGTGGTTGTGGGGCACACAACCACCCCGGTGTGGGTAGGGTTAGGGACTCCTGAAGGGCCAAACAGAGCCCGGCCCCCTCCTCCTGACTCCTGCTCAGATTCCCCCTCAGCTTTCTCTCATCCTGTCCCCATCAGGAGGTGCTCCAGGCCCCCCACCATCCCTGCACCCTCCGCTGGGCTCTCTCCAGCAGTTCCCAGTCTGCCTGGGTTGGGTCACTGTGCATCCCAGACATGCTTCAAAAGCTGTGCTACGTAGGACAGGCAAGTGCACCACACAAAAAGGGCAGAACCAAGCTCGTGGAGATGCCTGTCCTTTTCAAGTACAGACTGAGAAGCCATGTAGACAACAAAAAAAAGGTTTTTACAAGCTATATACGGAGCATGAATTAGATGTTACCACCTCCTGAATGCATTTCAGTGCCTCAAGATCACTTGTGCTGCTTCCTTCCTTTTGCTGTGCCACACACGGCTTTGGCGTCCCAAGGATTTCACTGCTGTGAGCTCCCAAAGGAAGAGCTGCTGCCAGCACTCGGACTACTTGCACTGCAGCTCCTTCCAACCTTCTGGTGCTGAAGCACGGTTGCTGCAGTGCCAAACCAGCAGCCTGCTCCTCCCTGGGCTTAAACCCTCAGCGTGCCACCTCCAGAAATGAAACACTGCTGCTCCAGGGCTTCAGGAGCTCCTCCTCAGTCCAGCTCTGCATTTACACCCAGGATCCTACCTCAGGCTCTTAAGGAACGTCCTCTCAGTGCTCGAAGCAACGCTGATAAGAAATCTCCCTTATCTTGTTCGTCTCATCAGGAGGAGAGCCACAAATCAGGGCCCAGGGATGGAAAGAGGAGGGACTGAGCTGGACATAAGGAGCAAGGTCTTCATGCTGAAGGTGGTGAAGCACTGCACAGGTTGCAAAGAGAGGTGGTGCTGCCCCATCCCTACAGACAGCCACGTTCAGAGGATGGGGCCCTGAGCACCTGAAGGAGCTGTGCTCAGTGCAGGCAGTGGGACCAGGCGGCCTTCAGAGGGCCCTTCCAGCCCCAGCCACTCTAAGACCTCACAGCACGGGTGTCCAAACACTTGGCTGCTTTGAATAAAGAGGAGGAGCTGGAGCTGCGCTGCCTGGGGAACAGGCAACTCCCCAGGCAGTGCCACGACCTCGCTGCCAGCTGCGCTCCGGAGCTGCCCACGGAGCCACAGGAACAACACAAGAGAAAATTAAAGGCGGGGAGTACACAAGGATCTTCTTCACCAAGCTCCCGCTTCATTCCAGCCCGCTCAGCCTGTAACTTGGAAGGACTCGGGCTTCCTTAACGCGCTCTTCTCCCAATTCAGCTTGGCAGCGTGCCTGCCCTTTGGAGTCGTGCTATTTTTGACAGCAAGAGGAAATTCAGCTCTCTGACGGAGGAGCCCTTCCTCAGCGGACGGCTCTCCATCCAGCCTGACAGCCAAACCTCATCTGACTCTGCCCCCACATTCCCCCCCCAAAGGCAGGCCTTAGTTCTGAGCACGGCCCTGTGGCAAGCAATGAAGCCCTAAGCACAAAATAGCAAGAGACGAATCTGTCTTCTGCAGGGATGCTGAGGCTTGATCTCCCGAGATCAAACACAGCTCAGTATTACCGTGAAAGGCTGAGCACAGAGCCATGAGGAAAGGAGGAATCACGTTTTGTTGGAGCCTGTGAAACAAAGCTCAAGCAGCAAACAGAAGCAGGCTTCCCGTGCGAGAACGCTGCAGTAAAAGAAGGAACTGAGTGCTGACCTCAATACGGGAGCCTAAATGAGCCCAGAGCGGCCTCCTCTGTTCCCAAATTAACATCGGACCATCAGCCCATCCCTGCCCAGAACCAGCTGCTGCTTCCCTGACAGCAACACCGAGGGACGTTGCCCAGGAAGAGATCCCCGTGAAATCCTGCAAGTCATCGCTGCAGTTCCAGGACGCCCTTCGAAGTTGCACACCGTGAATAAAACATTGCTCTGAAGGCCGGAATTTCACGTAGACGCATTTCTCATCCGTTGCTATCCCCCTTCTCCCTGAGCTCGTGGTGGGATGGAGCCAACGCAGAGCCTTACAGCATCCAGGCTCCCACCGTAACCGTTAAAGCCTCGTGAACTACAGCCCTGATTCCCTCCTGAAAGCGTGCAGGCAAAAATAAAGGCTGCCTCTGTAGCACTATTAGCTTTGCAGGTAGCAATAGGATTCATATTAGGGTCTGCCCCACCTTTCTCCCCCCCAGCACCAAGGTCAGCCCCTGCTGTGGGCTGCCCAGACCCCATCCACAGCCACAAGGCAGCTCCAGGGATGGGGCACCCACAGCTCTGGGCAGCAGTGCCAGGGCCTCACTGCCACCAGCCCACGGCTCCTGGCACGGCCTCAGCACTGGGAACACATCCTAGAATCACCAAGGTCGGAAAAGACCTCCAAGAGCAGCAGCCTCTCCTCGCTGCGGCCCACGGACAGCAGTGGAAGCACCCAACGCGGGGATCCTGGAGCAAGGAAAGACCTGAGTCCATTTGGGGGGGGTCTCACACCTACCATGGGGGTCTCAGAGCCCATCACAGGGGTCCTGAGCCCATCACAGGGGTCCAGGAGCCAGCCCTGGGGGTCTCACCCCCAACGTGGGGATCTCAGAGCACATGAGGAAGACCTGAGCCCGTTGTGGGGGTCTCACACCAACCATGGGGGTTTCAGAGCCCATCTGTGGGGTCCTGAGCCATTGTGGGGGTCCAGGAGCCCACCTGAGGGGTCTCACCCCCAACGTGGGGATCCCAGAGCACATGAGGAAGACCTGAGTCCATTGTGCGGGGATCTCACACCAATCATGGGGTTCTCAGAGCCCATTTGTGGGGTCCTGAGCCCATTGTGGGGGTCTCACCCCCAACGTGGGGATCTCAGAGCACATGAGGAAGACCTGAGTCCACTGTGGGGGTCTCACACCAACCATGGGGGTCTCAGAGCCCATCTCAGGGGTCCTGAGCCCATTGTGGGGGTCCAGGAGCCAGCCCTGGGGGTCTCATCCCCAACATGGGGATCTCAGAGCACATGAGGAAGACCTGAGTCCACTGTGGGGGTCTCACACCAACCATGGGGGTCTCAGAGCCCATCACAGGGGTCCTGAGCCCATTGTGGGGGGTCTAGGAGCCCACCCTGGGGGTCTCACCGCCAACGTGGAGATCTCAGAGTACATGAGGAAGACCTGAGTCCAACCTGGAGGTCTCACACCAACCATGGCGGTCTCAGAGCCCATCACAGGGGTATTGAGCCCACTGTGGGGGGTCTAGGAGCTCAGCGTGGGGGTCTCACCCCCAACGTGGGGATCTCAAAGTACATGAGGAAGACCTGAGTCCATTTTGGGGGGTCTCACTCCAACCATGGGGGTCTCAGAGCCCATCTGTGGGGTCCTGAGCCCATCACAGGGGTCCAGGAGCCAGCCCTGGGGGTCTCACCCCCAACGTGGGGATCCCAGAGCACATGAGGAAGACCTGAGTCCATTGTGGGGGGATCTCACACCAATCATGGGGTTCTCAGAGCCCATTTGTGGGGTCCTGAGCCCATTGTGGGGGTCTCACCCCCAACGTGGGGATCTCAGAGCACATGAGGAAGACCTGAGTCCACTGTGGGGGTCTCACACCAACCATGGGGGTCTCAGAGCCCATCACAGGGGTCCTGAGCCCACTGTGGGGGTCCAAGAGCCAGCCCTGGGGTTCTCACTCCCAATGTGGGGGATCCCAGAGCACATGAGGAAGACCTGAGTCCACTGTGGGGGTCTCAGAGTCCATCACAGGGGTCCTGAGCCCACTATGGGGGTCCAGGAGCCCACCCTGGGGGTCTCACCCCAAACGTGGGGATCCCAGAGCACATGAGGAAGACCTGAGTCCATTGTGAGGGGTCTCAGAGCCCACTATGGGGGTCCAGGAGCCCACCTGAGGGGTCTCACCCCCAACGTGGGGATCTCAAAGTACAGGAGGAAGACCTGAGTCCACTGTGGGGGGTCTCACACCAACCATGGGGGCCTCAAAGCCCATTTGTGGGGTCCTGAGCCCACTGGGGGGGTTCTTACACTGAGCATGGGGTCTCTCAGCCCATCTTAGGGGTCTCACATTACACTGACTGCAAGAGCCTCTCCCCACCCCACTGCTCCTGAGATCCAGGACATCAGTGTGGAGATGGAGAACAACAAGGAGAAAAGAGGGGCCCTTAGGGGGTGGAAGGGGGGGGCTCAGACATCTGGGGGTGGGTCTTGGGGTCTTAAGGGGGTCTTGGGGGTGCTAAGAGAGAACTGCTGGAGGGGGCTGCACTGGGGGAGCTGCAGTGGTCCCTTCCCACCCCCACAGCTCTGGGGTTCCAAGGTTTTAGGAGAGGTGGTTCAGCTCCCGGAGACCACCAGGTCTGAGCTGACCCCCAATTACTGAGACACGCTTTTAATTACCGGACAACAATTATTCTTAACCAAAATAGTATTTCACCTGCTAGCCAAGAGCCCGCTTCTGCTTTCCCCTTCGGAACCAGGGATATTAATTAATCCCTGCATCAGCTCTTAGCATCTAATTGACGAGCAGAGGACGACCTGCTTGGAGCAAGTCACAAATGCTGCAAGAAAACTGGGTCCCATCAGCACGGGAAGGGATTGTTCCTTCTTTGAATAAGCTGCTGCAGGCAAGCAACGACGAAGGCCTGCCTGCTGTACAAACACACGCACGAAATTAAGAGTTACTTCTAACGATTCCACGCTTCTGAAGCTCCCTAATAGAGAGATGCTATCGAGCAGCGCTTTGTTTTGATCACTGACATTACCCTCGCCTGCTATCTCGTGGAGCAGCCTCCTAATTGGCGCCCTGCCCCACGCTAAGGACACAACATTAGCCCAGCTCTCTCTCCTTTAAACGCGACGTTTTTAATTAAATTGAACATGCCACGAGTGTGATTTTGTTCCCAGCTCATCACCGCCCGCTCCGCTCACCTCACGCTGTCGGTGAGTCTGAATGCAGCCCAGTGGCAGCTCCTGAAGGTGCTCAGGACAGCGTTCACTTCGACGAGCTCCGAAAGAACCTGCTGGCATTTCCTGCCGCTTGCCGTTGCACGCAGCGCGTTAGGCAACGCCGCAAAGGAAGCGCTGCGGCGTTTGCAAACTCTTCTTCGTTTCCTGTCGCGCTTCGGAGGGCTGCGCAGGCTTCAGGTGCACCACACTTCTAACAGGGAAAGCACTGTCTGTGCCGCTGCGGTGCTCCCCGAGCACCGACCCTCTGCTCAGTTCAGGCCGTGATGCACCGATCTGTGCTTTCTACACTCAGTCGGAGAGGTAGAGCACCTACACGCTATCCTCGGATCACAACTCACACTGCTCCAGGAGCTCCTCGTGTCCCTGCCAGGGCATCCAGCAAGCACTCATGCCATCACACAATCGGAAGGGTTGGAAGGGAGCTCTAGAGATCATCGAGTCCAACCCCCCTGCCGAAGCAGCTCCAGGTTGCACAGGGGTCCTGAGCCCATTCTGGGGGGTCTAGGAGCTCAACCTGGGGGTCTCACCCCCAACGTGGGGATACCAGAGCACATGAGGAAGACCTGAGTCCATTGTGGGGAGTCTCACACCAACCATAGGGGTCTCAGAGCCCATCACAGGGGTCCTGAGCCCATCGCGGGGGTCTCACCCCCAACGTGGGGATCCCAGAGCACATGAGGAAGACCTGAGTCCGTTGTGGGGGGTCTCACACCAACCATGGGGGTCTCAGAGCCCATTTGTGGGGTCCTGAGCCCACTATGGGGGGTCTAGGAGCTCAACCTGGGGGTCTCATCCCCAACGTGGGGATCTCAGAGTACATGAGGAAGACCTGAGTTCAACCTGGAGGTCTCACACCAACCATGGGGGTCTCAGAGACCATCACAGGGGTCCTGAGTGCATTGTGGGGGTCCAGGAGCCAGCCCTGGGGGTCTAACCCCCCAACGTGGGGATCTCAAAGTACATGAGGAAGACCTGAGTCCATTTTGGGGGGTCTCACTCCTACCATGGGGGTCTCAGAGACCATCACAGGGGTCCTGAACCCATCACAGGGGTCCAGGAGCCCACCTGAGGGGTCTCACCCCCAACGAGGGGATCACAAAGTACATGAGGAAGACCTGAGTCCATTGTGGGGGTCTCACACCAACCATGGGGGTCTCAGAGCCCATCACAGGGGTCCTGAGCCATTGTGGGAGTCTAGGAGCCCACCCTGGGGGTCTCACCCCCAACGTGGGGATCCCAGAGCACATGAGGAAGACCTGAGTCCATTATGGGGGTCTCACACCTCCCATGGGGGTCTCAGAGCTTTATACTTTTGCCCTGCCGAAGCAGCTCCAGGTTGCACAGGTAGACATCCAGGTGGGTTTTGGATATCTCCAGTGAAGGGCACTCCAC
Source organism: Callipepla californica brunnescens (assembly GCA_023055505.1). Taxonomy (NCBI): domain Eukaryota; kingdom Metazoa; phylum Chordata; class Aves; order Galliformes; family Odontophoridae; genus Callipepla; species Callipepla californica. Next base: position 3,550,810 of record JALIRH010000054.1, read on the forward strand.
CACCTCTCTGTGCAGCTCCAGCGCTCTGTGAAGAAGATCCCACACACATTCGTGCAGAACTTGCTATGCTTCACTTTGTGGCCATTTCCCCTCGTCCCATTGCCACACACGAGTCCAGCCTCGTCTCTCTGCCTCCCGTTCCTTAGGTGTTTATAGACGTGGATCAGATCCCCTCTCTGAGCCTTCTTTTTTCAGAACAGCCCCACGGTTCTCAGCTTTTCCTCATCAGGGAGGTGCTCCAAACCTTTATCATCTCTGCAGCCCTCCCCTGGACTCCTTCCAGCCGATTCCTGTCTGTTTTGTACCGGGGAGCCCAGAACTGGACACAGTACTCCACGTGAGGCCTCACCAGGGCAGAGCAGGGAGGGGAGGATCACCTCCCTCGACCTGCTGGCCATGCTCTTCTTATTGCACCCCAGGATCCCACTGTCCTTCTTGGCCACCAGGGCACACTGCTGGCTCATGGTCATCCTGGCATCCACCAGGACACCCAGCTCCCTCTCCTCAACCTGGCATCCACCAGGACACTCAGCTCCTTCTCCTCAGAGCTCCTCTCCAGCAGCTCATCCCCCAACCTGTACCAGTGCACGCTGTTATTCCTCCCTGGGTGCAAGGCTTGCTCACGTTAAACCTCATCCATTTCCCTCCTGCCCAACTCTCCAGCCTGCCCAGGTCCCGCACAGCCATTCCTCCCAGCGTCATACTGTCATCAAACCTGCTGAGAGCGAACTCTATCTACGGCTCTCCATCATTGAAGGATGCTGCTTTCAAACTTATCAGCGAGTTATGAAAGAGGAAGAAGAGCCACCAAGCAGAGCCGAGGGTGCAATGCGCCGCTGAGTGCACCCAGCGTCCCATCAACCTTCAGTCCAGGAGTGGGGTGAGATCCAAACAGGATCGCTGATATTTACTCTCCAGGTGATTAACGCCAATTAGTCAGCCCAACTCTGAAGCGCCAGGGCTCCGTGAGGACGGCCCGATTCGCTGCCCGCTGCGCTCGGTGTGATTTAACACGACACAGACTTGTTAGCTCCGCTGCTGCCAACCTGCAGCACCACGGGATCAGCCTTCCAACACGGGCCTGGAACGAAGCAAGAACACGCCGCGCCGCAAACTCGGATTAATCAAATGAGGACCACACCTTATTTAAATCCACACAGAGAGACCCGATCTCTTCCTCCTCGCCCTCCTCGCATTCTCCCGTCAGCCCCGGGCACCCCCAGGGATGGGGCACCCACAGCTCTGGGGCACCCACAGCTCTGGGCCTTGGGATGAAGGACTTCCCCCTCACACCCGACCCCAATCTCCTTTCTGTTTGGTTCAAGCCCTTCCCCCTTGCCCTGTTTCCAGCCTGAGAGCTTACGGCCTCCATCTGCCTTGTCAAATCTGCCTCAAGAGAGAAGAATGGCGTTAAACGGGACGCCCGAGGATCTCCTGAAGGAATAAAACGGATCAATAACAACTCTGGAAGCACAACCTCCCTCACCCGCCCCACGTGGAACTAAGAGGCTGAAGCAAGCCACAGGTTCTGCCAGAAACCAAAAACACGGGCGGTGAAGCAAAGACGTCGGCCAGAAAACTTCAGGGCACATCCATCAGACGTGCTCTCCGTTAAGCCTACCGAAGAAAACAAACCGAAGGCTGAAGCTGAAATGCTGCACCCCCCTCCTCCTCCCTGCAGGCCCTTCCAACGCCACCAACCACTGCTGAGGCAGCCCAAGTTTCTCCTTCTGCCCAGGTGAGGAAACAGCCCACAGCTCTCTGCCTCCTGGCTTAAATACCTCCTCGAACTCTGCCCTTTAACCACAGCGATATTTTCTCACGCCTTCCTGTTTCCCCTCCTGTACAGCCCCCAGTGTTGGTGTTTTTAAATCAGCGATGTCACTTGCTTGCAACCTGCAGACCAGGTCTGACCTCTGGCACCTGAACTCTGCAACGGATCCCAGCTTTCCCAACCTGATCTTTTTCACCTTGGCGATGCAAGCTCGCTCCGTGTTCCGTCCCCCACGCCGGAGCTAACACGCAGGTAAAAATAGCCAAGGCATGTAAGAATAATGTCAATATTGGCCGCTTGCACTGCTGGCTGCCTCAGCGGATCAAAACAAGGAGTGGGGGGGGGGGGGGGAGGGAAGTGGGAGGAACACGGGGAGGGGAAGGAGGAAGGCACCAATTAAAGAAACAAGCAGCGCAGAATCAGAGCGCGGACCAAAACTGAAGACACACTTTTGCTTCTAAAAACACTCAAAGGAGACACACAGCTTCCTTCGCTGGTCACCAGGAGGCCCTGTTCTTACCCCAACGCTCCGTGGAGGGAACAACAGATCCCCCCCCCAGTCCATAAAACCTAAGGATGGACAGAAACGTGCCGCTCTACCAGCAGGGCTGGGAGCACAAGGCTGCTCCTCCGGAGCACAGCTCCCACCCTTCAGACCCAGTCACTGCCTTCAGGAAACGCACACTGCTCGACGACATCGCTTTCTGCCATGCACGACCCGCAGCTTTTCCACTCAAGCTTCGCAGGCTCTGTTCAGCAGAAGAAGAGAACCAAAAGCCCCCTCTCTCCCCACTTCAGGTCCCAAGTCCTGCTCTCACGCCCGGCGGGAAAGGCAGGCGGTTTTGCTTTCTCTTTGACACCTCAGCTGACAGGCAGCAAACGTGGAAGGAAGCGATCCCTCCACGCAGCACGAGCCTGGGACAACCTCCCTCACGAGGAGCGACGGATGGAAGCGCTCCCACCTCCAGCTCAGGAGTGCTGTGCTACCTGGGCGGGGGGGTCATCCGTCCGTCTGTCCGTCCATCCATCCGCCCCAGTTGGCCCCCATCCATCCCAGCAGCGGCGGAGACGCGGAGTTCCCTGCGGTGAATTCTCCAAGCTTCGCCGCCTGAAGATGCTCGAACGCGTCGGGGAGAAAAGCGACGTTGTTTCCAAAGATAGCTCCCTCCGTCATTCGCTTCTATCCCACTGCCTCACGAATGGCTGAACTATGAACTCAGAAATCCAGCCCAGCCCTCCCACAACACAACCGCGGCTCCGGCGCTCCCCTCTCTGCCTTCTCCACGGGTCTGCAGGACGGACGAGGCCCAAGTGCTGCTCCAGTCCCACCCCACAGAGCCCACTCGGCCCCACACTTTGCACACAGGACCTCACCCTGTCGCCCCACGCCGGCAGAGCAACCCACAAAAGCCGCCCGAGCAACCCCGAACTATTTCCTCCTCACCCAAACCCTCCGACGTTCGCTGGGATCACCCATACCGAGCACGGATCGTTGCGTCCCCGTCTCCTGCCCCAAAATGTCACCTGCCTTACCGGGTCGCTATGCCACCACGCCAGGGATTACCGTGTTATCATTAGTGGGAATACGTATTTCAGCACGGAAGCGTTTGGGCAGGTCGCTGCCTTTAAGCGTGGAGGAGGAAAACTCTCCGCCTTTATGACACCCCCACCTCAAAATGAAGTCCTCAAAGGGCTGGATGATCCCCTCTAGCCGGGGAAGGGTGTTGTGGAGTGGGGAAGGGTGTCGTGGGGTGGGGAAGGGTGTCCTGTTAGGGGGGAGAAAGGTGCTGTGGGGGGGAGGGGTGTCCTGTTAGGGGGGGGAAGGGTGCTGGGGGGGGAGGGGTGTCCTGTTAGGGGAGAGAAGGGTGTTGTTGTAGGGGGGAAGGGTGCTGGGGGGGGAGGGGTGTCCTGTTAGGGGGGAGAAGGGTGTTGATGTAGGGGGGAAGGGTGCTGTGGGGGGGAGGGGTGTTGCTGTGGGGGGGGAGGGAGGGGTGTTGTGTTGTGGGGGGGAGGAAAGGGTGTCGTGGGAGGGAGGGGTGTGTGTGTGGGGGGGGGGGGGGGGGGGTGGGTTACAACCCCCTAAACCGGAGCCGTTGAGAAGAGCCAACCCATGAAACCGCACCTTTCTCCTTCCAGACAACCGCCGGAACCCCCGCAGCTCCCCAAGCCCGCTCCATCTCAAGCCAAGCCCGGCTCCGTGTGCCCCCCCCCCCCTCCCGTTTCACTTCCTACTCGGGGCTGAGCTCCGCCAAAGCACGGCACGGCACGGCCCCGCACACGGCCCCGCTCCCGCAGCAGAACGGAGCTCCGGGAGCAGTTAACGCTGAGGGAGAGGAGGGGAGGGGGGGGTGGGGGGGGGGGGTGAGGAGGAGAGGCGAAGCGCGCAGGCCGCGGCCCGGTGACAGCTCGGCTCCGGCCCCGCCGAGGGTCTCTCACCTCCTGCCGGGGGTCCGACGCCGCCCTCCGGCCCGCGGTGAGGCGCTGCCTGCCTGCGACGGCCCCGCGGGCATAGGGCCGCGGCCGACGGCGACGGCCCGGCTGACAGCGGGCGGCGGGAGAGAGGAGGACTCCAAAATGGCGGCGGCCCCGGGGCTGGCCAGCGCCGCGCGGGAGGGGGGGGGGGGAGGAGGAGGAGGAGGAGGAGGGGCGGGAGGGGGCGGGGAGAGGGAGGGGGGCGGGGAGGGGAATGAATGGGGGGGGGATGGGGGGGTGTTAGATTTGGGGGATGAGGGAATGGGGGGGTGGGAGCTGGAGGGATGTGAGGGGATTTAGGGGGGTCAGTGTGAGGAGGGGGGTGAGTATAAGGGGGTGTGAGGGGATTTGGGGGGGGGGATGAGCTTGAGGGGTGTGAGGGTATGGGGGACGTGAGGGGATTTGGGGGGCTCAGTCTGAGGAGGGGGGGGTGAGAGTATAAGGGGGTGTGAGGGGATTTGGAGGGGGATGCGCTTGAGGGGTGTGAGGGGATTTAGGGGGGGTCAGTCTGAGGAGGGGGGTGAGTATAAGGGGGTGTGAGGGGCTCAGCTTGAGGGGTGTGATGGCACAGGGGGATGTGAGGGGATTGGGGGGGGGATGAGCTTGAGGGGTGTGAGGGTATGGGGGATGTGAGGGGATTTGGGGGGGGCTCAGCTTGAGGGAGTGAGAGGGTATAGGGGATGTGAGGGGATTTGGGGGGGGGGGTCAGCCTGAGGAGGGGGGTGAGTATAAGGGGGTGTGAGGGGCTCAGATTGAGGGGTGTGATGGCACAGGGGGATGTGAGGGGATTTGGGGGGGGGGAATGGGCTTGAGGGGTGTGAGGGTATGGGGGATGTGAGGGGATTTAGGGGGGGTCAGTCTAAGGAGGGGGGTGAGAGTATAAGGGGATGTGATGGGATTTGGGGGGGGATGAGCTTGAGGGGTGTGAGGGGATTTAGGGGGGTCAGTCTGAGGAGTGGGGTGAGAGTATCAGGGGATGTAAGGGCATTTGGGGGGGGTCGGTCTGAGGAAGTGGGTGAGAGTATAAGGGGATGTGAGGGGCTCAGCTTGAGGGGTGTGATGGCACAGGGGGATGTGAGGGGATTTGGGGGTCTCAGTCTGAGGAGGGGGATGAGAGGACAAGGGGATGTGATGGGATTTGGGGGGGCTCAGCTTGAGGGAGTGAGAGGGTATGGGGGGATGTGAGGGCATTTGGGGGGGTCTCAGGTTGAGGGGTTTGAGAGTATGGGGGGATGTGAGGGGATTTGGGGGGCTCAGTCTGAGGAGGGGGGTGAGAGTATAAGGGGGTGTGAGGGGATTTGGGGGGGGATGCGCTTGAGGGGTGTGAGAGGATTTAGGGGGGTCAGTCTGAGGAGGGGGGTGAGTATAAGGGGGTGTGAGGGGCTCAGCTTGAGGGGTGTGATGGCACAGGGGGATGTGAGGGGATGTGGGGGTGGGGGATGGGCTTGAGGGGTGTGAGGGTATGGGGGATGTGATGGGATTTGGGGGGGGCTCAGCTTGAGGGAGTGAGAGGGTATAGGGGGATGTGAGGGGATTTGGGGGGGGGATGAGCTTGAGGGGTGTGAGGGTATGGGGGACGTGAGGGGATTTGGGGGTCTCAGTCTGAGGAGTGGGGTGAGAGTATAAGGGGATGTGATGGGATTTGGGGGGGCTCAGCTTGAGTGGTTTGAGAGTGTGGGGGATGGGAGGGGATTTGGGAACGTGAGGGGATTTTGGGGGGCACAGTCTGAGGAGGGGGGTGAGAATATAATGGGATGTGATGGGATTGGGGGGGGCTCAGCTTGAGGGGTGTGAGAGAGTATGGGGAGATGTGAGGGGATTTGGGGGGCTCAGTCTGAGGAGGGGGCTGAGAGTATAAGGGGATGGGAGGGGATTTGGGGGGGGTCAGCCTAAGGAGGGGGGTGAGTATAAGGGGGTGTGAGGGGCTCAAATTGAGGGGTGTGATGGCACAGGGGGATGTGAGGGGATTTGGGGGGGGGGGGGGAATGGGCTTGAGGGGTGTGAGGGTATGGGGGATGTGAGGGGATTTAGGGGGGGTCGGTCTAAGGAGGGGGGTGAGTGTATAAGGGGATGTGATGGGATTTGGGGGGGGATGAGCTTGAGGGGTGTGAGGGGATTTAGGGGGGTCAGTCTGAGGAGTGGGGTGAGAGTATCAGGGGATGTAAGGGCATTTGGGGGGGGTCGGTCTGAGGAGGGGGGGTGAGAGTATAAGGGGATGTGAGGGGCTCAGCTTGAGGGGTGTGATGGCACAGGGGGATGTGAAGGGATTTGGGGGTCTCAGTCTGAGGAGGGGGGTGAGAGTACAAGGGGATGTGATGGGATTTGGGGAGGCTCAGCTTGAGGGAGTGAGAGGGTATGGGGGGATGTGAGGGGATTTGGGGGGCTCAGTCTGAGGAGGGGGCTGAGAGTATAAGGGGATGGGAGGGGATTTGGGGGGGCTCAGCTTGAGTGGTTTGAGAGTGTGGGGGATGGGAGGGGATTTGGGGGGGGTCAGCCTGAGGAGGGGGGTGAGTATAAGGGGGTGTGAGGGGCTCAGATTGAGGGGTGTGATGGCACAGGGGGATGTGAGGGGATTGGTGGGGGGGGGAATGGGCTTGAGGGGTGTGAGAGTATGGGGGATGTGAGGGGATTTAGGGGGGGTCGGTCTAAGGAGGGGGGTGAGTGTATAAGGGGATGTGATGGGATTTGGGGGGGGGATGAGCTTGAGGGGTGTGAGGGGATTTAGGGGGGTCAGTCTGAGGAGTGGGGTGAGAGTATCAGGGAATGTAAGGGCATTTGGGGGGGGTCGGTCTGAGGAGGGGGGGTGAGAGTATAAGGGGATGTGAGGGGCTCAGCTTGAGGGGTGTGATGGCACAGGGGGATGTGAAGGGATTTGGGGGTCTCAGTCTGAGGAGGGGGGTGAGAGTACAAGGGGATGTGATGGGATTTGGGGAGGCTCAGCTTGAGGGAGTGAGAGGGTATGGGGGGATGTGAGGGGGTTTGGGAAGGTCTCAGGTTGAGGGGTTTGAGAGTATGGGGGGATGTGAAAGGATTTGGGGGGACTCACTCTGAGGAGGGGGGTGAGCGTATAAGGGGATGTGATGGGATTTGGGGGGGCTCAGCTTGTTGGAGTGAGAGGGTATGGGGGGGTTTGGGGGGCTCAGCTTGAAGGATTGTGAGGATATAGGGGGATGTGAGGGGATTTGGGGGGGCTCAGCTTGATGGAGTGAGAGGGTATGGAGGGATGTGAGGGAATTTGGGGAGCACAGCATGAGGGATGGGGAGACGTGAAGGGAGTCACAGCCTGAGAGGCTCATGAGAAGATTTTGGGGGGTTGTGACAGGATATGGGGGGGTCCAGCTTGAGGGCGCATGAGGGTATGAGGGGATGTGAGGGGATTTGGGGGGGCACAGCTTGAAGGATTGTGAGGGTATGGTGTGATGTCAGGGCATTTGGGGGGGTCTCAGCTTGAGGGATTAAGAGGGTATTGGGGGGATGTGAGGGGATTTGGGGGGTGCACAGCATAAGTGAGAGGGTGTAGAGGGGTGTGGGGGGATTTGGGGGGCTCAGCTTGAGGGGAGTGTGTGAGGGAGGAGTGTCGAGAGGAGATTTTGGGGTCTGTGAGTGGATTTGGGGGGGCACAGATTGAGGATATGGGGGGATGTGAGGGAATGGGGGGAGAAGGGCCTAAGGGGGGGGGGGGGGAGGGGGTTCACAAGGGGAAGACAGAGCCCAGGGGATGGTCCTGGACATGGGGATGGTGCACAGGGATTGGGGACAGGACCTGGGGGTGCCCTGGGACGGCACGGGGGTCTGTGGGGTTCTCCCCCATAGCTGAGAATACTAAATTGGGAAAACCCCCCAGTTTACGCCTCTATTTTTCACCATCACTGCTTGAAGGTGATGGGCCCCGGGATGGGAGCAAACACTTTCTTGTCCACTCACAAGGATAAAAACCGTCCGAGTGAATTCTGTTACAGGACCACGAGCTTCTACAGCGTTTTGATGGCACAGGGATGGAGCAGCAGCTGTCCAGGTGATCCTGATTCCTCCAGACCCACGAGGAGGGGATTCAATTGCTGCTGTTTTGTACCAAACCAGCACAGAAGTTTTCTACCCACCACGTCTCACCACGGAGCATTTGGGATGTCAACGAGCAGCAAGAAGGAGCGAGGCACATCGGCACCAGCTCTTATCCAAGACACACAGCTGCTATTCCATCCCGAGACCTCAGAGCACTCTCTGCTTTGGATTGAGATTAAGGAACTGTGCCTTCAGAGCCTCAGTCCGGTCGTTCCAACTGCTGAACGGAGCGATTTGCACATCAAGCAGTCGGGACCTACAGAGCTGTCCTTTGTAGCATGTAGGATCGCCGGGCTTTGTCTGTCTCGTTGTTTGAAGCACCGAGCCTCTGTTCCGAGGAGGGCTGGCTTTGAGGTTTGATGACAAAGCCCAAGGGATGCAGACTTGCTCCCAGAAGCTCGCAGCAATGAAGACTTTGGTGGTGTAGGGTTGCCGGTGTCCTCAGAGCTCGTGTCGGGATGGCTGAGCTGCAGCTGGGACGCCACTTCTGAGCCGTGCTGACAGGTGGAGCCACGGGTGTCACCTCCGTCCCACTCCAACCCCGCGTCCTTCCCCTCAGCAGAATTCAGGTGCTAGCTTTTCCGAACGCTGTCGAAGGAGAGGTGGCTGCCTTCTGGGGGCAAGCTGTGAGGCCCCGTGCAAACAACAGAGCTCAGAAGAGCGTGCGGAATATAAACAGCCCTCGAGAGAGCTGCACCTGGGGAACGTAACCCCGAGCGGCAGCGCGTGAGAAGAAGCAGACGAATGGAAGCAGAACGCCAACGATCCCGCAAAATCTGGCAGGCCGGCGGCCCTGAGAGCTCTGATGTGAAAGATAATTATAGACGAAAGTGTGGCAACCGCTGCAGTGGAGCTTGCGAAACGTTTTCTGTTTACTCAGGTTGCTTAGGAGCCGTGCGTGATTAAGAATTAGAAAAACACGCCCCACGCGCCGGCCCTGTGCAGCGCAACGTCCCCGCGAGGCCGGGGAGGATCGGTTCTGCTGCGTTCTCAAGTTCTGCTCAGCCTTCGTTGCCCAAATATGGTCCAGCAGCATCGGGGGAGCTTTAAAAGGCCAGAAATGATGGGGCTGGAATTCAGAGCGGCCGCTGCAGATGCCCTGTGATCTCTGGCCCACCGTTATTAGGGAGCAGAGGTGCTGGGCTCGTACGAAGTCTACCTAGACTTCAGCAAGCAGCGCTCGCTCACAGTATTCTCCTGGGGAAATGTGGCCTGGACGGGTATACGCTTCGTTCATAGATTCATTAGGTTGGAAAGGACCTACAAGATCATCTAGTCCAGCCATCCTCCCACCGCCATCCCTACCCACCAAGCTACTAAATCAAATCCCTCAGCACCTCATCTAAACACTTCTTGAACAGCTCTAGGGACGGTGCCTCAACCTCCTCCCTAGGCAGGCCATTCCAGTGCCTGACCGCTCTTTCAGAGAAAAAGTTTTCCTCAAATCTAATTAAATCTTCCCCGGCGCAGCTTGCGGCCATTCCCTCTCGTCCTGTCATTAGTTACCTGGGAGAAGGAAGTGGTAGAGTGCGATGAGGTCTCCTCTGAGCCTCCTTTTCTCCAGGCTAAACAATCCCAGCTCCCTCAGCCGCTCCTTGTAAGACTTGTGCTCCAGACCCCTCCCCAGTTCTTTCTCTGAACACGCTCCAGGGTGTCAACCAACACCCCCAGCTCCTTTTCCTCTATACACTCCTCAAGCCATTCTGCCCCAAGCCTATAGCACTGCATGGGGTTATTGTGGCCAAAGTGCAGCACCCGGCACTCGGCCTTATTGAACCTCATCCCGTTGAGCTCAGCCCAGCTGTCCAGCCTATCCAGATCCCTCTGAAGGGCCTCCCTACCCTCAGGCACATCGACACATCCATCCAACTTGGTGTCATCCGCAAACTGACTGAGGGTACACTCAGTCCCCTCATCCAGGTCGTTAATAAAGACTTTGGGAGATATGTTGGGTAAGGAGGTGGCAAGCGTGCCCGGCGGCTTGAGGCTGATGGAGTGAAGTCCAGCCGGCGACCCCTTACCCGTGCTGTCCCCCGGGGGTCGGTACTGGGGTCCGGTCTTGTTTGATCACGGTCAGCTGGATCGCTGGGCAGAGGTCCGTGGGGATGAGGTCCGAGGAGTGCCCCTCCATGGGGCAAAGTCCCATCGGCCTCCCGGGCCACGCTGCTCAGACCCATCTTTCCCAGATGGGGCAGCTCAGCCCCAAACCGGCCCCGAGCAGCCCCCAAACCTGGGGGGGGGGCCACGTCCACCCCTCCCCATCCCCCATTCCCATCCCGGGGAGCGGGGGGGGGCAGCGCGCCGTCTCCATGGTAACGGCCGCCATGACACCCCGCCGCGGGCCGCTCTGCGCCGCCGGAGCCGTCTCGATGGTGCGGGCGGTGTGGGCCGCGCCGGGCGTGAGTCCTCCAACCGCAGGGGGGGCGCTGCGCGGAGGGGGAGGAACCGGCGTGAGGCGCGGCCGGGCCGGGCGGAGCGGGCGCTGCTATGGACGCGCTGTGCCGGGCCGAGCCCCGGCCCCGCCGGCCCGCAGCCGCCTCCCCGCTGCCCTGGGCCCGCTTCTCCGCCTGGCTCGACTGCGTGTGCGTGGTCACCTTCGACCTGGAGCTGGGCCAGGCCATGGAGGTGCGGGGCTCGGGGTGGGGCTCACGGAGGGGGGGACCGGGGAAGCGAGCGGTGGGCCGGAGCGGTGATGTCCCGTTATCCTTTATTGGGGTGGGGGGAGGGGCGGGCTGAGAGCCGCTGCTCCCCGATAACGTGAGGCAGCGGGGCAGGGGTCAGGCCGAGTTAAGCTCCGTGGCGTTACGTAACCGCGGGGCCTGAGGAGGTTGGCCCCGGTTTCTGAAGGATGGGGATTTTCTGCGTGCTGGATCCGTGCTCGTTTCCGCGGGGCGTGAAAACGAAGGCGGCCGCTGCTGCGAGGCTGAAGCGCGGAGTGCTCTGTGAAGTCAGAAGAGAGAAAAAGAATAGGAATGCTAGGATGGTAATCATCGTGTTTAGCTTTTACGGTTTAATGCCTCCCCGTGGAGGAGCTTTCTTACCCGTTATCTCGTCTGCCCGCCGCTATGGGTGGGAGCTGTTGCCGGTCTTCAGGTCGTGTTGTTGTCTTTCTGCTTATCCCGTGTCCCTGTTGTTGTTGTTTAGGTCGGGTCTACCCGCACACTGCAGCAGTGAAGAGGCCGTTGTGTGATTGGGGCTTTGGGCTGCACGTTTCTGGGTTCCGTGGCACTGCCCTGTGGGACTTTGGTCCTGGCTGAATCTGCAGGGGATGAGCTGAACGTCTCAGGACTGGAGATGTCATAGAATCATAGAAAGATTGGGCTGGAAAGGCATCCCAGCCCCACCGTGGTGTCCACCCCCAGCTCAAGCTGCCCAGGGCTCCATCTGTGACCTTGCCCACCCCCAGGAGTCGGGCTCTCACAGCAGCACCAGAGCCCCACTGCCTCTGGAGAAAGGATTTCCCTTCACATCTGACCCCAATCTCCTGTTTTTTTTAGTTTATAGCCATGTGTCCTATCATTCTTCGGCCCTGTACAAAGCCATCCTCCCATTTATCAGCTCCCGTGAGCTGACTGAAGCTCTTGTGACTGATAAATCATCAGCCTGCAATGTCCTGGCTCCTGGACTGTGTGCTTACAGACCAGCAAGGGTGCACGATGGAAAACACAGGCTAATGCAGGAATGAAGAACTGGCTGCAGGGTCGAGTCCAGAGAGTGGTGGTCACCCCTCCAAGCTGTGGGGTGTTGGTGACACACTGGAGGGACCCGGGCAGGCTGAGCAGTGGGCCCAGGTTAAACCTTGGGAGGTTTAACAGATCCAGGTGTGAGATCTGGTGCCTGGGTTGAGGCAGATCTTGCTACCAGTATGAGCTGGGGATGAAAGGATGGAGTGCAGCCCTGCAGAAAAGGACCTGGGGGCACTGGGGGGTGGGAGGATGGGTGTGAGCCAGCACTGTGGCCTCGCAGTCCAGAGAGACAACCACTCTGGGCTGCATCAAACTCACATCAGGGCGAGGGAGGGGATCTGCCCCTCTGCTCTGTGCTGGGAGACCTCACCTGGAGCACTGTGTCCACGTGGGGAGTGCTTAGCTCAGGAGGGGTGTACACCTGGTGGAGTATGTCCAGAGGAGGGCCAGAAAAGTGATGGAACAGCTCTGCTATGAGGGCAGGATGAGAGCTGGGGCTGTGCAGCCTGCAGAGGGGAAGGCTGCGGGGTGACCTGAGAGCTGCCTTCAGTATCTAAGGGGGAAAAGAGGGGACAGAGTCTTGCAGCAGGGTCTGCGGTGGTAGAAGGAGGGGAAATGGCTTTGAGCATAGATTTAGGTTGGATATAAGGAGAAAGTCTTTCACAGTGAGCGTGGTGAGGCACTGGAGCAGGTTACCTAGTGCTGGGGGGGTACCCCCTCCCCCGGGAGAAAACCCCATTTATTTCCCTGGTTGCCTCTGGGAGGAGTTTGCTCCAGCATCACTCCAGCTCTCTCCTCTCAGCAAAGCTCCGACCGAAGGCTAATTGCTGTCATTTTTAATTGCTGATTTGTATTCGCTGTGAGCAGCATCTCTGACCATCCAGGTGCTCAGAACCAAGAAATGTTTTACCCTCAGCTCTGATAGATGCTGTGGCTTGTGCCAGGCTTGGGGTGTGAGTAAGGCACGTTGTTTTCTGATCTGTGCATATACAGATCTTTGTTTTCAGAGCTGTTCTTGCTCCATCCTCCCCGTTTGCCTTCTCTTTACTGCTCAGAACGCCAGCTTTCCTCGCTCCTTCGAGACAGTTTGGTGTTTGTAGCGAACTGTACGTGAGTTCCTAGCAAGAATCAGAAAAAAATCGTAGCAAAAAGTGACCTTCCTGCAAACAACACTTAGAAATAATGCAGAACCCGATGCTTTCTGAACAGGATGTGGGCTGGAGCAACCTGCGGGGTTGTGTGTAGGTGTGGGGCAGTATCCCTTACTGTAAGCAGCACTGGGGCAGCCCTGCCCTGCTGTGGGAAAGCAGCAGTTTGCATTCAGGGATTGGTTCCCAGCCGGACCACGGGGCACTCCGTGCACAGAGTGCTCAGCTCGAGCCCAAAGCAAACAGGAGCTGTTCTGCCTGCCTCTAGATTTGCACTGGGCACATCTGGTCAGATTTTACCTGTGTAGGTGCACCCACTTCTTGGATACATCACTTTCTACGTGGAAGCAGTGCTTATAGATAGAGGCCGCGGGGAACACTGATTGACTTACTCATCTCTTTTGCAGTTGGTGTATCCTTATGACTTCAGATTAACAGAGAAAGAGGTGAGGACTATTTTTTTTCCCCCTTCTCTTGTTGTTACTGTGCAGCACTGTATTTATTGCAGCTCACTCTGTTTTTTGCTCCTTGCAGAAGACGAGTATCTGCTACTTGTCCTTCCCCGACTCCTACTCAGGTAGGTAGCATCTTCTGGCCTCGCCTGCGGGCACCATTAGGAAAGAAATGGGTTCACGATGGAAGGAGTGAGTCATCCTCTGATGCAGCAGCAACCGATGGGCTGCGGCTTCCAGCAGTGTGACACCAAGCAGCGCCCAGCCCTGAGGCTGGAACACTGAAGCTCTGTTGTCCTTTTGATTGCTCTCTGGGTATAGATCTGTGGCCTAATGGGTGGCAAGATGCTTTCCCCGAGTGCTTGCACGATCGTGCTTCACCCATACAAATAATACATAAAAGAAAGAGTCAGAAAGGGTAAGTTTTCCTGAGGCTTGCAGCTGTTGACTGTCAGCATTTCTGTGTTAGAGTGCTCAGTGAAAAGGAGTAGACAGGGAGGGGGTGCTTTTGCAGCAGGTACTCCCAAATCTTGCATTTATCAACCAGAGGGGATGTGGTAGGATTTGTGTTAATTCGTATGAATGCTGGTGTCCTTCAGGCTGGCTCCTGTGCTGAGTTCTGATGGTTTTAGATGTCCTTCCACGAGCTTCTGAGAGCTTAGGGCAAACTCAGTGTTCCTTTGATGAAAGCCAGTTATTTTCTACCCTTTAGAACAGGCACAGCGATCTTTGCAGTTCCATGGTGGGAAGGAAGCATGCCCCTTAGCCCTCTGGAGCACCTCAGTCTGTTTCACTTTGGGTTTTGCTCAGAGAGCTCTGACATGTTGAATTCTTTCCTTGCAACCGATCTCTTTGTGAGTGCTTGACCTCAGTTCTCCCACCCATCCTATCCTCTCCCTTCACGCCCTTTGTTTCTTTGCTGCTGAGTTCCTGGTGAGCAATGCTGTATAACCTGGGAGGTTCCCAGCTGCAGTTCTCATTTGCTAAAATGATTGTGCAAGGGGTTGCTGCTTCAGTCAGCATTGGTGTGCTCCTGAATTAAGGCTGACTGCAGGTTTTTTCAGTGTAAGATGAGAAGCAGTCACTGCAGCTGCTCGGGATGGCTGTAGGTTTCCCAGCAGTGACTTGGTGAGTCTCACGCTTTGGATTGGAGCAGTTCCCATCTTTCTCCTCGCTGAAACTTCTCGCTGAGCATCTGCAATCTTCTCTGCCTCAGGTGGCCTGGGGGACACCCAGTTCAGCTTCCGCCTGCGCCAGTCTGGGGGACAGAGGACTGCTCATTACGAGGACGATGGCGAGTACAACAGAGAAGCACCCCTCACGCTGCAGGTGGGTTGTGTTTCAGCACTCTCCATAACCCTGCAAAGCAAGCAGTAGGGCTGTTGGGATTAAAATCCAAATACGGTTGGTTTAAAATTCCTCGCTTTCTCTGGCTGTTTTCCCAGGTCCCGAGAAGAAAGCGTTCAGTGCAGGGACTTCTCCTGCAGTAACATGAGTGCAGGGCCGTGCTGAAAGTCACAGCTGCACCAAGAGGTGGAGCTGAAGCAGGAGGAGCTCAGGTTAAAGCCGTGTGGCTCTGTCTGGGCAGAGAAGGGGAAATGGTGAGATCCAGGTGACATCCAGCAGGGTGCACGGCTGCCTGTGCACATCAGCGTGAGGCAAGGTGAATGGTTAACAGAATGAATAATGCCAAGTAGTATTCTGGCTGAGATATTTTACAGAAGGTGTAGTTAGAAGGATTATCATAACGGAAGGAGAACACTCACCCATGTCCCAGGCTCACAGTAGGGAACTCCAAAGCAGTTATGTCTGGAAAGAAATCCTTCCCCAGTGGTGGTCAGCCCTTAAATTGGGTCTAGGAGAGCTAGAGCCAGACTCCACCCCTTCTGGTCACACAGGTGAATGAGGTCTGGGAGAGGTGGTGTCAGACTCCACCCCTTCTGGTCACACAGGTGCATTGCCTTCACCTGTGCTCCTGTGGCTGACTCAGTGCTCACCTCAGTGGTTCAGGCTTCCAGATCAGCTCGTAGGAGCGAGGGTTACTGCCTGGTCAGGGCTGGGGTTAGCCCTGGATGCCAATATTCGTGCTCTCAATAACTGCACTGTTGTCTCTCTCGCAGCGGGAGTCAGCGCATTACTTCGGTTACGTATACTTCAGGCAAGTCAAGGACAGCTCGATGAAGAGAGGTTATTTTCAGAAGGTGAGCACTGAAACCAGATAGCTTGCTACTCCCCACTGGTACGTAGCTGTAAAAAGGCACCTATCCATAGCTGTAAAATAGCACCACTTCCTACGTGACACCCACAGCGCTTCTGCAGGAAGCAGCAAAGGTCGCCGAGAAGAGGAATATGTGGAAAGTGTAATTCCAAACAGACCTGGATGTGGTTGCCATGGTGTGTTAATCACATGAGCGGTGACCTGCTGTCTGAATCACGAGATCCTGAAGTACTAGAATAGTTCCTTCAGTATGTACTCTAATACAGACAGAGAGGGGACATACTCAGACAGTGCTGTCTGTGATATTAACTCCCAACCCTGCTCTTATTGTTATTCTTGCTGCATTAATCTTTTTTTCTCCCCAGCAGCCATCTGGGATGGTCGCTGCTGGGCTGAGTGCTTCTTGCTGACGGCTGCTGTTACCTCACAAGCCTCATCGCTCAGCATAAATTCCTTTAACACAGACAGTGGAAAAAAATAGTATGAAATTCAATGTGTACTTCAGTACGGGTATATAGCAAAGCACTTAGAAGTATTCAGGCAGATGGGTGTGGTAACTGCATGAGAGAGAGTTCAGATTCTCCCTGGAGAGGGAAAATATTTCCATCTGAAAATCCACTGTTTCCTCTGTGGATCCATAGAAAATAGATCCCAGAAGTAGGGGCACATAGGATTCCTCAGTGAAGCATACTGTCATGGTTGGATAGCTTTTTTTTTAAATGTTGGGTGGCCAAGCTCTGGCTCAGAAGTAAGGCATTCAGATGAGCATTGCAGAAATACTCACTGCATCCTAAACAATGCGTTCTGTAACAATTAGAGGAGGAGAGTAATCAGCGTAGCAACGAATAACCCAAAGGGATTGAATTGGGAAAGATGCTTTTTAGGAAAGAAAAAAAGCAATATACACACATGCATCAAAAAAGAGCAATCATTGCTAGAAATAAATTATCATTATTTTACAACAGCCTCACGTTGTGCCAAAGAGGTTTATGTTGGAAGTCAGGAAGGATTTCATCCCAGAAAGGTGTCCAAGCATTGGAACGCTGCCTGGGGGTGGCACTCCATCCGTGCATGTACTGAAGAAAGGTTTGGAAGTGACACTTAAATACATGGCTTTATTGTTAACAGATGTATAGCTAACAGAATAAGCAATTCAAATAGTACGATAGCCAGGATGTACAACAAGAAGGTACAACACTGCAGGGTAAGGGAACCATCAAAAAGGGATGGAATGCTCACCCACATCCCCAGGCTCACAGTGGAAACTCCAAAAGAGTAACCTCCAGGATGAGATCCTTCCCCAGTGCTGGTCAGCCCTTAAATGAGGAGAGGTGGAGCCAGACTCCACCCCTTCTGGTCACACAGGTGAATGAGGTTTAGGAGAGGTGGAGCCAGATTCCACCCCTTCTGGTCACACAGGTGCATTGCCTTCACCTGTGGCTGACTCAGTGCTCACCTCAGGTGATCAATCTGTGGTTCAGGCCGTGATTCAGCAGTTCCCATAGAGTGGTTTAGCGCTGGACTTGTAGTGTCAGGTGGATGGTTGGATTTGATCTTAAAGGTCTTTTCCAACTCAAACGATTCTGCGATTCCCTCCTCCCCAGCATTCCTTTATCTTTGTCTGCCTAATTTCGGTTTCGGCCGTCTGCTTCTTGCACGTCTCTGTCTGCTCTGGTTATTTCAGTAGCTTTGAACCTCTTGGCAATTTATTTTCTCCTCCAGTTGGTTTTTTTTTTGCTAGATCACAAACTCATGCCATCTCACCTGCAGCCCCTCCCTTCTAGAAGCTGTCAGCTGTGCTTATTCATTAAGGAACTCCTCAGAACCTGAAGGCTCAGCTGGGAGGAATTCCACCCAGTTCAAAAGTGCTGCTTCTGAGCTCCTTCATGTTGTTGATGCTGGTGCTCAAACAGAGCCCTCTAGGAAGCAGTACAGGCATACACAGTGCCCGAAACAGCCACAATGCAGGCGCTCTGACTCCTGATGTCCATTTTTTTCCCCCAGTCTCTGGTGCTGGTGTCACGCCTTCCCTACGTGAACTTGTTCCAGTCGTTGCTGCAGCTGATTGCTCCGGAATACTTTGACAAACTGGAGCCTTGCCTGGAGGCAGGTGAGCAGTGGGACCGAGGAGGGACGGTTCACGTATTGAAATCTTCCTGTGGCGTTATCGGGAGGCTCCTGAAGGACAGCTGAAACGTTCCAAATTAATTGGTTCTGAAACAAATTCCAGCAGGGAAAAGGCTTTGATCCAAGTGCCTGGCTTGTCAAAATTACAAGCAGCTGTAAAGGGTGCATTACTGGGAAGTGTCTGACAGTCCTAATAGGTGATGCTGTCAGTCACGAGCACGATGTATTCCCAAAGAGGGGGAAAATTTGCTAACGTGACATCTCTGTTTATGCCTTTATTGCACTGTTCAGCTTAATCATGGCTTGCCAGCAGAGCAGTGCTGCCCTGGGAGCGGCAGCGCAGGCATAAATCTAGCATCTGACCTAAACGGAGCAGTTATTTGATGTAGGGTTTGTTTGCAGCTAGCCAGAGGGATGCGTGAGCCCGGGGTGAGCGATGATAAATGGGCAGAACTCGTATGACCAGCTGAGTTAGCTGCAGTGACTTTCTGCTTAACCCATTCTCCTTGTCTGCATCCCTGCAGTGTGCAATGAGATCGATCAGTGGCCGCCTCCGGTGCCGGGACAGACACTGAACCTCCCAGTGATGGGGGTTGTCATTCAGGTACGTGCTGCTGGTGGGTGGTATTCAGCAGCAGACTGGGGAGGGGAACACGTACTCCCTTTCCTCCTGGATGTTAACGTTGCCGTTCCGTCTCCCTGATGAAGCTGTCTGTTCTGAACTAGGTGAGAATCCCATCCAGGGTGGATAAGCCAGGGTCAAGCCCAGTGAAGCAGTTCAACCAAGAGGTGAGTTGAAGCGTGGCATGACACGAGTCGCTGATGAGCAGAATAAGGACTGTTAGGAAAGGAGGGTGTAGAAGAACTGCACCTCTTTGAGCCTTGTCCCATTTGAAACCACGCTGGCGTGGGATCAGTTCAGTTTGAGTAACCCAGTTGGTACGAACTGCATTCTCTCATGCCCGTGTCTTTCAAAACAGGCCTCTGAACAGTGCCTCGAGTTATACACGAGCACTGTTTCCACAACTTTCACTCACTTTCTTTCCTGGGAATGAGTGTGTGGGTAGGTCTTCGTGGCACTCTGCCGTAGTCTTCCGTGTTGTGTTCATAGTGTCTGTGGTTGGAACGTCTTTGGTTCGGCTTTGATTCTGGTCCCTGTTCATCTCTTCGTTTTTCTCCCCTCTCCTTTGAATGATGTTACTGCCTGTCTATTACACAGCCCTGAACTTTTGGTAGCCACATTTCCAGCACTTATTGCCTGTGTCTGTATCTTGAGCTCTGCCTTCAGCCAGGGGAAGCTCCAGAAAGTTATGGAGGAGGGCCCTGAAAAGAAGGGATTCTCAGTTCTCATCTAAGAAAGGAAATTCATTTGAACCTAATCTGGGTCTATTCCTGGCTCATATCTCCAAGCATCGATATCATTCTTTAAATTTTATGCTCACTGTGGAGGGAGCTGTTTTGATGCATCAGTTTAGGTGACATTTTAGTCAGGATGCTTCCATTTAACAACGGTGTCGGACTTCTTTGGTTTTTTTTTTTTTCCTTCATTTAGAATCTCCTACCAGCCCCACTGGTCCTCCCAAGC
This sequence comes from Callipepla californica brunnescens, assembly GCA_023055505.1. Lineage (NCBI taxonomy): Eukaryota > Metazoa > Chordata > Aves > Galliformes > Odontophoridae > Callipepla > Callipepla californica. Next base: position 3,570,334 of record JALIRH010000054.1, read on the forward strand.
ATTCACGAACTGGATCTCTTCAGGTGAGAGCCACTGTCCCCGCAGCCCTCCCTTCTCCGTCTGCTTTGTGTCCTCCCTGCTTAGAGTGTCCTGCAGATCATAGGGATGGATGGAGGATCCACTGGTGATCTTGTTAGAGGAGAGATTCTTTTCTTGATCTCAGCTGGTGCTTAAGCACCGAAGCACGTACCCTGTGCACCTGAACCAAACCTTTCCACACTGTAGGTGCTATCCTAATACATACTTACATAAATGTAATCCCCATGCGTTTTATTTTGCTTGGATGAAATCACTGTGCTCGACAGGTTGCTTTACATGGCTCAAAGCATTTCCTTTGCACCTATATAAGACGTTTGAGCTGTAGCTTGTATAAAGACTCTTGGCATTCTATTGTGGGATACAAGAAATCAGTTCTAGATTTCAAGTGCCCACGGGCATATCTGGTTATGTGACAGTAGTGTCTGGTCTTTTCTGAACTGTTTGTCGTTCTTTCTTTCCCTAACAGGTGCTTCCAGCCAGTGCTAATTCACATCCAGATGTTATGGGAGCTGATGTTACTGGGAGAGCCAATTGTTGTGATGGCCCCATCCCCTACGGTTTCTTCCGAACTGGTTCTGGCTCTCACCAGGTAACGCCCTCAGTCTGAGATGCAGATAACGATAAGAACAATATCTGGCAGTTTTTCAGATGTGCTTTTTCTGGGAGGTCCGTTGCGTTAGGCGTAGTGTGCCTGTGAAAGCGTGTGAGAGAAGAATTGGCACAGCAAAACAGTCTTGTTCGTGTGCTGCCAGTAGTGGAGTAAAAGTGACTCCCTGCTGTTGGGATTGCTGCTGGGTCACAGCCCTGAGGAGCTTTCTCTCCCCAGCTTTGAACTCTTAACAAAAAAAAAAAAAAGAGTATTCCTCTGAGGTGTTACCCCTGGCAGGACCAAACGCTGCTCCTGGGTACTGACTTGTTGTAAACACACATTCCTCGTTTGTGAGGCTCTCCTGTCTGTTGTTACAGCTGCCTTGCTCCCCTGAGGTACTGCTGTGACTACCGTCCCTATTTCACTATCCACGACAGCGAATTTAAAGAGTATACCACCAGGACACAAGCTCCGTAAGTAGCTCGCAGACCCGTGCTGCTCAATTGCTGCTGTGTGCCTGGAGGAAACCCTGAGGGTAACGCTGTTCTACTCTCTTTCTTTCCCTTCTTTCCAGACCAAACATTGTCGTGGGAGTCACAAACCCTTTCTTTATCAAAACACTCCAGCACTGGCCACACATCCTTCGAGTCGGGGAGCTCAAAATGTCAGGTAGGGGTGGAACTGAGTCCTGTTGTGCTGCTGTGCCTCGTTGGGGCCGCCAACGTTCTCAAGTGTGCGGCCTCTCCTATGTGCTGTGACTGTGAGAGGAGATGAGAACCTGAACGAGTTCTCTCCTGTCCCTCCCCAGGTGACCTGCCCAAGCAAGTCAAGGTGAAGAAGCTAACTAAACTAAAAACTCTAGACACAAAACCAGGTACGTCCTCTTGTCAGCGTGGTTTCATTCTGCCTGCCCTTCCACGCAGGGGATTTTGGTGGCTTTGCAGACATTTGGTGTCACAGCAAGTGGACATCTTGGTGTCCTCACGCTCCATCTGCTGCGTGGCCCTCTGTAAGGGCACCCCCAGCCGATAAAGAAATCTGCACGTCTCTGTTCCAAGGTTGAAAAGGACAATTTGCATTCACTGAGCTAATTATTCCGGCGCTGGGGAGCAGATTCTAACTTTCTAGCTTTTAAGTATCGTGTCTGCTTTTACGACGCAGTGGAACTGAAAGGAACTTGCTTAGCTGGATGCAGCTCCTGTCAGTTCACTCGCTGCACACGTCAGGCCTGGCCGAAGGCCAGCCTCGGTGAATTAGCTCACCATAAACGCAGGATAAGGAGGTCCTCGAGGTAATGCGGTGTCCTTCGGCGCTGCTGAGCCTTGGCAGTCTGGTGTTTGTTTTTTTTTTTGTCGTGAGCTGTTTGGGGTGTTTGTAATCAACCCTCTGATGCAGACAGGCAGCGCCAGGGACGTGAGTTCCCCGCACCACGTGCTGGCACCTCCTCCTGATTCATGGGCAAGAATTTCTTTCTGACATCACTTTCTTTTCCAACCTAGGAATCTACACTTCTTACAAGACGTTTCTTCACAAAGACAAAACTCTGATAAAGAGATTACTAAAGGTGAGCAGCGCAGCCCTGGCTCCGCGTCACACGTGAGGTTGGTGACAGCTTGGTTGAGCAGACAGAGGCAGATTTGTCTTCAGTGTGATTGGAGAGTGTCATGATTTGGGCGAGTGTGCTTGAAGGCATCTCTCAGGCCAGCTTTAAGGTTCTTTGCTTGACGGCGTAAATGAAACGCTGTCAGAAATGATAATCTCAGTGAGGACAATCCTTAGCGAACAAAGAATCTGAAGAAACAGGTGCTGTGCACTTTCCAGAGTGACTCTGGACTGGCTGCCGATAGCTGCAGAGTTTGCAAACCCGGTGTCTATCTGCATACCAGAGAACAGCATCTTTGTGAACGCCCTGCTTGTGCTCGCAGGGCATCCAGCGGAAACGCCCGTCTGAAGTCCAGAGCGCCCTTCTGAGGCGGCACCTCCTGGAGCTCACCCAGAGCTTCATTATTCCCCTGGTGAGTTGGGCACGGGCTTGTCGGGGCGGCGTGGAGGGGAGGGAGCGGGATGCTTTGCTCAAGTGACAAGTTGGCACTTGCCCTCTTTCATCCACCTGCGTTTGAGCGTCCGTATGAGGTTCGGGACGTGGCACTACGGAGGAGTTTTGCTCCGTAGGAAGGAGCTGGATGTCTCTTGTTTGAAAGTTTCAGTTATTAGCACAGAAGTCTGCAGGGTACACGGCACGCTGCGTTTGAAGGCGGGATGTTTGCTCCTGCAACGCAGAAATCACCCCCCCACCCCCATGATTTGATTCTAATGCCAGGTAGTCAAAGCAGATAAATAGCAATGAAGAAACGTGAGCCCAAACCCTCCCTCAGTGCTAGACTCAAACCTGTGCCAGCGTGAAGATCTCCGTGCTGGGCAGCGCTGCTGTGGAGCTCAGGAGGTTGTCCTCATGGTGACAGCACTCCTGAGGCAGATTGTATCCCGTGCTTGCTTTCAGGGCCTTCCTGATCCGGTCTCCTTAGAGAGCTGGTAGCCCTTTATTGCTTGCACGTGTCTGGCTCCTTCATTTTCTCTTCTCCATCATCGTAGGGTGTAGTAAATGAGGCAGCAGATCACCTCGTAGGATTTTAGGGCTTCCTGCCACCTGCGGCAGGAGGGGTGGAACTAAGTGATCTTTGAGGTCCTTCCCAACCCCAACCATGGTTCTTCCCACCCGACCTTTTCTCGTGTCCTGCACAGGGTTCTTGCAGCGTGTGGTTTTGTGGTGGGTGCTCAGGCTCACGTAAAATGCAACTATAAAGGGAAAGGGGGGAGAGCGGGAGGCCAGGGATTGTGGTGCAGCCCATAACACTCAGTGACCGTGCAAGGGGCTCCTCGGTCACTGCAACATCTGTTTGTTTTTAGGAGCACTACATTGCAAGTCTGATGCCTCTGCAGAGGGCCATTACTCCGTGGAAAGTAAGTTCTTCAGTCCCTTCTGCTTGCTTTCGGCTGTGGGGTCAGGTAGGATTCTGCCATATGCTGATGGCGTGCTCTGATACACTGCGTGAACTTCCCTCGTTAAAGGAAGAGGGTTATTACGCCTTCAAAACCAAACAAAAAAAAAAAAAAAAGTTGAAACAAACACAGATGCTTCCTGTTTTGCAGTCAGCTCGGCTACTGTGAATCTAATCTGAATTCTGCTGGCAAGGCCGGTTAAGATGCTGATTCCCCTTGAGTTATGGTTTCGAGTCTGCCTTGTGCAGCCCCCTGTATTGCAGATGCAGACCTCGATTTTCCCCTGGTGGGTAATGTGAGCTTTCCATTGCACAGAATCCACCACAGATTCGTCCCTTCCGGCAAGACGACTTCATGAAGACCCTTGAGCACGCTGGTCCCCAGCTTACCTGTGTCCTCAAGGGCGACTGGTTAGGTCTCTACAGGTACGAGTTCACTAATTAACATGCACCATCTCCTTAACGGGCAGTGCAGTTTATAATGAGCATCAGATGAGTTTGAAGAATCCAGAAATAGGGCATCTGGGCGTACTGCCTGGTGGCAAACTGGGTCTGAGTCAGCAGTGTGCCCTGGGGTGCCCCAGGTCCGGCACTGCCACTGCGTGAGGGAAGGGGGCTGTCTGCTGTGCTCCGTGCGGCCTCACCTGCAGCGCTGGGAGCAGGGTGGGTGCCACAGCATCACAAGGACAACCTTTGCCTTCCTGTTAACAGCTCTTCAATCCCATTTTGCTTTTGTTCTGAGGTTCTGTAACGCTCTGAGATGAAGGGAGGAGTAGTGCTGCCCCAATGTCTGCTTCAGTGTGTGAAAACAGGTTTATTGCCTCACCGGGCAGAAACTGCACATCTTTTGGGTGATCCCTCACTGGGAGAGATGCAAGGACCAATTTGTTGGGGCACGGGTCCACGCCAGCAAGCAGCTGACAGCTTTCATTGTCAGGAAAGAAGGGGAATTAAGTGAGATACTGCGGAGGAATGTGAATTCCTTCCTGTGGTTGGGCCACGTCCTAATTATCCACCAGAAAAGTGGTCCTGGATAGATAAGAAGGGCAAAGAGCAGAGCTTCTCGAATCAGCTCAGGCTTGAGCTGATGAGGTGTGAAACTGGCAGGACTGTCCCTCTGTTGGTGACAATCTTGCTAAGGCTGCTGGCTTGCATCGTGCTAATGCCTGATGGAAAAGGAGATGTGGAAAGAGCTCATTAGCTCCTAAGCGGCTGACACCAAATCAAAATGCCCATGTTTGCTGCAGCGGGAGGGAAAAAAACGTGCACTTCTCGGCATCCCCCTCTGTCCCCTTCTCAACGTCCCCTTGCTTCCCGCAGGCGTTTCTTCAGGTCTCCCAACTTTGATGGCTGGTACCGGCAGAGGCACAAGGAAATGACCCAGAAGCTGGAAGCCCTTCACTTGGAGGCCATCTGTGAAGCGGTACGTTCCAGCTGCAGGTATTCACACCTGGCCCAGGACTCTTAGGCCTGACACATGGGAGATGGGAACGCTCCTCGGATGTTCGCTGATGGCAGAGTGGGGACGGTGCCTCGTGCCCGGGGTGCAGAGGTGTCCTTGTTCCCCACGAGTGCTGTTAGTGGTTCCCCCCCACGTGCTTAGCCAGTGCAAACCCGCCCTGGCTGCTCCTGTCAACTATTTCTCATTCATCAGGCCCTTCCCAAGCCAACAGAGTCCCAGATCGGAAACGTCATCCGTTGCTGGCTCCCTTAATGCCTATTGAAAATAGGTAGGAATTTGAGCAGAGATTGCCCGTGCAATTCCTAAAGCTGAGCCCCAGGAGCTCTGGCGCACCCAGTGCGCCTTCAGCTGCAGTGCTTGCTTCACTGGTTAGCCATGCAGGTCCTCAAGCGTGGTGTGGGAATGCCAAAGCTGTCTCCTTTCTTAACAGGCCTGACTCTGGCAAATAGATGTAAGTTCTGAGCACAGCACGAGATGCAGAGTGCTGACTGGAGGAGGGGGACCCTGCACCACCTGCGTATTGCTGCATCTTTCCTTGATTCTTCTCTTGCAGGCAAGAGCTTGATGCTGTCGTGGGCAGAAAAGTGGGGAGAGCTCTGTCTTGCTCATTTAGGCTTAAGTGCTGCGAGCAGAGTTATGAAAGAGGATGAGAAACCTCCTCCTCGCTTTTATTTCAGGCTTTGCTTAGGGGTGTCTCTTAGAGAAAAGTTCCTGTAAAGAAGAAATGGCCCTGAAGGAAACTGTTCTTCTCTTTCTGTAGAACATCGCGGCCTGGATGAAGGACAAGTCTGAGGTGGAGATCGTAGACCTGGTGCTGAAACTCCGCGAGAAGCTGGTAGGTTTCCCAGCACTCATTCCTTTCTGTATCGCTATGGCAGGGAGGGGCCAAGAGATGAAGACAGCAGATGGGGCTCAGAAAGCTTTGCTCTTCCTCCCTCGTTTGGAGGACTGGCAAACAGTGGCGAATCCTTAGAGGTTGCCTCTGAGAAGATTCAAAGTTCTGCCTCATTTTGTCAGCCTGAGGAGTTCCCTGTCAGTTTTCTCTTAGCAGAGTCAGCGCGAGGCTCGCTCAGCCAGCAGCAAAGCAGAAAGAGGACTCAAAGCTGTTTCGGGACTCCTCATTTCCTCTCGTCTCCCTCCCCATAGGTAAGAGCCAGGTGCCAGCACCTCCCTGTGAAGGAGGAGACCCTGCGGCGCGTGGGCCTGTACATTGAGACCGTCATTGACTCCCTGCCCGAGGATCTGCAGGCGGTGCTGCACCACCACTGAGCTCTGAGGGACTGCTGCAGGAGGAAGGGCCCTCCCATGCTGTGAGCAGCTGCTCAGAAAGGAAACTTCTTCCCTGATCCAGCCACCGTGGGGCCTTCTGAGAGGAGCGCGTTTGATTTCTCAGCACGCGGATCAGAACTGGAGCAGCGATGGGAAACCACGTGCGCTGTTCTGCCTCGTCCTGCTGCAAGGAGCTGCATTTAGGGGCCTGTAAGTGAAAAAACAGTTTCCTGCGTGGCTGTTAGTAGGTCAGGAAGCGGCAGCCAGGCTTTCAGCAGCACGTGATAAGCTGTGCAAACCATCTTTTGCCCATATATACACATCCATCTTTGTCTGGTGCCTGGGCTCTCAAAATCCCCGTGCCGTCATCCTGCCTGGGAGAAGCGGGACCAGCCCTGTACGGGGGAGTTGTTTTCAGGATGGCTAACGAGAGGGATGCTGCTTCCCCATATAGAAACAATGTGGAAAAGAATTGCTGCTGCCCATTCAGCAGCCTGACTCATAGCAGCGAGAGCTTCAGCTGTGATGGGAGTGGGAGGCTGAGCTGCTGGACGTGGAACGCTGGTTTATCTCCAAGGCAGAGAGAGAGAAAAAGAGGTCGGTGCATCTGCACGGAGCAGAGCTCTCCAGAGAGGGCAGATGTGCGCTGTGTGAATGGCAGCAGCTATTGCAGCTCGGCAGAGAGGAGCTGGTCTCCAACTGGAATTTATTCTGCTTGGAAAAACCCGAGTTACGTGCACTCCTTGGGCAGTGAGGAGTGCCTGACACGGTCAGCCCACTCACTGCTAAAACACGGTGGAGAATCTGATTCGGGCGGTCTCACCATCTGCAGCTTCAGCCAGCACCCCGGCGTGCCCACACAATGCTTTTCAGGATGGGCCCCTGTCCTGCAGGCAGCTCTGGAGAACTCCTTCCCACCCGGGAGCAGAGGTGAGCTGCTTTCTTCAGCCTCAGCCCACGGGGTCAGGGCGATGTCAGTAAGTGGTGGAGCTGACGGAATCCATCCTGTGTTCTCCTGCTCCAGAGCAAGGCTGGGGCTGCACAGAGCGGGCTGCTTGGTTTCCTGCTGCCTGGAAGCAGCAGAGGAGCGAGGAGCCTTGGCCACGCTGCCCTGTAGCAATGCACTGTACCACGCTCCTTAGCAGCAGCCCTCCCTGTACAGTGTATATTGTGTATATAGAGCTGGTGCGTGCGTCTGTGCGATAGCTCTGCAGTGACTGTGGTGGACTGAAGCACTTGTGTATAGTAGAAAATAATAGTTAAAAAAAAAAAAGAAATCGAGCCGAGCTGTTTCTTGGTTTTGGGCGTGAGATGAATTTCTTTAGGGATCTCTGCAGGGATGCTGAGCTCGTGCACGGAGCTCACTCTGCTTCTGCCCCTCCGGGGGCTGTTTCTGTGCAGTTGCCCCAAGTGGAACCAGCACGGCTCTCACCTCCTGCGTGTGTCACCTTCAGCTGCGGAGCTCCAGGTGTGCGAATGGCGATAGCTATTGCAGCTCCAAACACCATTTGTTCTGCTTGTTCATTGGGACAGTGCGTGAGCACATTCCTCGTGGTGGAGGAGACCCAGTGGCCACCAAACAGTGCTGAGGACCCCCAGCTCAGGCTGCCCGGGGCCCCACCTGTGGCTTCAGGCACCTCCAGGGATGGGGCTGCAGGGCCAGGGCTGAAATGCCTTGTGGGAGGAATCCTTCATTCAATCTGACCTCCTCCCTCTAAGCTTGCATCCATTTCACCCCCCCACACCCCCTTCTTGTCCCAGCACCCTGCTCACCACCCAGACCACAAGTCCCCAGACAGCAGCCAAGTTAGGCATCAAATATATATCCAAGTTTATTTGGGAGGGTGATGGCTGAATGGAGAGAAGAAAAAGAGGGAGAAATGTGCAGTAAGGGCCGAGGGACGGAGGGGAGTCTGGAGAGGGGCTACGAGAGAGTGCAGGGAGCCCACAGCAGCACGAGGACCCTCCTCTGGCAGCTCACGTGCTGTGGGGCTGCCCCTTTCCCTGTGCAGTGAGGAAGCGCTGCCTGAACTGTCCCCCTCTGCTGTTCCCACTGACCCTTCTTGCAGCGCCCGCTCACGCCCAGCGCACAGACCTGGCTTTGCCCTCACAACCTGGTGTAAAATGCACGTGCAGATGTCTTCCCACTGAGATGGCTGAGCAGCACAGAGCCAGCAGCTCCCGAGCAGAACTGCAGAGAGCAGGATTGCCAATACTGGCTGTGCCACAGTGCACCAAGGCTTCCTCCTCCTCCTCCTCCTCCCAGGCTCACGGGGAATTGCTGCAACAACCTCAGGGTCTATCAGCAGTGCCCAGCGAGAGGCGATAACCCACGCCTGCCTCATCTCTTCCCCGACAGCCACCAGCTGCTGTGAGCCGACTGCTTCCTCACAGCCTGCTTCTCCTCCGGGCTGAAGTGCAGAATAGTCAGTATGGCAGTGAGAGTCTGCTGGCGGCCGAGGGAATCCGGCAGCGTCAAAAACCTATAGACGATGTTCTTGAGGTACTCCAGGTTGGCTCCTTCTCTGCTCTTATCTCTGAAGTTCTTCTGGATTTCGTTCTGAAGCGCCGTCACCTCTTCCCGGTGCCTCTCCTCCTCCACCAGGACTTTCTCCTGGAGCTGGTGAACCTGCATTTCCAGCTTGTGCTTCTGCTTCCTCAGCGCCACGATCTCCACCTCCTTGCGGGCCAGCTGCTCCGCATACAGGATGAAGGTGGGCTCCGCGTTGGCGGAGAGGTGGAGAGCCTGGGGGAGGATCTCTGCGGAGCCGTTAGCCGGGGGGTCACTGCTCACAGTGTCAGACTCCGGAGTCACGTAGTTCTTGGAGCCCTGGAGCCCAGCGTAAGGCAACACGACGGATCTCAGCTGCTCCAGTTCTTGGTCCTTCTCAGCCAGCACCGCCAGCGCCCGGTCCCGCTGCTTGTGCATCTCTTCCTCCAGCTTCAGAGCCCGCTCCCTGTATTCCAGCTGGCAGCGCTCTAGCTCCTGCTTGTGCAGCTGCTGTAGCTGGGAGAACTCTTGCCTCTTGGCTTCCATGTCCAGCTGGTGCTGCTTCTCCACCTCCTCGGAGGACAGCTGAAGCACCACGTATTTCTCCTTCAGGTCAGCCAGCTGCTCCTGAGCTTCCTCCAGTTCTTTGGCCAGGTTGCCGTCCTTGGCCGACTTGTTCTTGAGAACCACTTGTGCCCTCATTTTGTACCTTTCAAACTCTTCCTTCAGCTGCTTCAGCTCCTGCTGATAGTACAGAGCCGTGGCCTTCTCGCCATCCCCGGTCTCGGTGCTCTTCGGCAGCTCCAGCTCACACAGCTTCTCGATGTCCAGCGCGGGCTGACTCTTCTTTGCTGCCGCCTGCAGCAGCTTCTTCAGCTTCTCCATCTTATCCTTGAGAACGTTCACATCCAGATTGGCTTCTTCCATGTTAACGTCAGCAGGGGATCGGCTGGAGGCCGCGATGGCCAGCGTTTTGTTCTCCTGGTCCAGCTGCACGATGCGGTCCTTCAGCTTCTGGATGACCATCTGGTCCTTCTGTTTGGCCTTCTCGTAGGTGCCCAGCAGCCCCGACACCTCGGAGACCTGCCCCTCCAGGTCGGCCACGCGCTGCTCCTCCATCTGCGCGTGCTGCCGGAGCTGCTCCTCCGCCTGAGCGGTCTGTGAGCAAAGAGATGCAGCCGGGTTAGACCACCCCAGCACCCCAGGAGGGAGCTCTGCAGTTCATTCTGCTCTAAACAACTCCAGTAAGCACAGGGATACCCTTTCCCCTAATCCTCCAAACAGCCCCCCACTCTCACGCCCGTCTTTAGAACAGCAAACTCACCTCGCAATCCGCCATGGGATGCGTGCCCTAACGCTTTCCTACACCTAACTGCAGTGTACCTCAACAACACTACGCTCTGGTGTGCTGATATTAACGCAACTCGGTGGTTTCTGAGTAGTCACAGCAAATACCTGGAGCTCACAGCTTCTATTGCCGTGGAGATCTGACTGCCTAAAGAGCAAGCGAGGTGGCAGCACTGCTCCTCAGTCCTCACCTTGAGCCAAAACGCTTCTGGGATCAGCTCATCCTCAGCCCTGGCCTGTGGGAGCTGCTCTCAGCCCGCCTGCCTCACCGCTCACGGTTCCACCCGGAGGGGAAGTTATTTCCCTGGAAGTTATTTCCCTTTAAGAGTGATTTTCAGGGAAACGAGAGCATGCTCGTGGCCACAGTGGGTCGGAGCGTGGGCCTCTCTTCCCAAATCCAGCTGCTGCTCAGAACCAAGTGATGCCGCAGAGGACGCTCACCACGTAACCCCCACAGACAGCTTTTATTTTCCTCAGGGAATATCGCTCCATCAAATGATGGAAATCGTATCTGAAATCTCTCGGACTTTGTGGGATGCAGCAGGGAAGGAGAATTCGGGCTCCTCCAGCCCTGCTCCAGCTGCTGCCATGGTACCCCCTACATCAGGCTGCTCTAGGGCTCAGCCAGGCCATTACCTTCCTCATCTCCTGCAGCAGCTGCGCTTGGAAGTGGTTCTTAAGGTTGGCCATCTCCTCCTGCAGATCCTGAACCCGGGGGTCTGGTTTCTTCCTCTCCTCCTGAACGGCCTGCAGCTCTCCCTTCAGGTCCTCCACCTCCTGGCTCAGCTGCTTGATCTGCAGCTCGTAGCCCTCCGCGCGGTCTGCCACGCACACGCGGCCGGCCAGCAGCTCCCTGGTCTCCTCCAGCTTCATCTCGGCGTCCTGCCGCGAAGCCCTCTCGCTCTGCAGCAGCTTCTGCAGCTCTCTCAGCATCACGGCGTGGTCGCTCTGCTCCTGAGCTCGGTCGTGCTGCTGCGTGATCAAGCGGGCTTTGGTCTCGGCGAGCTGCTCCTGGACGCATCTCAGCTCCGTCTCCAACCTGTCGCTCTCGCCCTCCGCTTTTTTAACGGCGTCGTCCAGCTCTTGCTTCATCTTCTTCTTGTCGGCTTGGTACGAGGCTTCCATGCGGGACTTCTCCTGCGTCACCGTCGACAGAGCGCTGGTTAAAGTGGCCAGCTGCGCCTTCAGCTGCAGCACGCGCCTCTCAGCCTCGCCGCTGGCACAGGGCACGTCGCTCTCCGACCCGCTGGCCTCCTCCGCTTTAAGACAGGCGGCTTTTTCATCCTCAGCCCCCGGCTCGCCCTTGGCGCTGCCCGTGTCCGCGCTGGCCGCCGTCCCCGCGCTGTCCTCGCTGTGAACCGAGCTCCCGTCCTCGGCGCAGTCGGCGAACGAAGCGCTGCCAACGTCGGCCTCGTGGGATGCGGACAGCGCTCTGAGGCTGGCTTCCAACGCCTCCTTCTCGTTGATGAGGCTCTTGTAGGCCACCACGACGTCCTTCAGCCGAGCCTGGTAGTTAAGGAGCTGCTTCTTCTGCGACTCAATCGTTTCCAGCAGTTCTTTTCTACTCGGGCCGCCTCCGAAGTTCACGCCGAACTTCTCCATGGCTCTGCGCCGTACGGGAGATGGGACCGCGCTGGGACCTCAGGCTTCCGAGCCGACACGCACCGCGCATGCGCAGACCGCGGCGCACGCCTCCTGGTGCTCAGCGCGCATGCGCCGTTCCAGCCCCACCCACGCGGCGGAGGACCGCATCGGCACTGCGCATGCGCAAAACGCACGGCTCGGAGACGAGACTCAGTGCGCAGGCGCAGCCTCCGCCGCGGCAGCCAATCAGGTCGAGACGGTGGGCGGGGCTAACGGCTTTCCAGGGGGGCGGGACCGGAAGTAGCTGGCGCTCCGGCCGTGGGCGGGGCGGGGCTCGCGGCGTGGGCGGGGCTTAGCGGCGTGGGCGGGGCTCGAGATGCGTGCGGGGCCGGCGGTGTGGGCGTGGCCGGCGGTGTTGGGCGGGGCTCACGATGGGGGCGGGGCTGTGGGCGTGGCTGGCGCTGCGGGCGCGGCTATAGTTGGGGGCGTGGCTTTGCGGTGGGGGTGTGGCTGTAGGCTGTGGGCGTGGCTGGCGCTGCGGGCGCGGCTATAGGTTGGGGGCGTGGCTTGCTGTGGGGGGCGTGGCTTGAGGTGGGAGTGGCTTGCAGTGGGGGCGGGGCCTTCGGCGCCGCGGAGCGCGGAGGCGTTGGGGTCGCAGCGCGGCCGCCCCGGCGCGGCCCTCCCGCCCCTCCCCCCCTCCCGCCGCCGCCGCCGCCGCCATGGGCCTCACCGTGTCTGCCATCTTCTCCCGCATCTTCGGCAAGAAGCAGATGCGGATCCTGATGGGTGAGCGCGGGGGTGGGGGCGGGGAGGGCGGGGGAGGCGACAATGGGAACGGGGGGAGGGTGGGATGGGGGCGAAGGTGGTGGTGATGAGGAAGGTGGGGGTGGGGGTGGGGATGAAGGTGATGGGGATGGGGGTGGGAATGTGAATGGGGATGAAGGTGATGGCGAGGAGGAAGATGGGGATGGGGGTGGGGGTGGGATGGGGATGAGGATGAAGGTGAAGAGGAAGATGTGGATGGGGATGTGAATGGAGGTGGGGCTGAGGATGAAGGTGGGATGGGGGTGAAGATGGGGTTGAAGATAAGGATGAAGGTGGGCTGAGGGTGCAGGTGAAGATGAGGATGGGGATGGGGATGGGATGAAGATGGGGTGAGGATGAGGATGGGATGAAGATGCAGGTGAAGATGGGATAAAGAGGATGGGATGGAGATGGGGATGGGGGGGTGGAAATGGGGATGAAGATGAGGAAGACGGGATGAGGATGTGGGTGAAGATGGGATGAAGAGGATGGGATGGAGATGGGGATGAGGATGAGGATGGGATGAAGATGCAGGTGAAGATGGGATAAAGAGGATGGGATGGAGATGGGGATGAGGATGGGGGTGGGAATGGGGATGAAGATGGGATGGGGTGAGGATGAAGATGAAGAGGAAGACAGGATGAGGATGTGGGGGAAGATGAAGATGGGATTGGGATGAGGATGAGGATGGGACTGGGAATGGGGATAGGGATGAAGATGGGATGGGGTTGAGGATGAGATGGGGATGGGGTTGAAGATAAGGATGAAGAGGAAGATGGGCTGGGGATGTGGGTGAAGAGGAAGATGAGAATGGGATAAGGATGGGATGGAGATGAGGATGGGGATGAAGATGGGGTTGGGAATGGGGATGAAGTTGGGATGGGGGTGGGAATGAAGGTGGATTGATGATGAGACTGAAGATGAGATGGGAATGGGGTTGAAGATGAAGAGGAAGACAGGATGAGGATGCAGGCGAAGATGAAGAGGAGATTGGGATGAGGATGGGAATGGGGATGGGGATGAAGATAAGATGGGGATGAGGATGGAGATGAAAATGAGATGGACATAGGGTTGAAGATAAGGATGAAGACAGGATGAGGATGCGGGTGAAGATGAAGATGGGAGTGGGATGGAGATAGGATGAGGATGGGATGGAGATGGGGGTGAGGATGAAGATGAGATGGTGATGAGAATGAAGATGAGATGGGGCTGAATAGATAAGGGTGAAGAGGTATACGGGATGAAGATGGGGGTGAAGATGGGATGGGAATGAGGATGAAGATGGGATGAAGATGAGAATGAACATGGGATGAGGATGGGATTGAAGATGAAGATGGGGTGAGGGTGAGGATGAAGATGAGTGAAGATGAGGATGAGGATGGGGCCGGTGCCATAAAACCACGACACGGTGTCACCACGTCTCCGTTGCAGTGGGGTTGGACGCTGCCGGTAAAACCACCATCCTGTACAAGCTGAAGCTGGGAGAGATCGTCACCACCATCCCCACCATCGGTGAGTGCCCAAGCGGCCGCCGGCTGTGCCCGGTGTTGGGATGGCACGCGGTGATGCGTCGGGCAGAGCATTGCTGTGCTGGGACACAGCTGAGTGCTGGCGCTGCTCGGGGGGATGGGGAGGTGGGGGGACACTGTGGGGTCACGGCGTGGGTTCTCAAGGGGCATTAGAGTGCTGGAGAGCCAGCAGGGTCTGGATGAAGGGGCTGGGTGAGGTTTCAGAGCAGGGGGTGCTCAGATTCCCTCCCGGTGCCTCCTGGAGGCGGCCGCCCCAGGGCAGTGGTGGGTGAGGATGCTCCAGGTGGAACGCGTCCCCATCACGGTGCTCCCCACGCCCCTCCAGGGTTCAACGTGGAGACGGTGGAGTACAAGAACATCTGCTTCACGGTGTGGGACGTGGGTGGCCAGGACAAGATCCGGCCCCTCTGGCGGCACTACTTCCAAAACACGCAGGTATGTGTGCACAGCACCGGTTCTGACCGTCCGGATGGGACCTCAGGGCATTCCCCACGGGGAAGGAAGGCTCTGAGACGTGGGGGGGATCTTATGGTGGGGCAGAGGGAGCCCGCTGCGCTCTGGCTTTTCCCGTAGGGTCTCATCTTTGTGGTGGACAGCAACGACCGGGAGAGAGTGCAGGAGTCGGCGGAGGAGCTGCAGAAGATGGTGAGAGGGGTGGGGGGACACCCGCTGCGGTGATGGGATCGGGGCTCCCCAGGAGTGGGGCTGGAGGGTCAGACTGCAGCCATCAGCAAAGGGGAAAACAGCCCAAAAAATGCCAAGGTTTGGAATGCTGGGGAGCGCTGCGCCGTCGTGCTGTTCCATCCCCGCTGTGGGTGCAGGGCTGGGAGCTCAGAGGTCACCGAGCCCCACGGGCAAGGGGAAGCACATCTGCGGCAGGGAGCTGCTTAGATTTGATGCGTCGACCATCACAACGATGGGCACGTGGGTAGTGCATCACCCAGCACGTCTGGTCACGTACTGATGGGCTCTCTTGGAAGGTACGGCCCAGAGGGAATGCTCGTGGCTGCGTTAGCGGATGGTGCGGGTGATGGAAGGAAAAGGTTATGGATTCTTTGGGATTGCTGCATGCCTTGCATGTGAGCTTGACCAGGAATGTGAATAGCATGGCCCCTCTCACCTCTGAGGTGTCCCTATGGTGTGGGGAGAGGCTCAACCTGTCCTCAGCTCCCAGAAGTCGGCGGTGTCATCCTGACCAATCAGCGATGGCATCTTCCCCAAACTTCCTTCCCTCCGAGGCCGTTTTTACGCTGTTTTCTTCCTCTGAGGTGGAGTGACTCCTGTCAAACGTTCCTTTGTTTTGCAATGTTTTCTCTGAGATGTTTCGGGCAGAGGGGTGGACAAGATAGCTTATCAGTTCCAACAGTGTTGACAAGTCCCCCAAAGCCCCTTCCAACCCAAACAATTGTGTGCTCTTACAAAGATCCACACCAACCCCAAACCGTTCTGGGGCTTTATGAAGGTCCCTCCCAACCCAAATGATTTGATGACCCTACGAAGGTCCCTCCCAACCCAAACCGTTCTGTGACTCCACGAAGGTCCCCTCCAACCAAAACCATTCTGTGACTAAGGAGGTCCCTTCCAACTCAACCCAAGTGATTCTGTGACCCTACTAAGGTCCCTTCCAACTCAACCCAAACGATTCTAGGATCCTATGAAGGTCCCTTCCGACCCAAATGATTCTATGACCCTACTAAAGGTCCCTTCCAACTTAACCCAGATGATTTGATGACCTTATGAAGGTCCCTCCCAACCCAGATTGTTCTGTGACTCTACGAAGGTCCCTTCCAACTCAACCCAAATGATTCTATGACCCTACTAAGGTCCCTTCCAACTCAAACCACACTGTGACTCCACGAAGGTCCCCTTCAACCCAAATGATTCTGTGACCCTATGAAGGTCCCATCTAACCCAGAACATTCTACGATTCCATTAAGGTCTCTTCAGTCTCAACCCATCCCATGATCCTACGAAGGTCCCATCCAACCCAAATAGTTCTGTGATCCTATGAAGGTCCCTTCCAACTCAACCCATTCTGTGGTCCTATGAAGGTCCCCTCCAACCCAAATGGATTCCCTGAAGGTCCCCTCCAACTCAAATGATTCTATGACCGCATGAAGGTCCCCTCCAACCCATATGATGCCCTGAAGGTCCCCTCCAACCCATCCCACGCTGTGATCCCATCAGAGTCAAACCCTGGGGCTCTTGGGCTGCTCCCTCTTTCGGTGGCTAAGATGATGGACTCACCACTGAGCCGTCTCAACCCTGATCCGAGGAGGAGGGGGAGACTGAGGGGACCCTCCCCACGGCTCAGCTGCACCCCGAGGCTGACCAGCCCTTCCCCTGCAGCTGCAGGAGGACGAGCTGCGCGACGCCGTGCTGCTGGTCTTCGCCAACAAGCAGGACATGCCCAACGCCATGGCGGTGAGCGAGCTGACCGACAAGCTGGGGCTGCAGGCACTGCGCAGCCGGACCGTGAGTGCGCGGGGACCCACGCGGGGTGGGAGGCGGGGGAAGCCGGGTGGGCGTAAGGGAACGGAGCTGCCGGGAGGGGATGGGTGGGAGGACACCGTGGGTCATTCTGGAGGTAATGCCTCCAGGTGATCGGAATCGTGAGGCTGAGCACCTGATGTTGCTGTCCACTGCGGTATGTGGGAGCGCGTGGCCTTCCAAGGTCCCTGCCAGTGCAAATGGTCCCGTGATCCTATAAAGGTCCCTTCCAACCCAGATGGTTCCGTGGCCCTATGAAGGAACCATCCAACCCAAATGATCCCGTGGTCCTATGACGGTTCCTTCCAACCCAAATGATCCTATGACCCTATGGAGGTTCCTTCCAACCCAAATGATCCTATGACCCTATGGAGGTCCCATCCAACCCAAATGATCCTATGACTCTATGGAGGTCACATCCAACCCCAATGATCCTATAAAGGTCTAATCCAATGACCCTATGAAGGTCCCATCCAACCCAAGTGACCCTATGAAGGTCCCATCCAACCCAAATGATTCCGTGGCCCTATGGAGGTCCCATCCAACCCAAAAGATTCTATGATCCTATGAAGGTCCCTTCCAACTCAACCCATCTCGTAATCTTCTATAGGTCGCATCCAACCCAAATGATCCTATGAAGGTCTCATCCAACCCAGGTGATCCTATGAAGGCTGCTTCAAACTCAACCCATCCCATGATCCTATGAAGGTCCCAAATGATTCTATGATCCTATGAAGGTCCCTTCCAACTTAACGCATTCCATAATCCTTTGTAGGTCGCATCCAACCCAAATGATTCATAGATTCATAGATTCATAGATACATTAGGTTGGAAAGGACCTACAAGATCATCTAGTCCAACCTTCCTCACACCACCATCCCTACCCACCAAGCTACTAAATCAAATCCCTCAGCACCTCATCTAAACGCTTCTTGAACAGCGCTAGGGACGGTGCCTCAACCACCTCCCTAGGCAGGCCATTCCAGTGCCGGACCACTCTCTCAGAGAAAAAATTTTTCCTCAAGTCTAATCTAAATCTTCCCCGGCACAACTTGTGGCCATTCCCTCTCGTCCTGTCATTAGTTACCTGGGAGAAGAGGCCGACCCCCTCCTCACCACAGCCTCCCTTCAGGAAGTGGTAGAGTGCAATGAGGTCTCCTCTGAGCCTCCTTTTCCCCAAACTAAACAATCCCAGCTCCTTCAGCCGCTCCTCGTAAGACCTGTGCTCCAGACCCCTCACCAGTTTTGTTGCCCTTCTCTGAACACGCTCCAGGGCCTCGATGTCTCTCTTGTAGTGAGGGGCCCAAAACTGAACACAGTACTCGAGGTGCGGCCGCACCAGAGCTGAGTACAGGGGGATGATCACCTCCCTGCTCCTGCTGGCCACACTATTCCTAATACAGGCCAGGATGCCATTGGCCTTCTTGGCCACCTGGGCACACTGCCGGCTCATGCTGAGCCGAGCATCAACCAACACCCCCAGCTCCTTTTCCTCTATACACTCCTCAAGCCATTCTGCCCCAAGCCTATAGCATTGCATGGGGTTATTGTGGCCAAAGTGCAGGACCCGGCACTTGGCCTTATTGAACCTCATCCCATTGACCTCAGCCCAACTGTCCAGCCTATCCAGATCCCTCTGAAGGGCCTCCCTACCCTCAGGCAGATCAACACATCCTCCCAACTTGGTGTCATCCGCAAACTTACTGAGGGTACACTCAATCCCCTCATCCAGGTCATCAATAAAGATATTAAACAAGACGGGCCCCAATACCGACCCTTGGGGGACACCACTCGTGACAGGACGCCAGCTGGACTTGACTCCATTAACCACTACCCGCTGGGCACGGCCCTCAAGCCAATTCTCAACCCAGAGAAGAGTGAACCTGTCCACACCATGGGCTGCCAGCTTCTGCAGGAGAATACTGTGGGAGACCGTGTCAAAGGCTTTGCTGAAGTCCAGGTAGACTACATCAACAGCCTTTCCCTCATCTACCAGTCTGGTCACCCAGTCGTAGAAGGAGATGAGGTTGGACAAGCACGACCTGCCCTTTGTGAACCCGTGCTGGCTGGGTCTGATCCCCTGATTGCCATGCACGTGCCGTGTGATCTCCCTCAAGATCAATTGCTCCATAACTTTCCCTGATACCGAGGTCAGGCTGACAGGCCTGTAGTTCCCCGGATCTTCCTTACGGCCTTTCTTGTAGATGGGAGTCACATCGGCAAGCCTCCAATCTTGCGGGACCTCTCCAGATGACCAGGAATGCTGATAGATGGCAGAAAGCGGCTTGGCAATCACCTCTGCCAGCTCCCTCAGCACCCTTGGGTGGATCCCATCTGGCCCCATGGACTTGTGGCAGTGATCCTATGAAGGTCTAATCCAATGACCCTATGAAGGTCCCATCCAACCCAAGTGATCCTATGAAGGTCTCTTCCAACCCAAATGATTCGGTGGCCCTATGGAGGTCCCATCCAACCCAAATGATTCTATGACCCTGTGAAGGTCCCATCCAACCCAAGTGATCTTATAAAGGTCCCTTCCAACCCAAATGATTCTGCGATCCTATGAAGGTCCCTTCCAACTCAACCCATTCCATAGTCCCATGAAGGTCGCATCCAACCCAAATGATCCTATGAAGATCTAATGCAACCCAAATGATTCTATGGCCCTATGGAGGTTCCGTCCAACCCAAGTGATCCTATAAAGGTCCCATCCAACCCAAATGATTCTATGACCTTATGAAGGTCCCTTCCAACTCAACCCATTCCATAATCCTGTGAAGGTCCCTTCCAATTCAACCCCTTCTATGATTCAATGAAGGTCCCATCCAACCCAAATGATTCTGTGATCCTATGAAGGTCCCTTCCAATTCAACCCATTCTATGATAGATATATATGTTCTGTGATCCTATAAGTGGGATTGGGATGATGGTTGGACTCGATGATTGAATAGGTCTCCTCCAACCTTAATGATTCTGTGATCCTATAAGCGGGGATGGGATGATGGTTGGACTTGGTAATATAGGTCTCCTCCAACCTTAATAATTCTGTGATCCTATAAGTGGGGATGGGATGATGGTTGAACTCGATGTTTGTAGAGGTCTTCTCCAACCTTAATCATTCCATGATCCTATAAGCGGGGATGGGATGATGGCTGGACTTGGTTATAGAGGTCTTCTCCAACCCTAATGATTCAGTGATCCTATAAGCGGGGATGGGATGATGGTTGTACTTGGTAATATAGATCTCCTCCAACCCTAATGATTCTGTGATCCTATAAGCGGGGATGGGATGATGGCTGGACTTGGTTATAGAGGTCTTCTCCAACCCTAATGATTCAGTGATCCTATAAGCGGGGATGGAATGATGGTTGGACTTGATCCTAGAGGTCTCCTCCAACCCTAATGATTCAGTGATCCTATAAGCGGGGATGGGATGATGGTTGACTCGATGATCGTAGGGCTCTTCTCTGACTTCACCGACTCCGTGATCCTATAAGTGGGGATGGCGTGGATGGGTGACCCTATAAGTGGGGTCGGTTGGGATGGGTCAACCTCTAGACTTGATTGTAGAGGTCTCCTCCCACCTCAATGACGGCGATCCCGTAAGAGGGGATGATGGAGGTGGGATGGTCCTACCCCGCCGGGACGGGCCGACCGTTGGACCCGATGCTTTTAGAGGTCCTCCCCAACCTCAGCGACTCTGTGTCTCTGGGATCTGTGGTGCTGGTGGTGAGATGCGATGGACACGGGGATCTGTCCCAACCCTAACGATTCCACCGCTGTCCTCTCTGTCCTGTTCCGCAGTGGTACGTGCAGGCGACGTGTGCCACGCAGGGCACGGGGCTGTACGACGGGCTGGACTGGCTGTCCCACGAGCTCTCCAAGCGCTAGGACGGAGCAGGGAGCATCTCCTCCGACTGCTGTTCTCGGGGTGGTCTTTTCTTTTCCATCCTTATTCGGGGCGGACCCCAGCTTTCATCCGACACGGACTGTGCGAGGAGCGAAGAACCGTCACTGTTGTAGGGACAGCCCCGGAACGGGACCTTAATAAAGCGCTGCCTGCACCGCTCCGGGCTGCGCAGGACCGGGGCAGAGCTCTGCGGTGTGTGTGACCCCGGGGTGTCCCAGTGTGGGGGACAGGTTTGGGATCGTGGGGTGGGCTCGGGACGTGCGCTGCCGGAGCGATAATTGGGCTGCAGTTAGTGGGGATGCACAGAACCTGATGGTAGGAGACCGTCCTGCACTGGCAGGGGGTGGGTGCTGGCTGTCTTTATAGAGTGCTGGCTTTCCCTTTGGGGTGCTGGCTGTCCCTATGGGGTGCTGAGTGTCCTTATGGGGTACTGGCTGTCCCTATGGGGTGCTGAGTGTCCTTATGGGGTACTGGCTGTCCCTATGGGGTGCTGAGTGTCCTTATGGGGTGCTGGCTGTCCGTATGGGGTGCTGGCTGTCCTTGTGGGGTGCTGGCTGTCTCTATGGGGTGCTGCTGTCCTCATGATTTGCTGCCCCTATGGGGTGCTGGCTGTCCTCATGGGGTGCTGGCTTTCCCTTTGGAGTGCTGGCTGTCCTTACAGGGTGCTGGCTGTCCTCATGGGGTGCTGAGTGTCCTTATGGGGTGCTGGCTGTCCCTATGGGGTGCTGACTTTCCCTTTGGGGTGCTGGCTGTCCTTGTGGGATGCTGGCTGTCCCTATGGGGTGCTAGCTGTCCCTATGGGGTGCTGGCTGTCCTTGTGGGGTGCTGGCTGTCTCTATGGGGTGCTGGCTGTCCTCATGATTTGCTGCCCCTATGGGGTGCTGGCTGTCCCTTTGGGGTGCTGGCTGTCCCTTTGGGGTGCTGGCTGTCCCTATGGGGTGCTGCTGTCCTCATGATTTGCTGTCCCTATGGGGTGCTGGCTGTCCTCATTGGATGCTCAGTGTCCTTATGGGGTGCTGGCTGTCCCTATGGGGTGCTGGCTGTCCTTACGGGGTGCTGGCTGTCCCTTTGGGGTGCTGGCTGTCCCTATGGGGTGCTGGCTGTCCTTCGGGATGCTGGCTGTCCCTTTGGGGTATTGACTGTCCCTATAGGGTGCTGCTGTCCTCACAAGTTGCTGTCCCTACAGGGTGCTAGCTATCCTTGCGGAGTGGTGTCACTATGGGGTGCTAGCTGTCCATATGGGGTGCTGGCTTTCCCTTTGGGGTACTGGCTGTCCTTATGGGGTGCTGGCTGTCCCTATGGGGTGCTGGCTGTCCTTATGGGGTGCTGGCTTTCCCTTTGGGGTGCTGGCTGTCCTTGTGGGATGCTGGCTGTCCCTATGGGGTGCTAGCTGTCCCTATGGGGTGCTGGCTGTCCTTGTGGGGTGCTGGCTGTCTCTATGGGGTGCTGCTGTCCTCATGATTTGCTGCCCCTATGGGGTGCTGGCTGTCCCTTTGGAGTGCTGGCTGTCCCTTTGGGGTGCTGGCTGTCCCTATGGGGTGCTGCTGTCCTCATGATTTGCTGTCCCTATGGGGTGCTGGCTGTCCTCATTGGATGCTCAGTGTCCTTATGGGGTGCTGGCTGTCCCTATGGGGTGCTGGCTGTCCTTACGGGGTGCTGGCTGTCCCTTTGGGGTATTGACTGTCCCTATAGGGTGCTGCTGTCCTCACAAGTTGCTGTCCCTACAGGGTGCTAGCTATCCTTGCGGAGTGGTGTCACTATGGGGTGCTAGCTGTCCATATGGGGTGCTGGCTTTCCCTTTGGGGTGCTGGCTGTCCTTATGGGGTGCTGGCTTTCCCTTTGGAGTGCTGGCTGTCCTTGTGGGGTGCTGGCTGTCCCTTTGGGGTGCTGGCTGTCCTTGTGGGGTGCTGGCTGTCTCTATGGGGTGCTGGCTGTCCTTATGGGGTGCTGGCTGTCCCTATGGGGTGCTGGCTTTCCCTTTGGGGTGCTGGCTGTCCTCGTGGGGTGCTGGCTGTCCTTGTGGGGTGCTGGCTGTCTCTATGGGGTGCTGCTGTCCTCATGATTTGCTGCCCCTATGGGGTGCTGGCTGTCCTCATGGGGTGCTGGCTTTCCCTTTGGAGTGCTGGCTGTCCTTACAGGGTGCTGGCTGTCCTCATGGGGTGCTGGCTGTCCCTAGGGGGTGCTGACTTTCCCTTTGGGGTGCTGACTTTCCCTTTGGGGTGCTGGCTGTCCTTGTGGGATGCTGGCTGTTCTCATGGGGTGCTAGCTGTCCCTATGGGGTGCTGGCTGTCCCTATGGGGTGTTGACTGTCCCTATAGGGTGCTGCTGTCCTCACAAGTTGCTGTCCCTACGGGGTGCTGGCTATCCTTGCGGAGTGGTGTCACTATGGGGTGCTAGCTGTCCATATGGGGTGCTAGCTGTCCATATGGGGTGCTGGCTGTCCTTATGGGGTGCTGGCTTTCCCTTTGGGGTGCTGAGTGTCCTTATGGGGTGCTGGCTGTCCTTGTGGGGTGCTGGCTGTCTCTATGGGGTGCTGCTGTCCTCATGATTTGCTGTCCCTATGGGGTGCTGGCTGTCCTCATGGGGTGCTGGCTTTCCCTTTGGAGTGCTGGCTGTCCTTACAGGGTGCTGGCTGTCCTCATGGGGTGCTGAGTGTCCTTATGGGGTGCTAGTTGTCCTCATGGGTTGCTGGCTTTCCCTTTGGGGTGCTGGCTGTCCTCGTGGGGTGCTGGCTGTCCTCATGGGGTGCTGGCTGTCCCTATGGGGTGCTACAGAGCATAGATAAGGGGCTGAAGTCCCCATCCATCCTGGGGCTCCCGGATTTCAGCATTCCCGATGTCCGTCCCACGACACCACCGAGGAGATGTGGGATTTGCAGGATTTCTCAGCACACCCCCACTCTCCCTGTCCCCCCACCTCCCCCATCACATGGGGCTGCTGAGCTCTGCACTACCACTGCGGGGGGTTGAGAGCTCCCTTTGGCAGATGAAGATGTTTTACATCCCCTGCATCATCATCATCGTTAATATTATTTATTCATTTATTTATTAATTATTATTTTCATTTCCAATTTGAAATAGTTTGGAAGACCCCGTGTATGAAAATGTATTCTGGACCCCGTGCCAAACGCTGCCCCCATTACTGTCCTCATGCGGCCATCCCCATCCCTATCCCCATCCCAACCCCAGTGCCAACCTATCCCATCCCCAATCCCAATCCCATCCCATCCCCATCCCACCCAATCCCAGTCCTCATCCCATCCCATTCTCATCCCCATTCCATCCCCATCCCACCCGATCCCAATCCTCATCCCATTCTCATCCCCATTCCATCCCCATCCCACCCGATCCCAATCCTCATCCCATCCCATCCCCGCCCCAATCTCCGGTTCCTGAAGGGAACTGATAAGCAGGATGGAGCTGGACGGGGTCCTGGGCATCCTAATCTGCTGATGGGCACTCAGCCCCTGGCAGGGGGTGGTTCTGGGGGGGATTTGGGGTCCTTTCCAACCCAACCGTTCTGCTATTTCCAGAACTCATCCAACTCAACAATTCGATGGCTCTATGATATTTAAGGACCCTTCCAGCTGAAACCCCAACCCAATCCAACCCTCAACCCATCTCCAACCCCAAACCCAACCCCAACTCAACCCCAGTCCCAACCCCAACTCACCTCCAAATCCAATCCTAACTGAACCCCAACCCAGAGCAACTCAACCCCAACCTCAGCACAACCCCAATTCAATCCCAGTCCTAACCCAACTCCAACCCCAACCCAATCCCAACCCAACCCCAAGCCAACTCCAAACCCAACCACAACTGAGCCCCAATCCCAACCCAACTCCAACCCCAACCCAAACCCAATTCCAACCTATTGGAACTCAACCCCCAACCCTAAAGCCAATCCCAAGCCAAGTCCAAACCCAACACAACCCAACCACAACTGAACCCCAACCCAACCCAAATCCCAACCCAAACCCAACCCAAATCCCAACCCAACCTATTGCAACTGGACCCCAACCCAAAGCCAATCCCAAGCCAACTCCAAACCCCAATCCTAACCCAACTCCAACCCAAACACAATTCCAACTTATTACAACTCAACCCCAACCCTAAAGCCAATCCCAAGCCAAGTCCAAACCCAACCCAACCACAACTGAACCCTAACCCAACTCAACCCCAACCCAAACCCAATTCCAACCTATTGCAACTCAACCTCAACCCAACTTCAATTGGGTTAAATGCCAATTGCAACTGAACCCCAACCCAATCCCAACCCAAACCCAACCCCAACTGAACCCCAACCCAACTCCAACCCAACTCCAACCCCAACTGAACCCCAACCCAACCCCAAACCCAACTCCAACCCCAACTGAACCCCAACCCAACTGCAACTCCAACTGAACCCCAACCCAACTCCAACCCCAACCCAACCCCAAACCCAACCCAACTCCAACTGAACCCCAACCCAACCCCAACTGATCCCCAACCCAACTCCAACCCAACTGAACCCCAACTGAACCCCAACCCAACCCCAACTGAACCCCAACCCAATCCCAACTGAACCCCAACCCAACTCCAACCCAACTCCAACCCCAACTGAACCCCAGCCCCAACCCAACTCCAACCCCAACTCAACCCCAACCCAACAACAAACCCAAACCCAACCCCAACCCCAACTGAACCCCAACCCAACCCCACACTCAACTCCAACCCCAGCTCAACCCCAACCCAACCCAACTGCAATCCCAACTCAGCCCCAACCCAACCCCAAACCCAACTCAACTCCAACCCAACACCAAACCCAACCCCAACCCCAACTGAACCCCAACCCAACCCCAACCCCAACTCAGCTCCCATCCCACCCCAATCCCAACCATCCCATGGTTCTGTGATCCCAGCAGTGCCCTCAGCTGTTGAGGCAACGGGGTGGGAACAACCCTGACATTTTTGGGATATCAGGGCCGTGCGCTCCTGGGACGGTGTTTTTTTTTTTATGCCTTCGAGATCCCCATAGAACAATTTTTGCTCACAAAAAGCGCATTTTCACGCACACAAAGCTCTGCTCGGTTGGCCCGTGCCGCTCTTCACACACAGCGGAGCTCTGTGCCGGCAGTTTGCCGTGGCTCTGTCATTTCCATCCCATTTCTATGCAAACAAAACCCCAAAACCCTTCGAGCAGAGAACGCAGCGCTTCCCGGGGCAGTGACGTTTTTTGGTGCCACGCGTTCTTGAGATCCATCCTGCAGCTCCCCCGACTCCATCTCACCCCACGTGCTCACAGCCAGGGATGGGGGGGGGGCATGGAGGTGAAGCGGGGTGCAGGGAGGCAGCAGGACCGAGGTGGGGGGGCCCTCCGGGAGCAGCCAGGTTGATGGGAGGGGGCTGCTGCCTGTGGGATGGCACAGGGGTCAGATTGGGGGGGGCTGAGGGCAGGCTGGAGTTGGGGGGGGGGGGACATGGGATGCACTCCCAGCTCCCTGCACCCCCCTGAGCATCATGCGGTGCCCTGAGCTCCCTCCACCTTGGCTGTGCCCCCCCCAGCCCCGAGCCCACCTTACCACAGCAGCCGTCATCCCAGGAGTAGGGTCTGGGGGTGCAGAGGGGCAGAGGGCCGGGAGGGGCTCCGAGGGGCTCCAAGAAATGGGGGGGGAGCGGCTGGGAGGTGCTGGGGGGGGGGGGTGAACAGAGAGCAGAGTGCAATGAAAGGGGGGGGGGGGTCTCTTGTGGAGGGCAGCCTGCAGCCCCCATGGCTGCACGCTCTGTCCCTTTGGGTAACATTTGGGGCGGGGGGATGGGGGCAAATGCTGGTAGGCATTGCAGATCCCACCCCCCAACCCCAATCAGATGGGGGGGGGGCCCGGCCCTTATCATACCTGAGCCGAGGTGGGGGCCATCGTAGCGGGGGGGGGACAGGAGCCACTCACACCAGCAGCCTGAGGGGGGAGGGGGGACACCCTGCATTGGGGTGGGGGGGCACCAGGAGTGCTCCTGCCCCCCCCCCCTCCAACCCCCAGCCCCTCCTTGGGCATGACATGGGGGTCCTTCCCCCCCCCCCACCTCTCACCTGCCCCCCCGGCCTCCGTCCGCTGCGTGGCCTCTCGCCGCCACTTGGCCCTTCTGTTGGAGAACCACACCTGGGGAGGTGCCGTGGGGGTGTCACACACATCCACGTGCGTGGGGGGGGGGTGCACAGAGCTGGGATATGCAACACCCGGGGCACCCAAGGGCCGTACCTGGATGGTGGTGTCCCGGAGCCCCGTGGCTGCAGCCAGCCGTCCCCGAGTGCCACTGTCCGGGTACTGTCCCCTCCGGAACTCTGCGGAGGGGTCGGGGTGCACTCAGCCCCCCCCACTTCCCCCCCCCCACATCCAAAGCACAGCACTCAGCACCCCAGCAATGGACCCCCACCTTCCTCCAGGGCTTCTGCCTGCTGCACCGACAGCACCGTCCTGCTGCGCTGCCTGCTGCTGCCCGGGGGGGTCCGGGGGGGGCTTCGGGGTCCCACAGCTGTAGGGGGAGAGAGGGGGACTTGGGGGGGGGGGAGGGGAAGCCGCAGGGAAAGGGAGAAGGTGTGGGTGTGCAAGTGGGATGCGCATGCCCCCCCACCCCAAAATCCATCCCCACATTCTCACCCCCCGACGTCGCGTCCCCGGGCGCAGTGGGGCACGGGGAGCCCCGCAGAGCCCTCAGCACCCGATTGATGGACGACACCTGGGGGGAGGAGGGGGGGGCTGCAGAAGTTGGGGGGAGGGGGGGGCAGCTCCGTGCGGCAGGAGGAGCAGCACTCCCACCCCCCCTCCCCCCCAGACCCCCACTCTCACATCCCCCTAGACCCCCCAACACAGGACCCCCATTCTCACATCCCCATGCACCCCCAATCCCAGGACCCCCACCCTCTCATCCCCACCCACCCCCCAACATGAGACCCCCATCCTCACATCCCCCACACCCCAAAAATGGGACCCCCACCCCCTCCCCCCAATCCCAGCACCCCCACCCTCACAACCCCCCACCCCCTCCAAACCCATGACCCCCAAACATGGGACCCCCCACTCTCCCACCCCCATGCACCCCCCAATCCCAGGACCCCCACCCTCTCATTACCACCCCACCCCCAACATGGGACCCCCATCCTCACATCCCCCCACCCCCTCCAAACCCATGGCCCCCAAACATGGGACCCCCACTCTCCCACCCCCATGCACCCCCAATCCCAGGACCCCCACCCTCTCATCCCCATCCCCCCCCCCCAACACAGGACCCCCATCCGCACATCCCCCACCCCAAAAATGGGACCCCCTTTCTCCAACCCCACGCATCCCCAATCCCAGGACCCCCACCATATCATCCCCCCCCTAAACATGGGACCCCCCATCCTCACATCCCCCACACCCCAAAAATGGGACCCCCCACCCCCTCCCTCCAATCCCAACACCCCTACTCTCACAACCCCCTACCCCCCTCCAAACCCATGACCCCCAAACATGGGATCCCCCACTCTCACATCCCCCCACCCCTCAACACAGGACCCCCATCCTCAAATCCCCCACACCCCAAAAATGGGACCCCCCCACCCCTCTCCCCTCCCCCCCCACCCACACAACCCCCCACCCCCTCCAAACCCACGACCCCCAAACATGGGACCCCCCCACTCTCACATCCCCCCACCCCTCCCCCAGCACGGGACCCCCATCCTCACACCCCCCACCCCCCCCAAAAACGGGGCCCCCACTCTCACACCCCCCCACTCCCCAAACACAGGACCCCCACCCTCACATCCCCCCCACCCCAAACATGGGACCCCCCACTCTCCCACCCCCACGCACCCCCAAACCCAGGACCCACACCCTCCCATCCCTACCCCCCCCCCCCACCAACACAAGACCCCTATCCTCCCATCCCCCCACACCCCAAAAATGGGACCCCCACCCTCACAGCCCCCCCCACCCCCCACTCACGCTGGGGGGGTCGCAGACCCCCTCGTGTCTCAGGCTCCGTCGGATCTCCCACGCGGCGTGGGCCGGGCGCTGCCCGCTGAGCCGAGCGATGCGTTCCGCCACGGGGGGGGGCACAGCGCGTCCTCTGCCGCCCCCCAACGCTTTGGGATCCCACGAACCCGTCCGGTAATAACGGCTCAGGATTTTACTGACGCAGCCGTTGGACACCTGGGAGTAAATGGGGGGGGGGGGGGGGGGGAGGGGGATGAGAGGGTGGGGGTCGTGGGATTGGGGGGTGCGTGGGGGGTGGGAGAGGGGGGGGTCCCATGTTTGGGGTGGGGGGGGATGTGAGGATGGGGGTCCTGGGCTTAGGAATGCATGGGGATGTGAGGATGGGCGTCTCGTGTTGGGGGGTGGGGTGTAGGGATGAGAGGGTGGGGGGTCCTGGGATTGGGGGTGCGTGGGGGTGGGAGAGTGGGGGTCCCATGTTTGGGGGTCATGGGTTTGGAGGGGGAGGGGGTGGGGGGATGTGAGGATGGGGGTCCTGTGTTGGGGTGGGGGGGGAGGATGTGAGGGTGGGTTCCCATGTTTTGGGGGGGTGGGGGTTTGTGAGGGTGGGGGTCCCATGTTTGGGGGGGGGGGGATGTGAGGATGGGGGTCCTGTGTTTGGGGAGTGGGGGGGGTGTGAGAGTGGGGGGCCCCATTTTTGGGGTGTGGGGGGGGTGGGAGTGGGGGGTCCCATGTTTGGGGGTCGTGGGTTTGGAGGGGGGTGGGGGGTGGGGGGATATGAGGATGGGGGTCCTTTGTTGGGGTGGGGTGTAGGGATGAGAGGGTGGGGGGTCCTGGGATTGCGGGTGCGTGGGGGTGGGAGAGTGGGGGGTCCCATGTTTGGGGGTCGTGGGTTTGGAGGGGGAGGGGGTGGGGGGATGTGAGGATGGGGGTCCTGTGTTGGGGTGGGGGGGAGGATGTGAGGGTGGGTTCCCATGTTTTGGGGGGGGTGGGGGTTTGTGAGGGTGGGGGGTCCCATGTTTGGGGTGGGGGGGATGTGAGGATGGGGGGTCCTGTGTTTGGGGAGTGGGGGGGTGTGAGAGTGGGGGCCCCATTTTTGGGGTGTGGGGGGGTGGGGAGTGGGGGGTCCCATGTTTGGGGGTCGTGGGTTTGGAGGGGGTGGGGGGTGGGGGGGGATATGAGGATGGGGGTCCTGTGTTGGGGTGGGGGTGTAGGGATGAGAGGGTGGGGGTCCTGGGATTGGGGGTGCGTGGGGGTGGGAGAGTGGGGGGTCCCATGTTTTGGGGTCGTGGGTTTGGAGGGGGTGGGGGGGTTGTGTGGGTGGGTGGGGGGGGAGGGGGAGAGGAGTGGGGGGTCCCATTTTTGGGGTGTGGGGGATTTGAGGATGGGGGTCTTGTGTTTGGGGAGTGGGGGGGGTGTGAGAGTGGGGGATCCCATCTTTGGGGTGGGTAGGGGGGTGGGGATGTGAAAGTGAGGGGTCCCATGTTTTGGGGGTCATGGGCTTGGAGGGGGTGGGGGATGGGGGGGATGTGAGGATGGGGGTCCCATGTTGGGGGTGGGGTGGGGATGAGACGGTGGGGGTCCTGGGATTGGGGGGTGCGTGGGGGTGGGAGAGTGGGGTCCCATGTTTGGGGGTCGTGGGTTTGGAGGGGGAGGGGGTGTGGGGATGTGAGGATGGGGGTCCTGTGTTGGGGTGGGGGGGGAGGATGTGAGGGTGGGTTCCCATCTTTTGGGGGGGTGGGGGTTTGTGAGGGTGGGGGTCCCATTTTTGGGGTGGGGGGGGATGTGAGGATGGGGGGTCCCGTGTTGGGGGGTGGGGTGGGGGGTGTGAGAGTGGGGGTCCCATGTTTGGGGGTCATGGGTTTGGAGGGGGTGGCGGATGGGGGGATGTGAGGATGGGGGTCCCATGTTGGGGGGTGGGGTGGGAATGAGAGGGTGGGGGTCCTGGGATTGGGGGTGCGTGGGGGTGGGAGAGTGGGGGTCCCATGTTTGGGGGTCGTGGGTTTGGAGGGGGAGGGGGTGGGGGGATATGAGGATGGGGGTCCTGTGTTGGGGTGGGGTGTAGGGATGAGAGGGTGGGGGTCCTGGGATTGGGGGTGCGTGGGGGTGGGAGAGGGGGGTCCCATGTTTGGGGGGTCATGGGTTTGGAGGGGGTGGGGGATGGGGGGATGTGAGGATGGGGGTCCCCGTGTTGGTGGAGAGGTGGGGATGTGAGATCCCATCTTTGAGGGGGAGGAGGGAGATGAAGTGGGGCGGGGGGGGGGGGGGGGGGGGGGGATGAGTGGGATTTGGGGTGTGTGGGGAGTGGGTTTGGGGGTTTGGGGGGGGGGGGGTGAGGACCCTGTGTACCTGGAGGCTGCGGGAGATGTCGGTGCGGCGCACGCCGCGTGCCGCCAGCTGCACGATGCGCTGCCTCTTGCATGGGGGGAGGGGGCGACCGTTGGCATAGACCCCCCCCGAGCTGGTTGATACCGCTTGGACCTGGGGGGGGGGGGGAGGGGATAAAGGGGGGGGGGTGGGGTTGAGTGGTGGGGGGAGGGGAGGGGGTCCCCAAGCTCTGTGTGCGATGGTGAGATTGGGGGGGGGAGGGGAGCGTGCAAGGGTGAGCTCACCTCCCATGGAAGCGTTGTGGGGTCTCTGTGGGGTTCGTTCTGGCGCTGTTTGGGCAGAGGGGAAATGAACGTCAGCGACCCCAAAGCGTTGGACCCCAAAGGAACGAACCCCAAAGGAACGAACCCCAAAACGTTGGACCCCAAAGGAACTAATCCCAGAGCACGGAACCTGGACGCACCAAACCCTGATGTACTGAACCCCAAAGCACCGAACCATAAAGCAGCGAATCCTAAAGCATTTAGTTCCCCCAAACCTCAGTGCTCCGAACCCCAAAGCACTGAACCTGGACGCACCAAATCCCAAAGCACCGAACCCTGAAACACCAAACCCCAACAAACCAATCTCCAAAGCTCCAAACCCCAAAGCTCCAAAGCTCCAAACCCCAACAAACC
>JALIRH010000055.1:0-2500 GCA_023055505.1 Callipepla californica brunnescens
CTAACCCTAACCCTAACCCTAACCCTAACCCTAACCCTAACCCTAACCCTAACCCTAACCCTAACCCTAACCCTAACCCTAACCCTAACCCTAACCCTAACCCTAACCCTAACCCTAACCCTAACCCTAACCCTAACCCTAACCCTAACCCTAACCCTAACCCTAACCCTAACCCTAACCCTAACCCTAACCCTAACCCTAACCCTAACCCTAACCCTAACCCTAACCCTAACCCTAACCCTAACCCTAACCCTAACCCTAACCCTAACCCTAACCCTAACCCTAACCCTAACCCTAACCCTAACCCTAACCCTAACCCTAACCCTAACCCTAACCCTAACCCTAACCCTAACCCTAACCCTAACCCTAACCCTAACCCTAACCCTAACCCTAACCCTAACCCTAACCCTAACCCTAACCCTAACCCTAACCCTAACCCTAACCCTAACCCTAACCCTAACCCTAACCCTAACCCTAACCCTAACCCTAACCCTAACCCTAACCCTAACCCTAACCCTAACCCTAACCCTAACCCTAACCCTAACCCTAACCCTAACCCTAACCCTAACCCTAACCCTAACCCTAACCCTAACCCTAACCCTAACCCTAACCCTAACCCTAACCCTAACCCTAACCCTAACCCTAACCCTAACCCTAACCCTAACCCTAACCCTAACCCTAACCCTAACCCTAACCCTAACCCTAACCCTAACCCTAACCCTAACCCTAACCCTAACCCTAACCCTAACCCTAACCCTAACCCTAACCCTAACCCTAACCCTAACCCTAACCCTAACCCTAACCCTAACCCTAACCCTAACCCTAACCCTAACCCTAACCCTAACCCTAACCCTAACCCTAACCCTAACCCTAACCCTAACCCTAACCCTAACCCTAACCCTAACCCTAACCCTAACCCTAACCCTAACCCTAACCCTAACCCTAACCCTAACCCTAACCCTAACCCTAACCCTAACCCTAACCCTAACCCTAACCCTAACCCTAACCCTAACCCTAACCCTAACCCTAACCCTAACCCTAACCCTAACCCTAACCCTAACCCTAACCCTAACCCTAACCCTAACCCTAACCCTAACCCTAACCCTAACCCTAACCCTAACCCTAACCCTAACCCTAACCCTAACCCTAACCCTAACCCTAACCCTAACCCTAACCCTAACCCTAACCCTAACCCTAACCCTAACCCTAACCCTAACCCTAACCCTAACCCTAACCCTAACCCTAACCCTAACCCTAACCCTAACCCTAACCCTAACCCTAACCCTAACCCTAACCCTAACCCTAACCCTAACCCTAACCCTAACCCTAACCCTAACCCTAACCCTAACCCTAACCCTAACCCTAACCCTAACCCTAACCCTAACCCTAACCCTAACCCTAACCCTAACCCTAACCCTAACCCTAACCCTAACCCTAACCCTAACCCTAACCCTAACCCTAACCCTAACCCTAACCCTAACCCTAACCCTAACCCTAACCCTAACCCTAACCCTAACCCTAACCCTAACCCTAACCCTAACCCTAACCCTAACCCTAACCCTAACCCTAACCCTAACCCTAACCCTAACCCTAACCCTAACCCTAACCCTAACCCTAACCCTAACCCTAACCCTAACCCTAACCCTAACCCTAACCCTAACCCTAACCCTAACCCTAACCCTAACCCTAACCCTAACCCTAACCCTAACCCTAACCCTAACCCTAACCCTAACCCTAACCCTAACCCTAACCCTAACCCTAACCCTAACCCTAACCCTAACCCTAACCCTAACCCTAACCCTAACCCTAACCCTAACCCTAACCCTAACCCTAACCCTAACCCTAACCCTAACCCTAACCCTAACCCTAACCCTAACCCTAACCCTAACCCTAACCCTAACCCTAACCCTAACCCTAACCCTAACCCTAACCCTAACCCTAACCCTAACCCTAACCCTAACCCTAACCCTAACCCTAACCCTAACCCTAACCCTAACCCTAACCCTAACCCTAACCCTAACCCTAACCCTAACCCTAACCCTAACCCTAACCCTAACCCTAACCCTAACCCTAACCCTAACCCTAACCCTAACCCTAACCCTAACCCTAACCCTAACCCTAACCCTAACCCTAACCCTAACCCTAACCCTAACCCTAACCCTAACCCTAACCCTAACCCTAACCCTAACCCTAACCCTAACCCTAACCCTAACCCTAACCCTAACCCTAACCCTAACCCTAACCCAAACCCTAACCCTAACCCTAACCCTAACCCTAACCCTAACCCTAACCCTAACCCTAACCCTAACCCTAACCCTAACCCTAACCCTAACCCTAACCCTAACCCTAACCCTAACCCTAACCCTAACCCTAACCCTAACCCTAACCCTAACCCTAACCCTAACCCTAACCCTAACCCTAACCCTAACCCTAACCCTAACCCTAACCCTAACCCTAACCCTACCCTAACCCTAACCCTAACCCTAACCCTAACCCTAAC